>JAMJFZ010002137.1:1062500-1067500 GCA_026225945.1 Cricetomys ansorgei
ATAGGTAACCACATTCTTAAGACTCAGCTAGTTTAGTTTCTAAGTATTAACATTGAAGGCAGAATTAAAATTCCCTGCTAACATTCTCGGCATCTAGTCAGTCATCAAGTGTAGGATTTTAGATTCCTACCTCTGTATGTCCACTTGTGTTGACAGTGATAGCAACTTCTTCACGGTTGTTCTTTCTGTGTGTTGCTTCTGTCCAACCATCTTATAAATAGAATAATCCATTTTTTGAATGAGGATGAAATAGAGACATCTAATGAAAAAAAAAAGTGCATATAAAATTATAGCACTGAAGCACAGCCTGTCACTGTAAAACCACAGAGAGTGTGCTCGGGGAAGTAGCGGCGATTTGTGATTCAAACCATAAGTTTTCTTTTAGCGCAGATTTTAGATTTGCAGAAAATTTGCTGAAAGTTCTCATGTAGCCAACACAGTTTTCTCTAGTATAGTCTTATTTATTTTCATTCCTTATGGAGACAGACAGATAAGGAGAAAATGTAAGGAAAGGCCGACATGCCATTTTTATGATAAATTTGCCACAATTAATGATTTAGTATTGATTGAGTATTCCTGATTAACCCCTTGCCGGGTTTCGCCTGCTCCCGGTGTTTGAGGACTCTACAGCACTGCGCAGTGCATTCATCCTCGTTATCTCGTCGGGACACTCTCGACTCTTACAGTTTCTTACTCCGTTCTCGTTCTTTATTATTTTGAAAGTTTTGGATAATGTTGATAAGATATTTCACAAAATGTTCCCCAATTTGAAATAGTCAGATATCTTTCTCACAGCGTTTGGGGCGAAAACCAAAAACGTGAATTGTCATTCTCTCCATATCCTATAGAGGGCGCCGATCATCAACATAAGTTATCATTAACTAAATCACTTTGCCAGATAGTGTTTGTCAGTTGTATTTACCTACCATAAAGTTCCTCTACCCTCCCTGTTTGGGAACGTTATTTTTAAAAGGCTTCTATAATCACTCACGTGATAGCTTTCATAAGGCTTAGGTTTTGAAATGATAAGGGTGATTGAGGATCACATTCAGACTGTCTAGATTTAAACTGTAAAACGGTCCTTTAGAGTGGTTGCTTCTTTCTCTACTCCCACCAGGAATGGAGAGTGCTGTTGATCTCGAACTCGATTTTGAGAACTTCTTTAATGTTAGCATTCTAATAGGCATCTGCTGACATCTCAAGTGCTGTTTTCATTTGCATTTCCCTACAGACAGACCATGCTGGGCACCTGTTTATGTGCTAATTGCCCTCCTGTATACCTTCTTGGTGAGGGACCTATAGGCTTAGATCTTATTTGGCTTGTGTCTCTCCCTATCCTGCAGTACCCAAAGTTCTTTGACCATTTGAACACACATCTTTTTATCATTTGTAGTTTGCAAATCTGCACGACCATGCTGCAGAATGTGTTTTCCATCTCGTTAAAGTGTCTTTTGCACAAGAGTGATTTTTCTTATTCAAATAAATCCAACTTTTTACCCCTACGGGTTGAGCTTTAGGCACTACATATAAAACCTCTTTACTAAATCAAGTTTACATAAATTATCACCTGTATTTGCTTCTGAGAGTTTTGCGATTCTACATTTTTATATTTAGTTTATTTGCTTGAAAATTAATTTTTATTCAAAGTATAGAATTTGTACGAGTTCTTTAATAGACCGAAAGCATCTTTTCTAGCACCATTAATTGTGTGTGTGTGTGTGCACACAAGAGCACATCATGCCCTTTCTGCTATTGAGAGGCCTTGTGATTGTCTCAAAAAAAAAAAAAAAAAAAAGAATCGGTTGCACTGATAGTGCTTTATTGAAGGAAGTATATTCTGTTCTGCTTATTTATGCATCTGTTTCTCCTTTTTTGGCTTTTGTTTTATTTTGTTCTTTGAAACAGAATTTTGTGTAGCCCAAGCTAGCCTTGTAACCAAGGATGACCCTGAATAAGATCTGTTCCTCCCACCTGAACCTCCCAAGTGCTGGGAAGACAGGCCTGCACCATGGCTCCTGCATGCTCTGCAGTACCATGCTGTTTTGAATACTCTAGATTAGGACCTTAAAATTGTACTCTATGAATCTTCCAATTGTTTCTTCTTTCTCAAAATTACGTTGATTATTCTAGCTACTTCTATATATTTAAAATCAGTTTTTTAAAGTCTTTAAAATTATTTGAAGGGGTTTATTTGGGATTGTAGGGCACAGATGAAGGTGGAGAAATTTGACATCTTAACCAGAGTGAGTCTTCCAATCCACAGACATAGGATACTTCTGCGTTTATTTAGCAATTTTATTTCTTTAGAAGTTTGTATTTTTCCAAATTTGGACCATATATATTTATGTCTAAAGTCTTTTAATGTGTTGATACTATTGTAAATTGCACTTCTAAGTGTTAAATTCCAATTATTCATTGTTAATATTCATGAAACCAATCATACAGAGCCAAAGGCATCCTAGAATGACTGACCAAAGTACCCTTCCCTTCAGTGGGAGCAGCTTGCCTCCCTCACAACCTCACGGCAGCTACAGGAGTCTCTAGAGGGTGATAGGAGTCAAAACAGCCAGACCTTAAGAGCAGGAAGGTACTTGCTGCAAGACATTCTTGAAATGCAAGACACTCTTCCAAGTCTTTTATCTCTTGCCTCTAATTAACTTCATCACGATTTGCACAATCATGAAACAGTCCCTTCTACACATACACAAAGGTGAGAAATTAGTTTCTGAAAATCTGGGTTTTTCAATCCTATGTGACCCAACAATAAAAGGGCCAGCTGTCCAACAGATTAGTACCCTGAGCTTCCTCTAGCAGCTTTTCAAGAGTGTGAATTCCAGGCTCACTCGGGATTATATTTTATAAAAGTGCTCCCTATTTTATAATGCTTCATTTTACCTAAGGTAGAGAAGTCAAGTCTGCAAAAGCTTACAGCATTTGGTCATACCACATCAATGCTCAGAAGAAGAGACAGTGTGGGTTCATGCTGCTGGGCAATTGCACAGTCCAGAACTGTAGTAGTACACTGCTGTGGCAGCTCAGCAAGGAGACAACGATGCATATTTCATACATGCAAACCCTGCCAGACCTCAGCAGAGAGAACCACTGTCATGGCCAGTGCCATACTGGACAGCTGAACCCTGAGAGTCTGAGCGCAAGTGTTCTTATTGATACAGAACTCCTCCTCTGGTGTTCTACTGATAGCACCTGCAGATCATGAGCAATCAAACATCCCGCCCATAAATCCAACACCTGCAAGCAATACAAAATGCCAATATCTAAGCAACCCCTCACCCAACAGTGCACAAAAAGTATTTTAAACACAACTAAAAATAAACTTCTATAACACAGAACACCAATCCAATGATGCGGTCTTCCCACCTCAATTAAACACAATCAAGATAATCCCCCAGGAGTGATTGTAGATTCTTCCAAATTGAGGATTACCTTAACCCTTACAGTATCCATTCCCTTCTTTTTTGTTGCATCTGGACTAGTGGATCGGCTTCATTCAGAGAAACTCTCCCTCCCCTCGGCTTGCTGACTCACATACTAATTGTCTCTGGAAGCACCACCAAGGACACGCCAATTTTCTAGGTGTCTCCTAACTCAGTCAAGATTACAGCCAAAATGACAACATGCAGACAAATTATTAGCATCCAAGTGTTAAAAACACCAAGGAAACATAAGAACCATAAAACCTACTGGCAGAAGTGAGCAAAAACTCAAGGCCTTTCAAAAACAGAGATATACAAAAGACTGGTATAGGTATAAGAATCTGATCATCTTCACTATGGTCAGATAAAGAATGCAAAACTTAGCTCTGACCACGAGAGCATCAAATATATAGATCAGCAAATTTAACACTTCTGAACACTGTAACAGCAAGACTCCAAAGCAATGGGATGATTTGTGATAGCCTTGAGGGGAAAAGGGATGCTCCCAGATAAGAAAGTGTCAAAGATAGTTCAATCTTGTCTGGAGGATCCTTTTTACCACTCCAATGTGATACAGTCATGACAGTGTGATTGCCACTTGACACATGATTTAAAAGGCTGGTTTGGATTGGTTAGTCACAGAAACTCTGACCCGTCTGAGGCTTTTACGAAAAGTCTACAGTGTTTTAGCTGGAGTGCTATCCTGCTGACTACTGGCACCAACTTATAATCACGTGTTTACTTTTCATCATTAAAGTGTTTCATGTTCTGAGACATAATAAAGTGTCTTTTGTGGCACTTTTCTAAACTACAAGTAAGTGATGCGTCTCTCTTAAACCTGATGTCTGCAGAGCATGTAAAATACTTGGTTCTAAGAACCTGATAGGTTGATACAGCAGCTTCAGATGCTAATCATGGAAATTTTATTTAAAATTACCCCTGTTCTTTACAATACCTGGGTTTGTTATATTCGGCAGGACTCTCCACTAGAATCCATGGTAAGCTTGCATAATGATCTTATCTCATCATTTTGCTAAAATTAAAACCTGAAATGCTAAGTAGATATTCCATTTTTATTTTTTCCTCTCCACATACCAAATGCAAAGTAATTGTTACAATATAGTAACATTTTCACACAAAGCTTTTTAGGGATTTGGGGACATAGAATATTCATCTGTAAAAAATACCATATGAAGCAAGGTTGCGTATGCATGAAATAAATTAGACACTGATGTGTAATTACATAAATTATTAAATAAGTCTCATCTATTAATTCACTGAAGTTGTTAAATGAAACTCATCGTTTTGCATCACTAATTTTCCTGACCCTTCTTTCAACATCAAGAACATGGAGGATGTAACAAGTAAGCGAGATGTGTACGTTCACCTTGCTGTTGATGCACCGTGAAAATATAAGCTTCGTCTGTCTTTTGCTTGAGGTCACAACAACGGAGACACAAGCCAATCAAGGATGCAGAAAATACAATCAACAAAAGGGAGGAAAAATGCCACACCTTGTCTTAAAATGCTGGGGTTTGTTTGTTTGTTTGTTTGTTTTGAGACCGA
>JAMJFZ010002137.1:1070000-1082500 GCA_026225945.1 Cricetomys ansorgei
TAGAGAGCAGCGTCACCCACAGTGGGAAGGTTTTTCATCTCAATTAAACAGTCTCCCTCAGATGTACCCATAGGCCAACATAACCTAGATAATCCCTCGTGAAAACTCCTTTGCAAGTGACTCTAGATCATGTCAAATTGCAAACTAGAACCAACCACACAGGAGGTGTTCTAAGAGACAGTGTGCTGACTTTTGCTTTGTCCTCCTCTGCAATGAAATCTCTTAAGAGTCTGCTCTGTGCCTGATTTACGGAGTCTCTAATTTGTTGCATCGGTGTTAACGGAATTCACTAGTACTCTTAGGCATGGGCAAGCACAGGTAGTGTGGTCTGGGAAGTGGGTCATATTGTAACAGGAGGCCTGTAACTGAACTCTGAGGGTCTAACATACTCCAAATAAGAGTAACTATGGAAATACAAGTTTAATCAAAATGTCCACTTGGGGAAGACAGAAATTAAGCCATTTAAAAAAAGAAAATGATACCAGCTTGGTTTAAATAGAGGAAGAATGGTTCAGGGGTCAGAGGATTTCCTAACTAAGCACTCGCAATGCGGCTGAGCTGTGGCTGATTACTAGCCCAGTTCTGGTTCTTCTAGGTGGTTTGAAGAAGTACTATTGCTTAAGAGAACCATCTGGTTCCCTAATTCTGCCTCTACTTAACCCTAAAGTCCTGTAAGGATCCCAAAGATGAGATTGGGGTCATTGGAGTCCTTTGTTAGTTCCTCTCCTGGTACATTGGTTAAATTTCTTTTCTCTAACTGCCCCTCACATCCTCCATCAGAGGTTGGAGAAAGGCTGACAGCTCACCAACTTCATCAATTTAGAGAGCTGTCCTTGTCAAAGTACTGAAAAAGTTCCCTTCCCAATCCTTGAACTGACCTGACCTTTGACTGGAGGCTAAACTCTAAAGAGAGGCCCACCCAGTTGGTTACCGCAGACTGCCAATCTTTCTCTAGATTCACAGGTCACAGGACCATCCGATGGCCTTAGTAAGCCCCTCCTGAACTTGCATAGAGTCTGAGACTATTGTGATGTCCTGGCCAGAAACAAAGAAAGAAGTGTATGGCTGCTAACCTGCCCTTCCTTCCTTTCCTTCCAGCTGATACTTTCAGAAGCCCTCCATCCCAAAGCGCTACATGGAAGGAGTCCCTGAGAGGGTGTTGTCTGTTTGTTCGTTTGAGTGAAGTCACTTTGTCTTTCTACCTGGTTACCTGGCGGAGTGACAAATAAGCACATGTTTAGTAGCAGTCACAGGGTAGCTCTAGGTAACTGGCTGGGGAGGCATAGGAAGGAGCTGAGAGAGGCTGGTCTTTCCCTCCTCCTCCAAGTCCTGACCCATTTGCTGCACTGCCAGTGCATAGAGAGCTGGAGGAAGGAGTGGGGAAGAGAGACAGTTGGATATAGAGGACTAAGGAGACCCTACAGCTCAGACCATACCCTTCCCCCTGCAGAGTGTGAAAAACGGAAAAACCAGATCTCTACACCACTTCCTCTAACTGCAGCTCAGCTTTTTCTCCCATGGTTTCTCACAAACTTCTGCTTTCATCCTGAAACAAACAGAAGCAGCATACAGATGTTAGTCTCTGTGTGGTTTTTCTTTTTTTTTTTCAGAATGTCCTATCTACACCACGTGTGAGCCCTGCACGTCCACAGCTATTTTATCAGAGCCATCATGCTACACAGCACACACACACACACACACACACACACACACACACACACACACACACACTAATTGGAGAAAGCTGTGACAAGAGGAATTAATTTCAAGAAATCCCAGTTTTGCCGCTGGGATGAGTTGGGACTGCAGGGCCTCAGTTGTCTTTATAATACTTCGAAGCTGAAGCAGTAGTCATTGTTTTTGTTGTTGTTTTGCTTCGTTTGGTTTGTTTTGCCTGTTGCAGATGGTCGTGCTTGTACAAATGCTGCCTGTTGTGTAAGAGCTTGTGGTCCTGTTGGACCCCCAAAGGCCCAAACCGGGACACCGCACCCCCACAGAGACTCACAGATGGGATATCGATGCAAATAGCAAGAGGATTTATTCCAGTGCACTGGGACCATTCCAACACGCAGGATAGAAGCGGCCCCAAGGAGCAAAAAGCAAGCCTTTTTATTTACTGTTCAAACGGTCGCTAGGCACAAACCGAGTTGGTACGAGTTGATTGGTCCCCGAACTATTCTTTATCCTGATAGGTTGGGGCCAGTCAACCTTTAAACTGATTGGTGTTGGCATATAGCAAGGTTGTGGGCACCAGGAAATGTACACTTAGGGTCTTAGTCAACGTAGAAAGTCCCTTGCCCAAGGCTATTAGGTGGCAGCTGCAGCTGCCTCTCATACTTTAGTTCTGGGAATTTGGGCTGGGTCACAGTGCCATTGAATTAATCCTGACAATAATTGTTTTATGGTTTCTGGGGTGGGCTAGTTCTTGAAACAGGGAGTTCTGGAAAGTACTCAATAATTATTGTATTGAGTAGAGAAAGCCTAAGTTCCTATTAAGAGTTTAGGATTAATGCCCAGGGCGGGGGTCTCCGGCCTCACAGTCCAAGTTTGGGTGGAGTAACAAATGGAGTAACTCTAGATGTTTGCAACCCTGGTGAAAAGGGTGGGTGGTCCTGTCGGGATTGCCAAGTAGGAACTCAGATGTAGAGAGGGCAGCGATGACGCCTAAGAAAAGAACTAGAAATACATTTCACATTCTTCACAGTTTCGTGCCCAAAGGGCTCTCGAGATCATCTTTGTCCATCTCCTAATTGGGAGACTAAGAAACTTAAGACGGAGGGGGCAGAGGGATCCAAACACAACTAACTTGGATGGCTTGGATGGGAGAGGTCCCACCCCTCACTCTGAGGAGTTAACGGCAGTTGGGGGTGCCAGGAAAGGGAGGGTCAATTTTCTTCAGAGTCGTGCTTCTAAAGAGGATGGGAAATTGGGAAGGAATATGATAGTGAGAGACCCAGGGCAAACTGACCCCATTTTGTTTCTTTTGTCTGAGACCTCCATGTTAGAGATGACTAACCTGCCCCTGACTCCAGTTCTAAGAAAAACCATCAGAAGTCCCTGGTTGAAAAACAACTTCAGACTAGCCAATTATAAGTGAGTTCGTTAACGGATGTTTTAAAAGTACATGTTTTGGAAACTTGTGGTTTGGCCTAAAAAAGAAACCTTGGACCACTAACCAAGCCCTAAATACCAACCCTGCATGAGGCAGCTAGTCCTACAACTGCCAAGTTGAAACCCCATCCCCTGTTGTAACCACACCAAATCTGGCTTCAATGGATGCTCCGGGCTCTGGCCTCGACTCTCACTGTGTTGAGATAGAGTGGCAGCCAAGCCCAGACTTGCTTGAATAAAGACTCCTTGCTGTTGCAGCAGACCTGGTCTCCTGGTGGCAACTGAGGAGGGGGATTCCATTCTCCAGGCATAACAAGAAGAACAGAAGAGATGGAGGTGGGGCCTGGGGAGGACTATGATCAAACTACATCGTGTCTTGTATATGACATTCTCAAAGAATGAATTTTAAATATATTCTTAGAATAATATGCTGCTGCAGTCACAGTCTGTGATCCAAAGGAGACTCTAACATCTGACTGAAGATGCCCCTGATTCTGACTTTATTGAAAGTGTAATTTTCTTTGCAATTATGTTATCCATTTTTGTGACACAATAAAAAAAAAAGCTAATAATTTCCACAAACTCCCTGTTTCTCGACCATCCTAAAATGAGATTAGTAAGTATGCAAAAAAAAAAAAAATCCCCAAATAAGTGATTTTTTAAAAAGGGTGAAAAAAAGGGCTGCTTTTTAGCAGCTTAGACCAGAGTGCTGCAGGCTATTCTGGGGAGAGCCAGACAAAGGTGTGTAGCAGGACGTTTTGAAGTGTCCTGTGCAGCCTTCCTTATGATTGGAAGCCACTTGAACTTCTCAAAACAGCTTAGCATATAAGTACATATAAGCATGTAAGCATATAACAGGCAGTGGCCAGTTGACAGCTGACAGTTGGAGAGAGAGCAGGCAGGCTCCAGTTCATGTTAGAGCTGCTGGGACAGTACAGTGAGTGGGATAGAAGAGGATCCATGTGCAGGGCTCTCAGACAGCTGCTGGAGTTACATGTTAGGAATCTGTTACAGTAACCTTCTGTTAAAGCAGCACTCCAGCTTGGGACAAGAAAACAGTTTTGGGGAAGCAGAACAGAACAGCCTTCAGTTACAACTGGAGTAGAGAGGACAGGAGGCTTCAGAGTTCAGTAACAAGAAGAGTTAAATTATAAGCAGGGCAGGAGAACCAGAAGTGAAGATGTCATTTATAAAATAAGGAGGAACAAGGCCAGCCTGGTCTACAGAGTGAGTTTCAGGACAGCCAGAGTTACGACAGATAAAACCTGTCTCAAAAAACCTAAAGTTACAAAGCTCACCTTTGTTTAGGTACACTGGTAAGGGAGGCAAAGCAGGAGGTTCCTGTGAAAGCTTCAGGGAGATTAGCTGTGGACCTCAGCCAGCAAAGAATCAGTGCCTGGACTTGTTTTTTTGGCCTTTGCTGCGATTTTTTAAACAGTTCCGGAAAAAGCTGGCAGCAGCAACCAAGGTCACAGAACAGCAAGCATTTTTTGTGCTATTTAGTCAACACGGCAAGCAGATGTGGAGACTTAGAGGGCTCTATGTTAAAGCATACAACATGTATGTTCTTTCCTTCTTTTATTGACTATGAAAGCAAAGGGCACAAAAGCAAAGGTCATGTTGTCTTTCTGATGCTGCTTTACCACTGCCTAATTGGATGACTGAGTGCTTTCTCGTCCAAACCCACCCTACCAGCCAGGTAACGGCAGTATACCCAGGACCAATCTATACACACGGACTGCTAATAATTGTAGCTTTTCCTCCAAGGATCCCAGCTGAGTTTATAAAAGGAGACCATCAATTCAAAGCTGGAAGTTCAAATCTTAAAGAGGAAAAAGTGAATTCCTTCTCATCCCTCATGAGAGAACCCAGTATTCACTAATAGATTAATACACAAGATTTTAATAAACGTCTCCACTTCTGGTGATTTCAACACCTGCACAGGTGAGATCCCCAACTGACAACCGTGAGAACAGCCCAGAGAGAACGGAGCTGAAGGCTTTTGTTTGTTTCGGTCTGCTTTTTGCTTTTTATACAAATACCAGCAAGTCATTCCAGAATACTCTAAAACAGCTGCTTCTCTTCTAAGTATTTAGATGCTTAAAATAAATAGACAAAAGATCAGTCAACAGGAAGCCTCTAGAGATTAGATGAATAAAGGTCATGTTGTATCCCAGACAGGATCTGGGGATAGAAGAGACTGTCGGTAAAGTGAAGAAGGCTGAACTAAAAAGCATGAACTCGCTTATTAGGACGGTATATGGGTTGGATAAACATACCCTGCTAACGTGAGATGTTAATAATAGAAGAAACTGGTGGTAGTTATATGAAACATCATGCCCTCCTGGCTGTGGAAACGTGTGCCCTCCTTGAGATTTTGTTGTTCCTCAAACACTGATCTAGAACAAAAGGGGGATGACATGTTAGAGGAGAGGGGATACAGCTGAGGCCTGTTCAGAGAGGGGGGCCCTCCATCTCCAAGTTCTAGCATCTTTTTCTATTCACAGCTTCAGTATCACGGGGCCAGCCGACAAGGACAGCCAAGTTGCCCTTGATTGAAAGTGTGCATTCTGAAGAATGTCAGCATGCAGTTAAAAGGAAATAAATTAATTTTCCAGACTCTGGGCTAACATATGGTATTTTACCATGAGAAAACCACAACTTTTTAGAGATCTGAAGTCATTCAACCCAATTGCATCTCTGGAATTTAAGCTGTCATTTTGCATTTGTAACGAATAGAGACTCCAGCTCTGCCTGAAGCTGGGATTGCATCTTTTCCTGTGATGTTGACACCTTTATGACTCAAGAACGCTGTGTTCTGTGTTCACAGTAGTGTGACTACCATTGTAAAGTTACAGACTTTCTTTCCTTGGGCCAACTTGAACCAGGGTTGCTTGGAGGTGGCACATAAAATTAACTATTACATGTCCACTTTGTCAAGGAGGTACTTTGTGCCTTTATTAAGAGATAGTTAGTCTATAAAGTTAACCAAGACACAACTGTACTGAATCTTTCCCCTTTAAAAAGGAAGCAAAATCCTAGAGTGATGTTGACCTTTCTTTTTGTGTCTCATAGCCTACATACCACGACACAAAATTAGTTAATATTTCAATACTAAAGTAAAGTCAATAAAGTAAGTCAATCCTATTTTGCATGATAGAATAAGGAGAACGCAAAATGAATGTATTTACTCAATGTACATTTTGATATAATATATATTATAATATAATATACATTTATTCAATATACAATACTCACGGTACCCAATCTGTCTCTGTAACTGGGCATGTGGTCTTAGGCACCATATACAAGTCTCTCCTTTTACTGTAAAGTATAGAGCAAGATGTACGCATCACTAAGCAGTCCTGTCAAGCTGTGGCCCATCACTGACTCAGCTCCAGTTTCTCTTATTATGGTTGAATAACTTGCCAGAACTCTATGAAATCCCCTTCAAAGAGGCAAGTTCCCTTCTGGCAGGTACCAGGGCCTCGGCCTCTCCCTTCATATTGGCGGTGATTCCGGGGGAATTTTAGTCCTTAGTGTGGTTTAGACAAGTTCCTCCTTGGGCGAGTAACAAGGCCTCGCCCTTTCCCTTCCCATTGAATAGAAGCAGTGATAAACATGCCTTTATGCTTTCATTTGGATTCTTCTGAGGTGTACGTGGTAATTTAATGATGTGATGGTAGAACAGAGCATGACAAATGCTGCCTCCAAGCCAGGCCTGATGGCACAGGACTGTAGCCCCACCTGAGAGGCTAAACCAGGAGAACTGGAGTTCAAGGACTACTTGAGCTACAGAGTGAGCACAAGGCCAGCCTGTGAAACTTAGCGAAGCCCTTCCTGAGTATAACAAGGTCTGGTGATATAGGTCTCTGCCACTGTTCTTGTTTAGTATGCACAAGGCCCTAGAGTCAGTCCTCAGCATTTCCAAAAATGAAGGAAGGGGATAGAAAAAAAAGGGGGGAGGGGAGAAAGGTACCCACACCACACCAGTGTCTGAAACGGAATGGACTCTTGGGAATTAAGGAAAAATTAGATTGGCTTGACCATATTTCATATGAGATAATCTTACTGAAGCAATTCTTTCACAGCAAACCCTGTCTAAATCCAAATTAAATTCACTGAAAAAAAATTGTATTGCTTAACAGATGGTGAAACATAATTAATCATGAGCTATGCTCTCAGTACCGTACTGCTCCTGACAGGACTTGCTGTCTACCGCATCTGCTCAGCTATGAGCTATTGCTTGTTTGTCTCTGCTTGTATTTTGCAGACCTTGAAAAACAACAGAGTGTATTAGTAAGACTGAACATATTCTAATATACCTGTCAGCCATCTTTATGTCTTTTGGACAAAAATCTATGCAAGTCCTTTATCCATCTGTTAAGCAGGTGACTTGTCCCTTGCAGCCTCATCGTGGCCTAGAGTATTGTGTCGGTTAGTTGACCTTGGTTGTTAACTTGGCTGGATTAAGAGGAATGTAGGATTGATAAAACACACCTGTGTTTGTGGGAGTGCGTCCACAACAGAGTGTCTCACGGGATGGGAACTGGGGCAAAAGAATGTTACACTTTCAGTGTAAACATAATTTCTACCAGGTGACTGCGGGGAATAACAAAAACAAAGGAGGAATTAGCTACACCTACACCAACATCCTTCTTGTTTATGAATAAGTACATCTATTGGGCAGCTGCTGCTGCTGCTGCTGGTGGTAAACTCCAGCTTCTTCCATCTTATAACCTGATTCAGTGCTAATGCGTCTCTAGGGAGTTTCCAGGCTTTCGGCACATACTGAGGTGTGTTCCCTGGATGGGCACCGCATGCAGATGCCTGCTGGATGTTGTGATTGGCTAAGCAATGTTGGATTACTCAGCTGATACTGTGTGACCCAGAGGAATAAACCCCTCAATGGGACTCTCTTCCCAGGTGAATCTAGTTTGTGTCAAGCTGTCTGTTGAAGCTAACCATCACAACTCCATTTATAATATACATTGTATTGGTTCTGCTTCTCTAGAGAGCATGGCCTAATGCAAGCGCCTAGTGCTACAGGCACCTTTGTTGCTCAAATAAGTATATGCTCTTCTTCTGATCTGAAACATAAAACAGAAGAAGAAGAATTAACTGATGACTAGACATTTCCTCAAAAGCTGAAGAAACCAAGATGAGGAGAACTTCAGAAATCTAACGTTAATTCAATCTTTAAATACAAAATACCATGTATGAATAATCTATCTAGACTTAATATCTATCACAGGGAAATGGAAGAAACCGGAGCCACAATCAGAAAGATGGGACTCCCGTGCTCATCTGTGGAATCTAGAGGGAAAGAAAGGATTGAGAACATGAACACAGGAAGGGATCTGTTAGGGAAGCATAAAGGGTTTGGTGGCAGGGTGTAAGGACGGTCTACCAGCCTTCAGTGGCAGCGGGAGACATTGGTCTTCCTGGCTGGCGATAGCAGCTGAGCAGTTCTTTGTGGACTTCAAAGCGGGTAAAGCTGGGGGCCTTGATCTCCACTGCAGAAAAAAATTCAGGATGAATCGATACTAAGCAAAGCTGAAATCAGTTTTTAAAAAATCTAAACTCAAGCCTGAGTGTTAGGGGTACACGTGGGGCTTCATTAAAGCACAGTGTTACGCTCCCTACCATGGGGCCTAGGCTGACAAAGGAGGCATGTTGAGTGTCTCGCAACACGCAAAACACACAATCTTTTTTTAAAAGATTGACTTACTTTTTTTGTTTTGAGGCAGGGTTTCTCTGTTGTAACTCTGGTGCCTGGAACTCACTCTGTAGACCAGCCTGGCCTTGAACTCACAGAGATCTGCCTGCCTCTTCCTCCTGAGTGCTGGAAGTAAAGGAGTGTGCCATCACCACATGGCTATGCCCAGATTCCCACCCCCCCCCTCTCATTTATCTATTTAATGTGTGAGTCTTCTGTCTGCATGTACACCTGCATGCCAGAAGAGGGCATTAGATCCCATTACAGATGTTTGTGCTGCTGGGAATTGAACTCAGGACCTCTGAAAGAGCTGCCGGTGATCTTAACTGCTGAACCATCTCTCCAGCCCTGCTTATGTATTTGTATTTTAAGAGTATGCATGTTTTGCCTACATGTATGTCTGTGCACCATGTGTATGAAATTCCAGTGAAGGTCAAGAGAGGTCATTTAGATCTTCTGGAACTGAAATTACAGATGGTTGTGGGCAACCAAGTGTGTGCTGGGAACTGAAACTGGGTCCCTCTGGAAGAGCAGCCAAGGCTTAGGCCATCTCTCTGAGCCATCTCTCCAGCCTCTGCATGCATGATTTTTTTAGCTTACATTGCTCAAAAGACTCAAAATTTTTAAATGTTTTGTATACTTACTTTTATCTCGGGAAGTGTCTTTAGTAAATAAGATCATAAGGTGTTTTTCTGGGATGCATGTGTCAGGTGTACACATTGGTAAGTCAAAAAGAAGTCCTCCAAGAATGTTTTAAGTGTAAACATGCCTCATCTTGCTTGTGGTATTTTCAGAAACTGTTTAAAGATGAAAGAGAAGTAAGGCTAAACTCCCAAGGTGACGTATGCTTTCCTTCAAGTGTGGTTCCTACCACTTTAACGTATTTATTTGGAACATATATGTTGAAAAAAAAATGCTGTCTATATGCATATACTTTTGGCAGCATGTTTTTGTTAGTTATGCTGAAATTCTTGGTTCTCAGATATTGAGAAATTTCTGGGTTCTAAGTGAGGAGCTCTTTTCCTTCCTGTGTCCCTTCAATTTTCCATGTCTTTCATTCGTGACTCACCATGGAGAAGGGAGGCAAACATCACCATATTCACGCATGTCACAGTGTCACAGTAAAATCCATTATCTTGTAATATACTAATAAAATAAACTCAATCTCTTAATTTAAAAAATAGCCAGGTTAGACTTCCATCAAATGCTTACACACAAAATTAACTCAAAATATAACACATACCTGTAGGATTTTAAACATTAGTGCTTTTAGAAGGAAAAAGTCTTAGATACAATACTGAAAGAAAAACCGGACTCCATCAAAGCTAAACACTACTGTGTCTGAAAAGATGCCATTGAGAAAACACAAAGGTAAGCCAACAAGTGGAAGACATATTTGAAAACCATGTATCTGATAAGGAATTTTTGTGTAGGATATATAAACGTCTTATACAATTAAAATCTTAGGGTGGGCAATGGTGATACGTGCCTTTAATTCCAGCACTCAGGAGGCAGAGGCAATTGGATCTCTGTGAGTTCAAGGCCAGCCTGGTCTACAGAGTGAATTCCAGGACAGCCGGAGTTACAACAGAGAAACCCTGTCTCAAAAAAACAAAGAAAACAAAATTAAAAGATAACCCATTTTTAATGTGTATACAGGTGTGTACAGAAGCCAGAAGTGGTATCAGGTCCCCTGAAACTGGAGTTGTAGGCAGATGTGAGTCATCTCATGGCTCTGGGAACTGAACTCAGGTCCTTTTCAAGAGGAACAAGTGCTTTTAACCACTGAGCCACTCCAGCCCAAGATGATCCACTTTCTAAACTGAGAAAGAGCCAGCAGATTGTGCTGCTTGGTGCTAGGTCCTATTAACACAACAGTGTGTAAAATACATGTAGGCTCTGACATCCAAAACCCACCCTCCACGGAAGGCCAAATACTCACGTTTTCTCATCAGTGTCCAGCCCAGTTCCCTTCTCAGTTCATTTCGAGTATTGATGGGTTTGTCAACATAAAGCAGTCATCTCAAGCCTTCTCATCTCCCCAGACAAGCAAATTCCCAACGGTTATTGGGTCAACCCAACTCTTACAGCATTACCCAAAATAATTTTTTAGCAATATAAAGATTGTATCAATACAAATTGAGATTAAGTCCTGTAGGGCCTAAATTTATTCATCC
Organism: Cricetomys ansorgei; assembly: GCA_026225945.1. Lineage (NCBI taxonomy): Eukaryota > Metazoa > Chordata > Mammalia > Rodentia > Nesomyidae > Cricetomys > Cricetomys ansorgei. The sequence goes on from JAMJFZ010002137.1 coordinate 1,081,008, forward strand.
TAAATTCTTCAGGACTATGATTTTTTTTGAATAATATGTGTTGATGTCACATATAAGTTGCATGTAAATGGTCTAAGATTGATGCAGTGGCAGTACCCTTCACTCTCAGGGATGCCTTTTCCCTTGTCCTCTGACCTGTTTGTGACTATGTCTCCAGTTCAGTGTCCTCTGAGCAGGCTAAGCCTGCAGGCTCCCTCTGGTATCCTTCCCCTCCACTCACAGCCAGCTGACTGTCCAGGTGTGCTACTGACCCTGCATCTCTCCAACCACTTTTAATTCACAAAGTTCCTCCTGCCTATCCAGGCACCAGTGTAGTTTTCCCAGTTCACAAATATATGAGGAGCCAGGGGCCACCAGAGCTGAGGTGATCGGCAGCAGACAGAGCACTGTTGGATTTTGTTTACTGCCCTACCACCATCTTGAGTTCTGTCCATGGCTCTGTTCCTCTATCCCAGACTCCCCTCCACAGCCCTCCTCCTCCACGTCTCAGGCATCACCCACGGGCTGAGTAGGGGCCCTGGCCTGTCTGGTAGCTGTGATGCCTGATGGCCCGTTCTTGAGTCTTTATGTTGCGGTTTTTGCCCCTGACTCTCTGTTCCTGACTCTTCTTCCAGCTCATTCCCCATGACTTGGAAGAACCTATGGGCCAAGTGGGACTCCCCCCATCTTGCAGGCAGTGATGGGGCACCACGGGCCTGCCCAGCAGAGGCGCTGCTCCACCAGACTCTGCCCCCAGATTGCCTCCTCCAGGAACTGGGTCAAAAACATCATCCCATTCCACCATGTTTCCTCTCTCAACTCGTGGTCCAAGGGTTCTCCAGATCTGCCACTGCTACTGGGTCTTTCCAACCGGATTCTCATAGTTCTTCTCACTGGACCCAGTGCCAATGTATCATCTCCCATTCCATGAACGAACGAGGGGCTGTGAGTACCTTGAATAGGGGAAACAGGGGAGCTGCTGGAGCCCTGACAGACTCTAATCGATGCCCTGCCACCATCTTGAATATTCTCTTGTTCCTTTTTTTTTTTTTTTTTTTTTTAGGTAACATCTCTCTATGTAATCCCTACTGTCTTGGAGCTGACTGTGTAGACCAGGATGGTCTCAAACTCACAATACTCCACTGGCTCAGCCTCCTGAGTGCTGATATTAAAGGGGTGCACCATCATGCTTGGATACACTTCCCTCTTATGATCTTTCTGGTTTTACATACTCATTAACATGTATTTCCAATTATTAACGTATGCATTTCAGTAAATTATGTATCTTAAAGAGAGAGGTTGCAAATAATGCTGAAATACTGTAACTCCGAGAATTTTTTCTCCTCATCTGCATATTTGCAAAGATGATGATCATTCTTTGTGCTACAGGTCCGCGTTACAGTCTGTGCCCTGTCCATTGCTGGGAGAATTTCCTTTAGGGTTTCTTAGAGAGCATTTCTACTGGTAATAAGTGTCTTCATATGCCAATTATCTGGAAACGATTTCATTTCCTT
>JAMJFZ010002137.1:1087500-1371910 GCA_026225945.1 Cricetomys ansorgei
AAAAAGGCAGCGTTCCCTCCGCCTTGTCTTTATTTGCTTGGTTTTCTGTTTGGTTCCTTTTTTATCGCCACTTCCTTGCTGAGTTCTTCCTCCATATTTTAATGTTCTTCCCTCTCAGTTACTGATTCTTTCATCCATTTTGGTAATTTTCTTGTCTATATCTTGAATTGATTTTGTAATCCTTTTTGAATATGTTTTGAATTAAATTATCTAACTGTTCAGCTTAGTCTTTTATTTGGTTATTGAACCAGGACTCTGAAATCTTTGTTTGGCACATTAGCATCTCAGCATCTTTGTTTCCCTATGTTGAGAAGCTCTCAGCTTGTGGGCATGTCTTAATGGGATGTTGTTGGGTTCCTTTATTGTGTTTTTGCAAATCTTTTGGGGCATGTGGGTCTTCTCTGTAGCCTTTATCCTTTGACCCAGTATTTTTATTAGTTTAAATTCCATAAGGCAATCCAGTAATTTGTCTTTACTTGGGATTACATAGGAAGCGGGGGTGGGGGGGGTGGGGAGGGCATTCGATGTACTAACACCTATGGTGGCTTGATAGCAGTTCCTACGTGAGCTACAGAAGACACTATGCTATTGTCCCCTCTAAAGTTTGGAGACGTGAGTATGAGGGTTCTGGTTGGGGAAAATGTACTGAATTTAGACAGGGAAGTGAAGGAGGCACTAGGTAGGGTTCATGGATAGTGATGAGAATGTGGATTAGAAGTATGAAGCACAACAGAGAAAATACTAAACGGTAGGTTCAAAGACATAAAAGTCTTTACCAATAACACACGGTTACAACATATCACTCAACACTTAAAATTCAATGTGTACATATTAAGAAAAGAAGTGATGAAATTAAAATTATTTTAAAGATATACATGTTGCCACATCTTCCCACCCAGATACCAACTCAGGCAGACATCTCCTGCAACAAAGCATACCACAACAGCTAGCCAGAAGAACAGGTAGGAAGCCTGCTCACCCAGCCCTGCCACTAGATCAACCCAGCCTTAATCTACCTCCATCTTCCCACCCCCAACACCATCCCTTCCCACCACTGCCACCACCCAAGTTCCAGATACCAACTGAGGCAGACATCTCTTGCTCCCTGTGCGAGCCACAAGCCATGACAGCCAGCTAGAAGAACACTATCCCAGCTCCCAACCCAGGTAGAGACTTGACAAGGGGCCACAAGAACAGAGACCAAAGAGGAAAAAGAAACCAAGGAACAAAATACTCGTCTAATAAAGAAAAACTTAGGAATATGGCCCCTAAACATATAATCACCCCAAGCCCAGATGCCCAAACTCTAGCATAAGAACCCAATCAACAATAGTCAGAGCAATATGTCAACACAGAACCCAACCATCCTACTACACAAACTCTGAACATTCCTACACAGTCAAAACAGAAGAAAAAGACCTTAAGACCAACTTTTTGATGATAACAGAGGCTCTTAAAGAAGAAATGAATAAATCCCTCAAAGAAACCAATGATAAGAAAAACAATGGGAGGAACTGAGTAAATTCATCAAAGAAACCCAAGAAAATGCAAATAAATAATTAGAAGAAGTGCATAAATCCCTTAAAGAAAGCCAAGACAAAAACAAGCAAATAATTGAAGGAAATGAACAAAGCTGTTCAAGACCTGAAAATGAAAATAGAAGCCATGGAGAAAACACAAACCAAGAGAATCTTGGAAATGAAAAACCTAAAAAAGCAATCAGGAACTACAGAGACAAGCTACAGCACCAGAATACAAGAGATGGAAGAGGTAAACTCAGGAGTTGGTGATACTATAGAAGAAATAGATATAGTGGTAAAAGAAAATATTAAATCAAAAAAAAATCTTACACAAAACATCCAGGAAATCTGGGACACTATGAAAAGAGCAAACCTAAAAATAATTGGAATAGAGGAAGGAGAAGAATCCTAGATCAAAAGCCCAAATAATATTTTCAAAAAATTATAGAAGAAAAATTTCCAAACCTAAAGTAGAAGATGCCTATAAAGGTACGAGAAGCATACAGCACACCAAATAGATGGAACCAGAAAAGAAATCCCCCTTGCCACATAACAATCTAAACACTAAAGATACGGAACAAAGAAAGAATACTAAAATCTGCAAGGGAAAAGAACAAGTGACATATAAAGTCAAATGTATTAGAATTACACCTGACTTCTAAAAGGAGACTCTAAAAGCCATAAGGGCCTGGGCAGATGTGCTACAGACTCTAAGGGACCAGAGATGCCAGTCCAGACTTCTATACCCAGCAAAACTTCTAACTACCATAGATGGAGGAAACAAAATATTTCATGACAAGTACAAATTCAAACAATATCTATCTACAAATCTATCCCTACAGAAGGTACTAGAAGGAAAACTCCAACTAAAGGATTGAAACTCATGAAAACACAGGTAATAACTAATCTCATACCATCAAAATCAATAGAAGAGAGAGACACACACAAACACACACACATACACACACAACCAACAACAGCAGCAAAATAAACAAGACCTAATAATCATTGGTCATTGATATCTTTCAACATCAATGGACTCAATTCCCCAATAAAAAGACACAGACTATCAGAATGTATGCAAAAACAGGATCTGTCTTTCTGTTCCATATAAGAAACATACCTCATCGTCAAAGACAAACCTCAGAGTAAAGGGTTGGGAATAGATTTTCTAAGAAAATTGACCTAAGAAACAAGCTGATGTAAACATTCTAATACCTAACAAAATAGATTTCAAATCTAAATTAACCAAAATAGACAGGGAAGGACATTATATAATCATCATAGGAAAAATCTACAACATTTCATTTCAATTCTTAGCATCTATGCACCCAACACAAGGGCTCCCACATGTATAAAAGAAACATTACTAAAGCTTAAAACACACATTTACCCTCACACACTGATAGTGAAAGATTTTAATACCCCACTCTCACCAACTGATACGACATCCAGACAAAAGCTAAACAGAGAAATACTGGAGTTAACTGTTGTTATAAACCAAATGGACCTAACAGAAATCTATATAACATTTCTCCCCCACCCAAAAGAATATACCTTTTTCTCACAGACTCATGGAACCTTCTCCAAAACTGACCACATCCTTGGCCACAAAGCAAGTCTCAAGAGACACAAGAAAATTAAAATAACCCCCTACATACTACCAGACCACCATGAATTAAAAGCTGGATTTCAACAACAACAGAAACAACAAAATGCCTACAAGTTTATGGAGACCGAACAACTCTCTATTGAATGACTACTGGGTCAAGACAGAAATAAAGAAAGAAATTAAACACTTTCGAAAATTCAATGAAAATGAATCTACAACTTGCCCAAATTTGTGGGATACAATGAAAGCAGTGCTAAGAAGGAAATTTATAGCACAAGTACCTACAAAAACAAAGTAGGGAGATTTCATACTAACAACTTAAGAGCACACCTGAAATCTCTAGAACAGAAAGAAGTAATCATAACCAAGGGAGTTAGATGGCAAGAAATAATCAAACTGAGGGTTGGAATTAATAAAATAGTAACAAAGAGAACAATACAAAGAATCAATTAAACAAAGAGTTGGTTCTTTGAGAAAATCAACAAGATAGACAAACCCTTATCCAAACTAATTAAAATCAGGGAGGGAATATCCAAATTAACAAAATCAGAAATGGAAAGGGGGGATAAGTACAGACACTGAGGAAATCCATGGAATCATTAGGTCATATTTTAAAAAACTATAGTCCACAAAATTTGAAAATCTAAAAGAAATGGATAATTTTCTTGATAGATATCACCTACCAAAGTTAATTCAAGATCAGATAAACAACTTAAATAGACCTATAACCCCCAAGATATAGAAGCAGTCATTAGAGGTCTCCCAACCAAAGGAAGCCCAGGGCCAGACAGTTTTAGCACAGAATTCTATCAGACATTCAAAGAAGAATTAATGCCAATACTCCTCAAATTATTTCTCAAAATAGAAACAGAAGGGACATTGCCAAACTTATTTTACAAGGCTGTAGTCACCCTGATACCCACACAACACAAAGATTCAACAAAGAAAGAGATTTACAGAGCAATTTCCCTTATGCACGTAGATGCAAAAGTACTCAATAAAATACTCACAAACCCAAACCAAGAAGTTATCAAAAAGATCACCCACCATGATCAAGTAGGCTTTATCCCAGAGATAAAGGAATAGTTCAACATATGAAAATTAGTCAATGTAATCTACTGTATAAATAAATTGAAAGAAAAAAATGTCATCTCACTAGATGCTGAAAAGCTTTTTACAAAACCAACACATCCCTTCATGATAAAAGTCTTGGAGAGATTAGGGATACAAGAACATACCTAAACATAATAAATAAAGGGAATCTGTAGCACCCACAGCCAACATCAAATTAAATGATGAGAAACTCAAAGAAATTCCACTAAAATCAGTAACAAGGCAAGGTTGTCCTCTGTCTCCTTACCTATTCAATACAGAACTTTAAGTTCTAGCTAGAGCAATACAACTACAGAAGAAGCTTAAGGGGCTACAAATTGGAAGGAAAGAAGTCAAAATACCATTATTTATAGATGATATGATAGTATATATAAGTGACCCCAAAAATTCTACTAGGGAATTCCAACAGCGGATAAACACCTTCAGTGAAGTGGCTGGCTACAAGATCAACTTAGAAAAAAATCTGTAGCTTCCTATATACAAATGAAAAAATGAACTAGGAAAGGAATCAGGGAAACAACACATTTCTCAATAGCCACAAATAACATAAACTATTTGGGGGTAACTCTAACCAAGCAAATGAGACTTCTATGACAATAACTTCAAATCCTTGAAGAAAGAAATTGAAGATGATCTCAGAAGATGGAAAGATCTCCCATGCTCGTGGATCAGTAGGATTAACATAGTAAAAATGGCTGTTCTACCAAAAGCTACAGATTCAATGCAGTACCCATAAAGATCTCAACAGAATTCTTTACTGACCTTGAAAGGACAATACTCAACTTCATATGGAAAAACAAAAAACCCAGGATAGCTAAAACAATCCTGAACAATAAAAGAACTTTCAGAGGTATCATTGTTGCTGATTTCAATCTGAATTACAGAGTTTTAGTAATAAAAACCACATAGGATTGGCATAAAAACAGACACACTGATCAATGGAACTGAATTGAAGATCCAGGCATAAATACATACACTTATAGACACCTGATTTTCTATAAAGAAGCCAGGAATATGCAATGGAAAAAGAAAGTATCTTTAACAAATGGTGCTGGTCTAATTGGATGTCTGCATATAGAACGAAAATAGATCCATATTGATCACCCTGAACAAAACTCAAGTCCACCTGGATCAAAGACCTCAACATAAAGCCAGATACACTGAACCTAATAGAAGAGAAAGTGGGAATAGTCTTAAACGCATTGGCACAGGAGATTTTTTCATAAATAGAACACCAGTAGTGTAGGCACTAAGATCAACAATTAATAAATAGGATCTAATGAAACTGAAAAGCTTCTGTGAGGCAAATGACATCATCAATAAGACAAAATGGCAGAATGGGAAAAGATTTCTATCAACTCCACTTCTGATAGATATCTGATAGATATCCAAATATAAAAAGAACTAAAGAAAGTAGACATCAACAAAAAGAATCCACTTTAAAAATGGGGTACAGATCTAAATAAAGTATTCTCAAAACAGGAATTTCAAATGGCTGAGAAATGTTTTACATCCTTAGCCATCAGGGAAATGCAAATAAAAACTACACTGAAATTCTATCTTATACTTCTCAGAATGGCTAAGATCAATAACACAAATGACAGCTCATGCTGACAAAGATGTAAAACAAGGGAAACACTCCTCCATTGCTGGTGGGAGTGCAAACTTGTATGGCCACTAAGGAAATCAATATGGCAACTCCTCAAGAAATTGGAAATTGACCTGCCTCAAGACCCAGCTATACCACTCCTGGATATATACCCAAAGGATGCTCCATCCTACCACGAGGATACTTGTTCAACTGTGGTGAGCCCTTCAGACTCTGGACCTAGACCCTGCTGTGTGCCTCTGGCTAATATTGCCTAATTCCATCACTGGGAGATCTTCTGAGCAAAACTGAGTCACAAAATATTATAACTGCCCGAGAGAGGCTGGTTTTGGTAAGTCAAGGTTATCTAAAGGTTGAACATTCAGCTTTATCATGTGAGACTATTGTCCTAGATGGGCCTCTAACTCCACCTAGAGAAGCTACTTCCCTGGGTAAACATTTAGCTTCCCTGAGACAGGTTACCTCCCAGGATAAACATCCTGCTCTGGCAGAAAAAAGGGAAGTCTCAAAGTTTAGGATTAACTAGAGAATGAGATGTTTTACTCATGTATTGTTTTACCCAGCGACTGATACGCTGAGTTCTTTGTGATTATTATCTTTGTAACTGCTGTAGCCCCTCGAGGAAAGGGGTATAAGAATTGAGAGAAAAATTAAATATCAGCTCCATTCCATCTGAGCTCAACGATGCTGTGTGTGTCTGGTCTATTTCCTTCCCTTCATGTCTCTTTTCCCCTCTCCTCATAAAGCCCTTCAGTCCCACTCTTCATCCAGGTACTTTCCGACTTGCCAGGCCAGCCCTGGCATTCAACTAATGTTCATAGTGGCTTTACTCATAATAGCCAGAAATTGGAAACACTCTAGACACCCTTCAATTGAAGAGTGGATAAATAAAAAGAAAATATGGTACATATACACAATAGAGTATTATTCAGCTGATTAAAAATGGCATCATGAATTTTGCAGGCAAATGGATGTAACTAGAAAAAAATTATCCTGAGTGAGGTAACCCAGTGCCAGAAAGACAATCATGGCATATACTCACTTAGAAGTGGATATTAGCTGTTACACTACAATCCACAGACCCAGAGAGACTTTGCAACAGTGGGGACTCATGAATATCCCTGGGAAGGGGAAATAAAACAGACATGGCAAATGCGCTGGGGGAGGATTGGACCAGGAGGGAACAGATGAGGGTGGGGGACAGAAAGAGAGAATGCAGGGAGAAATGACTGGAATTGGAGGACATTTAGTTGGGATCTGTAAACTTAGTGCAGTGGAAACTCCCTGGAATCTACAAGTGTAACAGAAATACCTAAACTTATTCACAAATATTTTAAAGCAACATGCACTTCTGTGCAGTAATGAATTTTGAACAGTTATCGTATCTGGCAGCTAGAGCTACTGCCAGAAGGTCACCTCCCTTAGCTGTTGGAGGCAGCTTTCTGGGTGTGGATGGATGGTAGCCTTCTTGTATGTGTAATAATGTTAGCTTGGAGAACCAGAAATTGTCAACTCAGTTGCCCATGGATGGAGCAATTGTTATTCAGATTTGACCTTGCCCACTGAGATCTTTGTGTTGAAAACACCTGATTATATTATTGCTAAAATGGAGGAATATTAAGATATCCTTCTGTAGCTTAATCACTGGTCAAGGAGTGCCTTGCCCAGTCGCTTTACTAGTTGGCCAGCTGAAGTAGGGGGTTGGTACACTTCAGAAGTTCTATTCCTTAAGCAATTAAGGCCTTTGTACCAGTGGGCCTTGCTTTTCCTCATAAATTACTTAGATGCTTTGTACTCTGGGTCAGTCCATGAGAGGCAACCCTCTGCAGTGGCTCAGGCTTACACACTGAGATTGTCTCCTGTTTCCTGAATGGACCTGTCCTTGATATTAGTATTTCCATCTACATATGCAGATGACACTAGCAAGGACCCCTTGTAATGGGGCGTAGGGAGCCTGAACAGGTCATCTCTTGTAACAAGACAAGGCTTCCATTCTTGGGACTGGGACACCATCCCAGCTGCAAACCTTTGACCTATAACCTATACTGCCTGCAGGACATTTTGGGGCAATGGAAAGGCAGATCCCTTAGTCAAGGAAGGGAGCTCATGCCTGACAGTGCAGGGCTGACCAGGAACCAGAGACTGAAGACCCAGAGGTGATTCCTAATGATCCTACTCTGCTCACAGATTGGTGCCTAGTCCAGTCTACATCAGAGAGGCTTCCTCAGCAGCTGATGAGAGCAGATACAGAAGCCCAGGACCAAACATCATACACAGTTTGGGGAACCCTGCAGAAGATGGAGAGGAGAGATTGTGGGGACGGGAGGGGTTGGGGACACCAGGAGAACAAGCCCCACAGAGACAAGTGACCAGCACTCTTAGAAGCTCAGAGACTGAAGTGGTAGACACAGTGCCTACATGGCCCCCTAAAGATATCTTATGGTTGTCTGGCTTGGTGCTCTTGTAAACTCCTACAAGTTGGAAGGGGTGTCTCTGACCCTTTTATCTGTCCTTCCCTTGGGACCCTTTTACTCCTGCGGTTTGCCTCGTCCAGCCTTGACGGAGGGGTTTGTGCCAGGCCTTGTTCCATATTGTTATGCCCTGTTTTGAGTGGTAAACTGAGAAGACTCCTCTTTTCTGAGGGGAAGGGTGGGGAGGTGGGCCTGGGGAAGAGGGGAAATGGGGAGAGTAGAGAGGAGTGGAAAGAGGGAAGGACAGGGCTCAGAATGTATTATACAAAAGAAGATACATACATGCATACATACATATATACATAGATGTAAAAAAAGATATGCATGTTATATAAAGTAAAAAAATAAGTAAATTTTAAAAATATGTAGCACAAAGAGTCATCAAATGAAATGACCAGTATTAAGTTCTTGACCAATGTTTCTTTCTGGTCCAGTTTGCCTCCCTGCTTCCTTCATCAGGTTTACCAGAGCACGCCTACTCCTTTATATAGGGCCCCAGTCTGCCGTAGGCAGGACAGATGTCGATAACAGATTATCAGACTTCTGCTGTTTATTTTCGCCGCCTGTGAACAATCCAGTCCACCCCCATTCTTCATCCACATCTTTCCCAGGGTTCTGAAGGCTCTCTGGCTCCCTATAGTGCAGGTAGGAGGGTGACATACTGACTTTAGACCCCTTTTATCTTTCTTTGAAGCTGTGTCCACGTGTTGCTGCCTCCTTAGCTTCCTGCCAGATGCACCGCAGCACATACCTTCAACAGTGAGGAAAGAAAACTTTTCTAGGAAATTTAGTTTTATCTGATAAAATGAGCATATAAATATAAAAGACTGGAACATGATGGAATAGATAGAAGACCATGATGTACCCTGCCTGCAGGGTATTAGAACACTCCCCTAGTAGTTTTAAGAATTTGTTCTGTGTATTCATGCAATACTTAATGAGGATGGGGAAGTAGTACCAAACATATGGCCCGAGTGTGGAGAACAGCCAGATGGACTTTAGCTCATGCAAACAGACTTTCTTCCCTCTTCATATTTGCTTTGTAAAGTTCAAATGAGATAAAGGGTAATTGTTTTGTTTATATTCAAATGTCATTCTGGGTCAATTTTAACCCCATGATGATGACAGTATTTACCTTTAACCTCATCTTTACCTGTAATCTAAGGCAGTGATGGCGAGACTGCCAGTCATGGTGAGGAAAGCAGCAGCAAGCGATTTTCAAAGTCTTTTTCCTTAAATGGGAATAATCTAAACACTTTATACGTGTGTCATTATTTAATCCAAATAGTATGTTGCTACACTATATTTATAATTGTTTCTTTCATTTTCTTTTTGCTATAGCTAAGGATATGTTCTGTGCATCTTCTACATTAGCAGCCCTTCATGTTCCAGAATACTACAAAGTAGACCTTTTTTGCCTCAGGGGTCCTAAATAGCCTTGTTTTGGGCTTTGCTTTTCGTGGGGATGGGGACTGAATACAGGGCCTGGTGCACACTAGACAGACATTCTACCACTGAGCTGTATCACTAGCCTGAGGGAGGGTTCCTTCCAGAACTCACGGTGAACATGAGTGTTTTAGGCAATATTAATATTCTTAGCAACATGCTCCTTACATTTTTCCAAGACAATAATTTGATCTGTCTGATATTATAAATAATGCCCACTTTATACTTAGCTGCAGTTTTAATCATTGTAGCATGCTACCCTGGGAACTGAAGCACAGTTCCATTTCCTGAAATTCAAAACAAAGTTTAAATAAAAAAGCCAAGACTCAGACCCAAACAGTCTACCCTCGCTCTGCTCCATCTGTGTTCCTGAATTCAGCCCTGACTTGTGTGTTATCTGCTTATTTGGTGAGCTATGAGGATGTTTATGAAGTATGAGCAAGTGTGCATTCAGGCATGGCAAGTATGAGGAAGAAACCATGGGTGTATGAGACTTGTGCGTAGTTAGTGGCTTAGTGTTCTATTGCTGTGAAGAGACATCATGACAGTGGCAACTCTTGTAAAGGAAAGCATTTAAGTGGGGCTTTAGTCCCATTTAGTCCAAATGGAGGAGTTTAGAGTTCTACATCTGGATCTTCAGGCAGCAGAAGGAGAGAGAGAGACACTGGGCCCAGTTTGGGCTTCTGAAACCCGATGCCTACCCACAGTGATACACTTCTTCTAACAACCCCAGACTACTCCAGCAAGGCCACACCTCCTAATCCCTCTCAAGCAGTGCCACTCCCTAATGGCCAAGCATTAAATCCATGAGCCTATGGGGGCCATTCTTATTCAAATCAGCACGTTAGTTATTATCTGTGCTACAAATAAGTTATCACTTTGTTCTAGATGACTTGGGGGTATATTATTCCATAGTATTCTGCTAATAATCAAGACTTGTCAAAAAGTCTGACCAACCAATGTGAAGTACTGAGGTAGTTGTGGACACCAGAGGATGCCTGCTGAGAATTCCAATGGTTTTGTCCTGAAACAAAGAAATGGATCAGGAACACATGGATAATGGTAGAAACAGAGGCAGCTTATTAAGGAAGAGAAAGGTACTCTGGAAAATGGATGTGGGCTAGAGAGCTAAGAGAAGCCTGAAACTGGAAAGTACTGACATGTGACATTTATAGGTCATTTATTCATAGCACCCAACTTCCCCACGGGGCTCCCCCAGTCTTTTTCTCTCACATACTTTATTCTGTAACGCCAGGCGAGTTTCCAGTCTTTTTTACCAACTACTTATTTCATATGTTAATTCTTGATGGCTCACTTCACCCCCAGTTTCCTACCATGGTGTCACTGTTTCCTAGAATTAATAATGGGTAGAAGCATGCCTTTCTCACCCTGAGAGCGGCAAGAGTTTGGTTGCTCCCCACTTCCTTAGCACTGGCAAAACCCAGCTAAATTCTAAATACTGCCTTCATTGGCATAGGAAAATGGCTTGGTTGGTGCTTATTTGCACTGTAGCTGGAAGCCTATGGCTGAGCCCGTTTGCCAATAAGGTTTTCTCTGTGGGATCACACCTTATGCAGAAGGTGCCATTACAGGACTTTGAATTTAGATTTGAGTCCACACACAACTGGGGCTTCTCCAGTATCCTTGCCTTAACCAACGGTTCCCATCCTTGGGTACCAAAACCTCTCCCCTGCCTTTATCCTATATATGTAACCACCCTTGCTTCAATAAACTGAGATGCTTCACTGACAACACTCTCCTGAGAGTCCAGGTCACTCTAGCCGACTCACAGTTCTCTCATCTGAGACCAGATGGGTGCGCGGTAACCACCACACTCCCTGTGGCTTCCCAGTGGAAGGTGGACCTGCCTTACAGAGTCTGGAAGCGGGGGCAGGATGTGCTTTACTTCATTACAACATCCTGGGACACCCAAGTTTCACAGATTCTTAGAGGGGACCCCAGTATTATCACAATTCTTTTGTAGCCCTGGTGGTCACAAGAAGGAATGTACACTTAAATGTTCCCTCAAAAGCACCTCATGGTGAAGGAAGGCAAATAATAAAACTAGATCAAGATGCTCCAAACTCTCATTCTGCCGTAGAAATATAAAAAGGAAGAGAAACGGCAACAACGAGAGCCTGACTCGGTGTCTCATCGTCTCTCGGAGACAAGATGTCTGTCTCAGCGCACACGACACATGGAAGGGATCCGCAGGGGAAAGTGAAGGGAGGATGATGAGGGTACGGATCTGGCAAAGCACAATGGTCTACTGCATGCGACGCCATATTTTGTGAGCTAACCAAAAAGGTAATTAAAATAAACCGGAAAAGAAATTAACTTTGTAGTATTTTGAAATGCCTTACTTTACCCAGCTTGCACACAACCAAAAAAAGAAAAAGGCTATTTCCCACAGGTCAGAAAGTGTTCTGTTCTCTCTACTTTTCCATTCCACCCTGACTCTGTGGTGCAGCTGGTTTATCACCTTCCTGTTGACATCTACAAAACGGAGGAAACAGCAGGAAGCTCATATTCAGTACGGCCCTTGAAGTCTAATAGCTGTTTACACGCTGCATGCAAAATCCTCAGAATAATGTCCCAACGTCAGGCTTGTCCTAATCTGCCAAACCTCTATACATGTTAGCTCACATCATAAAGGGTCCTTCCAAGCGTGGATAAATTACTGATCTTGAGATGGGATGATTTCTCCGGGTTAAGCAGATAGCCTGACCTAGTCCTGGAGCTCCTCACTAGAGAACACAGGAGCATCACTGACAGAGAGAAAGTTGGAGGTGCTATGCTGTTGGCTCTGAATATAGAGCAAGAGACCATTGCCATGGTAAACAGGCAGCTTCTGGAGACTCAAAGCCAGGAAACAGAGTCTGCTCTCAACCTTCCAAAAGTAAAATGGGCCTATTATTGACTTTGACCTAGTTACAATCCATTTTGATCCTCTGATCTTCAGAACTATGTAATTATGGTATGTTTAACTCAATTACCTTAGTGTGTTTATGTTGTTATAAAATTTGTCATAAGCTGAGAAGTTCAAAACAACAAAATGTCCATGATAATTGAAGTGGCAAACCTGATATCATCTGACTCAGGTGTGACGTTTTCTAGTCGTGTTTCCACATGGAAAAATGACAAGAGGAATTCTCTTGTGCACTTTTAGAAGGGCACTAATTCTATTTATGGGGGCTCCTCCTAGTGACCTGCTCATCTTCCAAGGGCACAGCTCTTGATGCCAGGGCCTTGGGCATCTGAATTTCAATACACGAAGGGAAGGCACAACCCTTCAGACCATAGCACTGCTAGTTTGTGGTCACTAGCACAAAATATTAGTTAAGCTTGCTCAGCTCTAATATCTATTTGGATAACATTAACACACTAGGTGCTTTCCTTAACAGACTTGTCCTAAGGAATAACTCTACTACTCAGGTATAAATTCTAAATTACATAATATTTACACACTGACGTGTAAGTTACCATTAATTCTTGTCTGCTTACGTAATACTATGGACCTCAGTGTCCTCGATGGCCTCTCCCTTGCTATGATAAAATACTGATCAAAAATAACTTGGATAGGAAAGAATTTATGGCTTACACTTTCACATCACAGTCCATCACTGAGCAAAACCAGGGAAAGAACCAGGATGTAGGAACTGATGCAGAGCTGCAGAAGAACACTGCTTCCTGGCCTGCTTCTGAGGGTCGCTTCAGCTTGCTTTCTTATATAACACAAGACCACCTGCCAGGGATGACACCTCCCAGAGTGGGCTGGGCCCAGCCACATCAATCATTAATCAAGACCACGCCCCACAGTCTTGACTTCAGACCAATCCGATGGAGGCATTTTCTCAAGTGAGGTTCCTTCCTCCCAGATGTCTCTATCCTGTGTCAAGTTGACAGAAACTAAACAGTCTCATTTAGAAGTTTTCTGTATTGCTTATCACTAAAGACAATATCCGCAAACTTTCCCTTCAGAGTTCAGCTCCAGGGGCTTTCTGTAGGGATGAGCACTAGCCAGAGACTGTTCTACCTGATGAGTACGTATTTCAACATCCCACATCAGCACATCTTCAGTATTGAGAGGATAGCATGCTTCTTCCCAGAGCTGCAGCACGGACAACATCTACAGGAAAGATGCGAGAAAGTCGCCTAAGCAGCTTAGTCAAGAATGCAGAGAAAGGTGTCCTCTAGATGACTGGTTGCCTGTCGGATGCCCTGGTGCTTGCAGGATATCGAGGTGCATGAGGGATTGCCAGGTGCCTCCACGATGTCTGTGTGCCTGTAGAAAGACTGGTTACCTGCATGATGTCCAGGTGTCTGCAGGCTGGCTGAGTGCCTGTGTGCAGTGCAGTAACGGGTGTGGAAAGAGTGCAGAGCCAGAGGCAGTGGATGACTACAAGGAAGCAGCACCTTCAGTACATGGCAGGGCTCCTGTGCAGATGAACACACAGCAGCTGTGCCAGCATGGACAAGACACATGCATGCCCAAACCTGGTGAAATCTCAGCATGGAGATGGGAATTGGCATGCAATCCTACCCCTAACCATGGAGCTGTTGGCAAAAGTTAGGTGCTAGGAGAGGAAGAGACATTTTTCTTCTAAGAATGTCACCCTTGGTGAGCTGGCTGTGCTCCAGTGGAAAGCCATGTATCTGTGAATATTTGGGTGGGCAACACAAATTGGTCTTGGTGGTATCGTTGTTGTTATTGTTGTTTTGTTTCTTAGACACAAAGTTGGGTGGGTAAGGATGGGTCAGGTGGATCTGGAGGTTGGGGGGAAAGTATGAATAAAATCAAAACACACTGAATGAAATCCTCAGAGAATTAGAAAGATTAAGAATAAATTTGATGGATTTGAAGTAAGAGAAGATACAAATCCCAAATTTGATTCTAGTCATGTGTGTGGGACATTTGCTCTTATGGCCGTTGTCTTCTTTTTCTTTGTTGTGTGAGACAGGTCTGTCCCTGAACCAGATTGGTGACAGAGAATCCCTAGGGGGATCCTCCTGTCTCTCTCCCCTAAATAACAGGAGGATAAGGGAGCCATGCATTGCTTTTTATGTGGGTTCTGGGAGTTTGATTTCAGGTCCTTGTGTTTATACAACACTCTTACTTATTCACTCACCCCAACCCCAAGCCCATAATGGCCTGAGCCAGGCATAATGGCACACTCCTTTAAAGCCAGCACTCAGGAAGTGGAGGCAGGGAGATCTCTGAGTTCAAGACCAGCCTGCTCTGCGTAGTAAGACTGCCTCAGAAAGAAAGAAAAAAAAAAAGGAAGGAAAAGATTGATTTCTTATATTTGTTAAAGTGCTTCATTTGACTAGTGGCAAATTCCCTTCTGTCAAAGAAACTGGTTCAAACAACTCCCTGGAATCTTGTGGATGGATCCCTTAGAAGGACCAATGCTCACAAAAACTTGCTGTTATTTCCTTACCACAATGGAAGAAAACTTATCATGCGTTTACTAGAAGTCAGACAGAGACACTGGCAAGAAATTTCCCTGTGTCACCTCATCTGAATTTTAGTAACTGGTATTATTGGTTCTATTTTTTTGAGTCTACTGTGTACATGAGTATTGGGTCAGCTAAGGTCATAAGCCTATTAAAATTTCTTTTGTGGGTTAAGTTCACACAGTTTTATAATAGAAAATACATATTTTTCTGAACTTTTTATAATATAGCTTTCTTCGTAAGGAACTTAGCTGAAAGTACCCAGTCTTCCAGTCCCAATCATAAGAACATGATTCATTCCACAGGTCTGCTTTGAAGGCTCCTGTATTAAACACTATGCGAGTCCCTGGGGAAGTATTCTATCTTCCTATTAAGATGCAGGAAGTAAAACAGATTGTAAGAAAAAAAAGTTATTAGGACTAGATGAAGTGGGGAGGGCTGAGAAAGACATTTTCAGAATGAAATGAAATATGTTTGTATTCATCTACTAAGCCTTAAATAGCCTTAAAATAAGCACAATGTATTTCTGAAAATGCACTTGGATTTTAATAATGAAAAGCAGCATGGCAGGTTTGGTGACACGCACCTGTAATCTCACATACTTATCCCACAGGTTCAGGGTCAGCCTGGGTTGCATAGCCAGACCTTATACAAAAATAAAATTTACAACATCTGCTGGAGATACAGGCTGCATTTACAAAGCTTTTCCAGCACCGTGCCAGAGAAGAAAAACAGGAGGATGAGAAGGCTGGAGAGATGGCTCAGCGGTTAAGAGTGCTTGCTGTTCTTGCAGAAGACCCAGGTTCCATTCCCGTCACCCTATGGCCACTCACGTCAGTCTGTAACTCCAGGTCCAGGAGCTGAGGCTTCTGATGTCTTCCAGCACAAGAAAATAGTTTTCTTTTTTCAAATTATTGTTTCTTATCAGTTATAATACATCCCACCAAAGCTTTTGTTGAGGATTTTGTACCTGCTATTGTCGTTGCTGAACCCAATCCTGGGAACCTAGGAGGCGGGGATGAGGTGGCTCAGAGTTCAAGGACACAGACTCCCAGAATCAGGTAAAAGGCAAAAGGCAGATTCATTTATTCAAGGTGAAGGACCCCTTTAAACCCTTGCTCAGCATTCCATTGTCTCCTGGATTGTAGATATTGTTGCAGCTCTCACATTGGCTCCTGTCTCATCACACAGTCTGTCTCTGGGCTATCCATGTGCTCCTTGTGTGGCTATTGCTCTCGCTGTGTGTGTGCACTGTCCGTTAAACTGTGCATGCGCCGCTTGGCGAGCTGCATATGTGCGCTGCTTGTCAGGCTGCCAAGCCGCTATGTGCACTGTTTGGCAAGCCGTCAAGCCGCAGATGCAGGCTGCGCACACACATGCCATTCGGTGGCAGGTGTTGTTCCTGCCACTCCTAGTCTTCCCTCCCTCCCCTCCTGCTAGCTCACTACTCCCTACTACCTTTGCTTCCCCGCAGAAAAGAACTAAAAGTAGATATAAAAGCATAAAAAAAAAGCCAGCTAGAGCAGGGATGAAGAGATCAAGACATACTTAGTAACATGTTATTTCATCCTTTTTGGGACTCATCAGTACAGTGTAGTTAAACTCCAGGGTTTTTTGATTATTCGTTTGGTTGGTTGGTTGGTTGGTTAGGTTTGGTTTGTGTTGGATTTTTGTTTTTGTTTTTGTTTTTTGTTTGGAGTTTGGGTTTTGGTTATTCAAGATAGGATTTCTCAGTATAACAGTTCTTGGCTGTTCTGGAATTCACTCTGTACACCAGGCTGGCCTCGAACTCTCAGACATCCACCTGCCTCTGCCTACCATGTCTGGGATTAAAGGCATGGGCCACTACCACCTGGCTCCATTTCTTTGTTTTTATAAATTCAAATGGAGAACTGCCTATGTACAAAACCCCATGTTGTAAAAGTGGGGTTCATTAAGATTCGTACTATTGTACTTTAGGCTTACTTAATTATGAGGGCCAACTCATCATACCCAAACACCTACTTAATTTAGACACAACTGTGTTCTCCTAATCCCCTGAGCACACATCTGTAGATGTTAAGTTTAACAACTGTAGATAACAGGCTCCAAAGCACCTCTGATTCCCTTCGAAAGAAAGGGAAAAGTCGGGGATGGGGAGCTTGGAGATGTGGAAGGAGAGGAGGAGGGGTATTGGGATAAAAAAAGAAAAGGAAAGTCTAAAAAGAAGCAGAAGGGCTTTGGCACTGGAGAGTATAGATGTTGGGCTTGCTGCAGATCCATCTCCTTTCTGCATAGTCCCTGGCACTGCTGATCCCATTGTTGTTCAGGTAGGCATGTGCTTCCACTCCTCGGATGAAAAACCTGAAAATAAGCCAAAAAAAACAGTAAATCTGCAGAGGTCAGCATGTAATTCATCCCTGCAATAAAATTCTGCTGTCTATTTGGCTTACTTGTAAGTTGAGTCAAAGAAAGGCAGAGCCCATCAGGAATCACCTGCCTAGCTTTGCACCTAGTGTCTTTTACATCCCCAAGGTTCCATTTGTCATTCATCAGTGCTGAACTCCATGTGTATGACATCGGACTGGGTCATGTTCAGATGACCTCCAGCCACGGGCAGTCACACTGAGGATGATTTTCAACTCTGTTTTGAAGCGTTTTATATATGGAAAAACCCACTTCTCAGTATTTTATCACTCCAGTGTAATGGCTTGGTCAAAACAGCTGAGCTCATATCCAAGAGCTGTCTCAGGTGCTCTCTGATGACAAGGTTTCCAATGCCCCTGGAGCCTCTGCTTTATGAACAGGTGCAGATATGCACACAGTGGACCGAGGAGTCTTGTCCATGCAGTTTGCAGGGCCTTCTTAGGGTTTCGGAGCCCTCACTGCCCATCTGAGGTTCTGTCTACGTACCACAAGGCATTTATCAGTAACAAAAAGTTTTAAATTGGTGATGGTGCAGAAAATAGCTGCCCTGGATGCCATCATCACGCTAAAGAATTTGAGTAAAATCACACTAAGTGAAGGTTTTGAAAATGAAGGCCAAGAAGTGGGAAATCATCCAAAGGCCTTTAAGTTTGTGGGGCCGAGGAGGTTGCTAGGGATTGACTCCTGCCTGGAAGCACAAATGCTACCACCCAGGCACACCTCCAGCCCAGTAGGATATTTTTCTCCCTTTCTGATATAGTTGACTCCACAGGTCACAACCTTCCACCTCTCACAGCCACAACCCACACACATCACAACAGATGAACTCAATAGAACAGAAGTCAGTCTACAAACATACAAGCTGTTATATTCAGTGCCGTCTGTCCACCTCCAGGGGTGCTCTGAGGACTCTCTGTGCAGCCCGATCCAGTGGTCATAAGGCCCCTTGTATCTGTTCAGGAACTCCTGTCATAACACACAGAAAGCAGACACGTGTGTCTCTCAGTTTCAGATGAGACTTGAGTGTCTCCACTCCTCAGCTTCCTCTAGTGATGACAGCAGGGACAACTGAGGGACAGACTTTGGAGCCATAAGAGCCCTCAGTCCTCAGTGGGTCCATCTGACATCTATAATTCTAAAGTACCTCATCTGAATTTAATGACACACCCCTCTGTGGCTGGGATAGTCCTTGGTTAAGCTCTCCTTACAATTATTAACAGTGCTTACCTTCAGTATGTAACACCTGCAAACTAGAAGGAAAACTCTCATGATCACAACATATCTAAGTAAAATAGTTTATCTGACCTTGTAGACTGACTGAGTATGACATGAGAGAATGTTTCTTGAATGTCTCAAGGCTCCAGTCAGAAGTGTTACTACCTCAAATGGCACACACTCACAGTTCCCCATGTCTCCATCTGTGTGGGGTGGGACCCTTCCTTATGCTTTAACTGTAAGCTTCCATCTCAAGGCAAGACATAGTCAACTGAACTAACAAACCAGTCCTTGATCATTTCTTACCAGCTCCTCCAGGCTTTCAAATCGAGCAAGTTGGGCTTCCAATGTCATGCAGGAGGTCTGGCTGGATGTCCAGTTTCTTGATTGTTCAGAAAAATAAAAACATTTATTTCCAAATCCAATCCAGTTTCTTGGACAGGTGGCATAGGGACTTTTGATGGTGATCGGGCCTGTGTACTAAAATTTAGACAATACGCTGAATTATAACAAGCATGTCTATGTCTTGCCTCTTTCTGGTATACCCTCCTTCGGGGGTGATGTGCTGTATCTTCCTGCACACATTACTCTTCTGTCCTCACAACTCCTTGAGGTTTCTCCTTTGATTTCTCCTCTCCCTGTTCTCTACCTTGAAGCTCCCACAGGTAGACAGTGTCTCTGCATCTCTATCTAGCAGTCACTGATTGTCATCTTCCCAGGACTGCTGAGTCTGGCCTCCTGTGCACACCACAGTCTGTGCTGTTCCTTCACTGCACCTTCCTGCTGCATCCTAAGTTCCCAGAGGACAGGAACTTCCAGTGTTTCCTCTAGAGCCCTTCTCACATTGCTAGGCTCACAGTGGTTCAGTAAGTATTTACTGACAGTGTGAATGTGGACAGAATTCTGTGCATTTTCGAGAATAAGTCGCTTACCTGACAAAGCAACAGAAAGCACAGCTACAGCTACAGTAAGGACGGTGATGATTACATAGCAGCAGTAAAGCTTAACAGGAGACACAGAGGAGACGATCCTGGGACAGTTTCCTTTGTGCTTTTTACCTGAAATATAAATATGAAAATCTCAACTTAAGGAACTTTTTAGGGAAAAAGATAAATTTATGCCAGAATCACCTATAGATTTGGCTTATACTCATCCACCAGAAACCTCTTTCACAGAAAATCTTGGTTCATAAGTGATGCTCTTGGCTCACAGAAGACTACAGGAAAGGGAATCAGAGTATTTGTCACTAGAGTCATCCAGTTACTGAACTAAGGGCCAACGAAGGAGCAAGAACCAGAGTACAGGTCAGGATGAAAGAAACAACAACAAAATCATAGATTTAGTTCTGTAAGAGTAGACTTGCTTAGCAGTGAGGGAAACACTGGGTAGGGTGGGGATCAGTTAGAGCTAGAGAGGTGGCTGGGAGGTTATGAACAGTTGCTGCTCTTCCTGAGGACCCACACTTGGTTCCCAAATCCCACATCCAGCATCGAACAGTCACCTGTGTAACTCCCTCCACCCAGTCAATGAAGACAGACATTTTGGTGCACTCCTGCCTTTCAGTGCCAGTGAGACAAAAATCTGGAAGAATAAGGAGTACAAGGCCAACCTTGCTACACAGGAAGTCTGAGGTCAACCTGGACTGCATAAAGAACCCAAGAAGAAGATAAACTAATGAACATACACATAAGTGTAATAGAACATATTAACACAAGTAAAGGAGGAAATGGGAGCATTTTTAACAAGTTTACCAAAAGCATGTGAAAAAGATTAATACTAGTCCAAAATAACAAATCTCTTGACAAGTTGGGAATTGAAGGAACTCTTCCCAACACATTTATGGATATAGATCATTCACAGAGATCAACTGTATTCAAGGTAATTGTATTCTTCTACACTTATTTTTATTTTATGCACATGAGTGATTTCCCTGCATATACATCTGTGCACAATATGCATGCCTGATGACCAAGGACACCAGAAGAGGGAATCGAGTCCCCTAGAACTGGAGTTGCAGACAGTTGTGAGTCCATGAGGGTGCTAAGAACTGAACCTGGGTGTAGCTGTAGCTGTGGGCTCAGCCAAGAATGACACAGGGGCATATTCATGGGTGAGAACACTGCCAGACCTCAGCAAAGGGAACCACCATCACAGCAAGTGCCATACTGAAAAGTAGAACCCTAGCATCTGAGTTTAGGCTTTTTTATTGATATAGAACTCCTCAGGTATTCTACTGATAGCATGTGCAGATTATGAGCAAACATCCCCCACATAAATCCAACACCTGCAGACAATACAAAATGCCAAGACCTACATAGCCCTTCACTCAACAGTGTACAAAACCATTTTAAACGTAACTAAAAAGAAACTTCTACAATTTCCCTTTTTTGTATGAGCCAATAAAAAAATGCTTTATCTCTACAACACAATTTAACACTACACCAGCAAAAACATTCACAAGAGGAACAATTGTGAGGCTTCCAATGCACATGAACAAATGACACCAAACATCTATCACACCCTTCACATCTTTGGAGAGTAGAAAGACATTATCCTTGTCCAGTTATCTGGATGTTACTCACAATCTTATGAGCTACTCCAAAGAGCTTGGATCACTTCTTTCTGCAAAACACAGTTTGTCTTCCAGGCTCTGGCTGGCTTTATTCCACCGCTGCTGAGTTCTTGGGATCATCCCATGATACTGGCATCTTCAGAACACTGGGGTCTTCTGCTGCAAGTGAGATGCATTTCTATCTATAGCCTCTCATAGGCTCTCCTCATGGTGTCAAGCCTCAAATTCTTTATATGGCCCCTTCATTCTGGGCCTTCCACCTACACTGAGGCTGTACTTCACCAACAGCCCCTCCTGGGTTCTCTTCATGGTGGCAAGCCTCAGTTGCTCCCAATGACCAATTCATGCCTTTGAAATGATCACCACCTGGATGACACTTACAGTGTCAAGTTCAGCTGGCACCACAACTTCAGCCAGTTCCAGAAGACTGCTTCTGCATGCCAATACTTTCCAGATTTTAAGATAAAGTCTGGATTTCAGATAAAATAACTGGTGACCCTGTCTTCAGGAAGAGTTCCCTTGTGGGGTGGAGTTCTCATTACCATAGCAGATGTGTCTTGTCAGACCGCCTCACCTTACCAGTATCTGGACAGGTTTTCAGAAAACAAAACAGACTCTGGGAGGTCTGGAGTTCCTTTTTCATTCTTCTTGTCTCCACATTGGATGTGGCTGGAGTAATGTCATGCCCCATGTTGCAGGTGCCATTTGTAGCAGCACATTGCTAGGTAACTCAGTCAAGAATACAAGGAGGCACAATCATACATGTAATCCCTGCTAGACCTCAGCATCAGGAACCATTATCCTGGTCAGCACCATCTTGAACAGTGGAACCCTGAATGTCCCAGCTCAGGTGCTTTTATTGATACAGAACTCCTCAGGTATTCTATTGACAGCACATGCAAATCATGAGCAATCAAACATTCTCCACTTAAATCTAGCACCAGCAAACAATACAAAAAGCCAAGATTTAGGTACCCCTACACAACATTGCACAAAACCATTTCAAACATAACTAAAAATAAACTTCTATATCACCCGCCTCCTTTCAAAGAGCAGTATGTGCTCTCTACTGTATGCCATCTCTCCAGCGCAAGGTAATTCAGATTGCATGATCAGGCAAAAGAATTAGTCTAGATGAACAAATTTGAAAGAAGGAAAAAAGAAACATTTGCAGAATGACACTGCCTCATCACAGAGTGGCAGGAACAAAGACAGAAGTATGGTTTTGGCAAAGGAGTAGACACATGGGCATAAGAACAGACAGAAATAGTAATAGAACAACTTGAGAAACAAGATCAAACATGTGGGCCTGGCTTACATTTAACTGAGGTGGACAGTGCTGGGGAGGAGAGGGTGCTGTAAGTCATCTTCCCAGGAGGCTGACCCTGACCCCCAGGTCCCACTCTTGCTCCTTTCTGCTCCTTCCTCCTGTCTTTGCAGCACCAAGTGCTGAGACATAGACATCCATATGCTAAAACCTGCATCTCCTGCCTCCTATGGAAGGTGACCCAAGCATGGAGCCTAGGGCTAGAAAACCATTTGAGGAAAAGAGAAGAGAAAAATTTCTGTGAACTTGACTTGAGTAAAAATGTCTCAGGTATAACACCAACTCCTTATCCACATTGGAGAAAATGAAACATTTGGACTTTGGCCTAATTAAAACCTTCTTTTCTGAATCAGAAAAAGGGAATTTGAAATGGAAAGATGATTTCTTTTTTTTTTTTGCAAGACATAGATTAAAAAAAGTTTGTATCTAGATTATCTTGGGAGTTCTGAGATCTCAATGATTGTGGAGGGGGAAGGGACAGGTAAAAATGGGCCAAATACTTGAATATACGCTGGCTAACAAAGATCCTGCCTTAAATATGTTCAGTGTTGCCAGGTTTGGGAAAAGACAGTTGAAAAGAGATCATCAGTTTGTTAAAATGAGAATGCATTTCCCATATGCCCTGGCTCTGCTGTGCACACATTCACACAAGAGAAATGAGAACCAAGTTTCCATTAAAAAATAAAACCTACGTGTGAGTATTGACAGCAACTCTGCAGATTTTTATTAAAATTTTTAAAATACTTTATAAATTCGTATCTTTCAACAATCCAAATATGCTCCAACTTTGACAACGTAAATCAATAGTACTGAGCACTGGGCAGGGGGCATTACAAGGAACAATTGGACCATACACTTGCTAGTGACCGTCTCTCATACTGGCCAAACATTTCTCAGACTTAGGTCATCAGGAAGCTCTAGAACAATGAATTACAGAAATAGCTGCCTGGCGGTTTATTGTGAGTCTGACCACAGAGTTGTGCTGTTTTTGATAAGCTCCAACTGTCTCCAGCTTGTTTCCTGCTGGTGCTAATTCAATCCACAAGTTTTCCATTGACTTTTTTTTTTCCAAAACAAAAGCAGGTGCTGTATTCTGAGCTGTTTTCATATTTCTGAATTCAGAGCTGTTCTTGTATCAAC
This sequence comes from Cricetomys ansorgei, assembly GCA_026225945.1. Taxonomy (NCBI): domain Eukaryota; kingdom Metazoa; phylum Chordata; class Mammalia; order Rodentia; family Nesomyidae; genus Cricetomys; species Cricetomys ansorgei. The sequence continues at coordinate 1,111,389 of JAMJFZ010002137.1, forward strand.
AGTGCTTGGTACACAATCTCTTCCAATCTAAGGCCAACTGTTCATATTTGACACACAACTGACACATGTGGGTGACTATCAGACTGCAGAAGTCCACGTGACACCTTCTGGAAAAGCAAATGTCTGGTCAAGGGATGGCTGATGTTTAGGAACAGAGGAAGAGACTGTCTAGGAAGATTCTGCAACAGCCTTCAGAGGATCTGGATGTGGTTCTAGGTCTATATTGCATTGTGATGGAGAGGTCATGACTATGTCTTAAAACTCAGAAATGTACTCCAAGGGAATAGGTTTTACTGAATATAAACTATACTTTTGGAAAAGCTCCCACTGACTTCAACCACTGTATTTGCTCATTTTCATACATCTCCAAAACAAAAGAGAGCTTGTGCTAAACTAACAAGGAAGGCAGTACATAGGATCAGAGGATTGTAAGCATTGAGTTCTGCTGGATTTTGGCTCCATACAAAATTCTCAACCTTCACTGTTTGTTGTTTTATATTAGACAAAAATGTCTTTAGAAACTCAATTGTCATTATTTCTAGTGTTTACATTTTTACTGGGACCTGGCTGGCTGGCTTGGAAAGTGGAGAACAGGAGACCCACCCTTACACAAGTGGATATTTCAAGGACCAACACCCAAGGCTGTTCCCTGATCTGCACACTTGTCCCCATCATCTCCCCCATCCCTCCCTCCATCTCTACTTTCATATTTTATTTTATTTTATTTTATTTCATTTTACTTTTACTACTGTGATTTGCAGAGCTTAATCTCCCCATTTACCCCATGGGTAAAGACCCATTTGTTTCACTGGTCTCCTGACAGTCCTTTCATCTAGTTACTGCTTGTGCTTCCCTGTCTCCTCTTCTATTTTTTTAACATTTAAAAACAAGACATTTGCTGTAGAAAATCACAAGCCTATACAAAAACAGAGCAGATAACATGCTAATTCTCATGTACTCACTCCCTGGCTCCAACACGTGTCTGCATGTGAGGAATCTATTTAGGTCAATTTTCTGCTCCTCTTGTCACCCCAAGATTACTTTAAAACAAATGTCAGATTTCTTAACACCTTCAAATTTGAAATGTCTAGGCTTCCCTGTGATTTCCAGGGTTAGCTTTGTGCTTAGAATGTCTGCAAACTCTGAATGAATAATACATAACCCCTTCTTTTAGCTAATCCCTCTGACTGATGAGCAGTGTTAGCCCTGCTGTGACTAATTTCACTCAACATCCCCCCAGGCCACCCATGTGCGCCCTCCTCTCTGACTGCTGCACAGTATTCCATTATACATGGAGTGTGACCATCATTTTCCTCATCCACCCCCTGACAGATGCAGGGAGTTCCATGTGCTGCTATTGTGAACAGTGTTACAGCACACGCTCACGTACAAATATCTTTTATCAGGAGCTGGGAGGGTAAAGAGGAAGTAGACAATATTTACTGTAAAGAGGTCTCAGCTCTGCACCAAAGGCACAGTAGGCTAACATTGACAATAATACATATGTTCCTGAAAATTGCTGAAGGGTTTTGAATGTACTCACCATAAGGAAATGACAAAACTGTGAGTTAATTGTAACGTGTAAACTGAAAGAAAGAAGAGAAACTAAACTGCAGAGTTTGGGTCCTGTGAAGGAGCAGTGCCTGATAACCTTCTAGAAGAGACTTAAGCATCTATCACCCAGGTTCCATCCAACAGGACTCCACATCAGTCATTTCTTATACATTATTATCAGCAAGGTTTACTGATAATCCTCCGTATTTACAGCAGTATAATTTCTGGTACCTTCTTTTTCACTTTGATACACAAATGTTAATAATTTCTTCTACCTTTCTTGTGCCGTATACACAAGGGTCTCTGTCTAAATTAGAATGCCTACCATAGCACAGTTGGAACATAACCTTAGTGACTTTGTTAGAAAGCACGTTAAAAATGATTGCTCATAAAAACAAAACAAAAAAATAATTTTTTTAAAAAATTAAAATTTTTATTTAAAAAAATATTCAGAGCTGGTCTGTGAATGGAAAAAAAATGAGGACATGACCACTCCCAGATTTACAGGAATTCTAGGAGAAGGTAGGCTGTAGACATGAGAGAGCATTGAGCCAGAGCAGGAAGGGTACAGACTGAACATGGCCACCACGAGAGAAGGGGAGGGGGCGAGAGAGGAGGAGAAGAGAGAGGGGGTTAAGAGGCCAGGGGCAGGCCAGGAGCCCAATGGATAAAGTATCCAAAATCCCTGAGGCTATACTGGAAAGTAGCTGTGGGCAGGGAAGTGGAAGCCCCGCCCCCGGGAGGGAGGGGTTTAGGGAGGGGTGAAGTGGGGTGCGAAATGCTGGGGGAGCCTTAGATTCTGAGTGAGGCTGGCAGCCTGGCAGTTCCAGCTCTCTTATGCTAATATACACCTCGGTTAGGGGTTTGTCCCAGGTTCTTTGAGACCTAGCAGCCTGGTTGTTAGCTTTATTTAAAATAACAGTAATAAAAACAAAAGCTGCCTCGTTCACGGAACCAGTTATGGTTTCAAAAGCCCAAAACTGCGAGGTGCACAACAGCTGCACTGTGCACTTGAGAGCCTCATCCACACCAGGTAATGTTTCCACTGGGCAAATATTTGGTTTCCAAAGTCAACTTCTGGGGCAGAGGGAGAGAAATTTCGAGAATAGCTTGGGATACAGCATGAGACTTTCTCAAACAATCAATCATCACCATCAGTGCTAAAAATAATAATAATAATAATAATAGAAATAATAATTTCAGTTAGAAGAATGCTTGGTTTAACTAGTAAGTATTAACATTCAGTATGAATTTTTCATATTTTGTATTTGGTAAGCATTAGTCTTCTTTTCTCTAAAGCCAATATTCTTTCCCTAAATTAAAAAATAATAAAATAAAATAAAGGAACAATGGAGAAAAACAAAGAGAAAACATTTTTTAAAATGAACTATAATGAAGCATAACATTTTCAAAATGCAAGAGAGAAAATTTTGTTTCATTACTGAAGACTAAAGACAAAAACCATTATATTATTCCTTTTCCATAATTTACCATGAGCTCCAAATGCAAAGGATTTGCCCCACCCCTCAGCCTCCCACCCCATGCCACCTCCTTCCATTTCTTTTGTAAAATACACTGGATCTCCAACACACAAGCCCCAGCTTCCCAGGCAACTGCTGTCAGTGTGCACATTGCAAAGCTGTTGCTGTGTAAATTTGCCTTCTCTCTGGGACATGTAGAACAAACATGTTCTACAGCAACTTGGAGAAATTCACTAGGGTGTAATTTACCAGATCCCTGGGGAAAGAGTGGACTAGCAAGCTAAGTACAAAGAAAAAAGCTGTGGCTTCAGCTCTTGTAATTGTAATTGTAATCCCTGTTCATTTCCCAGCTCTTTGCAGAACTATTCAAGTATTATATGTTCCAATAGAATAACTAATGGAACAGCTTCATTGCTAAACCCTTATCTGCAGTCTCTCCTTCTTCAGAGACCCACTGTGACAGGCTGGCAGGCTGAGGTTCAGCTCCTCTACTGTCACCAGTAAGGGGCTAAGAGCCTCTCTCCTCTTTTAATTTAGTTCCAATTGCAGTAAATACATACCAGTTTCTCCCTCCTGCAGGCGGTCTTCGGAAACCAGCATACCCACAGAAGCCTCTGCAGTCTTTTCAGAACTCATCTCAGGGCTGGGGAGTTGAGTCTCAGCAACAGGAAGATTAACTTAACAAACTGAAAGAACACCCTTGATTCCGTTGACGGTAAGCCTGAGAAGGGGTGGAGAGGAGGGAGGGGAAAGGGGGGACGGGGGGGGGGGGGGGGGGGGGGGGGGGGGGAGGGTGGATGGGAGGAGCACAGTTCCAGAGAGTAACTTCTGTAACACAGCCAGCTTGTTCCTTCCCTCCCTGGTCAATAGAACACTCACTAGTTCAGTACAGAGATTGTGTGTTCCAGAAGAAACAGAATCACAAGATAGGAGAGGCGCTGTGACATGGGATTAAGTAATGAAATAAACAAAACTGCTAAATGCTGTAGAATTTGACAACACATAATGCTTTTAACTTAGAGCAACTTCAGGCTGGAGGGTGGAATAACAGGGACTGTCAGGTTGGCCTTTTGGACAGATAAGTAAGGAGTTTATAATATATTGGAAGTATCTTTTTATCAGAATATTCAGCAATTCCAAATTTATTAGCATTACTTCATAAAGTTATTAAGTATCAAGTGATTGATACTCAATAATAGGATCGATAATAACATCTGCTAATTTTAAAAATTGAATACTTTTGTCTTTTGAATATTATTAATTTTTATGTAACTAAATATATTTGTTGATTTTGTTAAATTTTTGAAGATCTTGTCAGCGGTGTGTTAGAGTGCAGTAAAGAACTCAGTACAACAAGGGGAAGGAGTGAGCACACTTAAACCAAAGGCTTGGAAGGCTTGTAATCCAGCCAATAGCACACCCGTTCTCCATGTACCCGCCTAACAACTTCAAGGTCTGATCTCTCTCCCCATTCCACTTCTTGCCTCTCTTCTCCCTCTTCCTTTCCATCTCCTCTCTTCTCTCCTGTTTCTTCCTCTCTCCTTTCTTCTTCTTCCCCAGCCACCCCCCAATCCCCTTTCTCTTTCAACCTCCAGATCACCGGGACCCCTTTACTGAGTGAGGCATTCTAAAGCCCTGTTGGAACAGGGCAGGAACACCCTGCACCTCTGGAGATTCACTTTCCATTTACTGGTTTACTTTGTGTTTCTAGGCTCTGCCTTACAAGTAAACTTTATAAGGGCAGACTGTTACTGAGGCCCCAGGGACTCTCACCCCTCCCCCAGCTGGAGGCCTCTTCCTCTAAACCCAGAACTTAAGTTCTGGGAACTGGGATGTATGTCTGGGAACCAGACATAAGTTATAGACCCAGGCTTGACTCTGACACACAGAAAGAGGTCTATAACTTATCTCTGGCTCAATTGTGGTGGTCTTATTCTTGACCAGACTTGGGATTTACAACCCAACTCCCCCAAAACTCCCAGGTCAGCCAGAGTCCTGGAATTGTGAGGGTTTAGGGATTTTGTTTGTTGAGTTTTGTTTGGTTTGGTTTTGAGACAGCCCCAGGTTTTGAAACAGACAAGTTTTGTACCATCCAACCAAGGACTGTTTGGATTCTTTGTTTAATTTCTCTGCTGAGTTTGTGGCAAAGGAGAAATGAGAGTAAGTGCAAAGCCTTTTTCTTTAAAGGTAAGAAATCTGCCCATGCCTGTAATCCCAGCACTTGGAAGGGAGAAGCAGGCTAATTTCTGTGAGTTTGAGGCCAGTTTGGTCTATGGAGTGAGTTTCAGAACAGCCAGGACAGTTATACCGAGAAACCCTGTCTCAAAAAACAAAACAACAAGAAAAAGGTAGGAAATCTGGATATCTAACCAACTGCAAATACCCTTTAAAAGGAAGAGAAAGGAATGATTGAGCCTGCAACATTAAAGGATTGTTTTTCTGTTTCTTTCTTTTGTTTTGAAATTCCAAAGGACAAGGGTCAGGAGTTTGATGGCATGGCCCTGCATGCTGGCCTTGCTTCTCAAATGTTTCACTAGGAAGGCCCAGACAGGACCTGCCTACTATCTGTAATTAGGGAGGAGAGAGGGGTGGGGGAAGTAGAGAGAATATGAGAATAAAGTATCTAGCACAGGTTGACCCATCTTGAAATTAAATAAATTAATAAATAATAAATAAATAAATAAATAAAAATTGTAGGGCACAGAGATACAACACCTATAGGCCCAGCACTGGGGAGACGGAGGCAGGAGGATCAATAGTTCAAGGACAACTCAGGCTATGTAAGACACTCAAAAGTCTGAGAGAAGATATAACAATGAGAATCTCATCGGATTTTATTGATCTGTCTATGGTAACGCACACAGGTGTTGGGGACACAGAAGTTTCTATGCTCAAAGATAAGCACTAGGAGAACCAGGGATGCTAAACAGGCAAGGTTGTCTCTTAGAGATGTATAACCTGTTTTTAACCCAGAAGGCCTAGAATGGATGTTGTTTGACCGAGACCACACCAGATCCTCCCGTGACCTCTGAGATGTCACATGTAATCGATGTATAGAACTCATCTGTGGCTGTTCATTTAACCTGGTGATGTGTTAATAGAACACATCATCTGTGCTTACATTCAAGCCTGAAAGAGGTCAGCACAGCAACCTTTGTCCTCCAGCTCTAACTGGTCCTAGGTCCCAGCTGTTCATCATATCTTCTCTTATTTTAAGTCTATTTGCATGATCAAAGAGCTACAATGATTTTACCCCCCCCCAACCTTGGGCCATCAGAGCATGTCCACAATTATGGTGGGCATTTACAGGACAAGCCACACCAATGTTGCCTCCACCTGGTGGAATACCCAAGTGACCATTTTATCCGCAACTCTGTTTCCATTGAGCTAAGAGAGGTCAGCTTTTATTTACCTTAGAAAGGAGGCCTTAGCTAGGCCATGGTAGCATTGGCCTTTAATCCCAGCACTCAGGATGCAGAGGCAGGTGGATATCTGTGAGTTTGAGGCCAGCCTGATTGATCTAGAGAGTGAGTTCTAGGACAGCCAGAGTTAAAACCGAGAAACCCTGTCTTGAAAAATCAAAAAACAAAAAAAGAAAGAAAGCAGGCCCTTTCAGCTGTAGAAATCACCCCTGCCAGGCTCTGGCTGCCAGTGCAATGATCATCTTACAAGATACTGGGGTGCACACTGAAATCAGTGCATGTAATGTCTGGAGATATGTTCAAACATACCTCAACCCTTGTCTTTGTGGGAGAAGTCACATGTACTTTCAAAGAGTTTTGATGTAGCCATGCCTTAAGTTTTATTGTGCACACAGGATTGAGTTAATTGCCCCCGGGAGACTTTTTCCCAAAATTGTGCTGAGTTTAAATAGCCTAAAATAAACTGCCTGGTTGTCAGACTCTAGAAGTTGGAACCCACACTGACTACTGAGTCCTGCTGAGCCCGACCTTCCCTCACATCACTGCTCTGCCGGCCACGGTGGTCGCAGAGGCCTCCACACTCAGTTTCTCATCAATCACGGTAACAGCAGCTACAGTGTATCCATTTCTATTTTCCCGGAAAGTAACCTTACGGGAAGCATACTCCTAAGGACAGTGGAGCTCAGATAATGAAGTTGACAGAACATTGAGAGTAAATATTTGCACATTGAACACTGAGTTAATATTTTGCTAACAAATAAGCCAAGATCCAAGTCACGGAACAGAACGCAGATCAGTAAGGCAACAGCAAACTTAATGGTGAATCAACACAGGGTAGGCTGGCGTGAGCCACAGGGAATAGGAATAAATGCTGACACAAAATGAGATTATTTTCTCAACATCAATCCATGTATAAAAAGCTGAAATCCATTCACATCAACTTTTCAATCTAGTGAAAATCGATCACATAAAATTACAATGTAACCTGTTAGAATTGGTTCTCAATGAGTGTTTTGAACATAAAATTTAACCTTTCACCTTTTGTGCCACTTTAATGATATTTAAAATAAACCTAACCCTGCTGAAAGTATCTCACAATGTCTTGTTTGTTTTTGTTTTGTTTTGTTTTGTTTGTTTTTCAAGACAGGGTTCCTCTTGTAACTCTGTCTGTCCTGGAACTCACTATGTAGATCAGGCTGGCCTTGAACTCACAGAGATTCACCTGCCTCTGCCTCTAGAACGCTGGTTGTAAAGGTGTGTGCCATCACCACCCAGCACAATGTCTTCTTTTGTTCTCTAGAGTGTACGTCACTGAAACTAGCAACTCTTAAAAAGAACCACTGAATTAATACGGAGTTGGAGACATGGCTCTGTTAAATGCTAAGACTTACAATGGGTGCTCAGTTCCCAGCACCCATGCTTGCCTCTCTAGCTTCCTTTTTGCCAGGCATGGTGGTAGATGCCAAATAAACAGATTAATAAACAAATAAGTAAATGAATCAACAAATTAATAAGTAAGTCTGTATACCCATGTTGATGTATATAGATATAGATGATAGATAGATAGATAGATAGATAGATAGATAGATAGATAGATATATATAATATAAAGAAAGAAGAAAGAAAGAAAGAAAGAAAGAAAGAAAGAAAGAAAGAAAGAAAGAAAGAAAGAAAGAAAGAAATGTAGAGAGAGGGAGAGGCATGGTGGCATATGTGTTAGATCAGGATTAAAGCAGATTGTCCTTAAACCAGAAAAAGGACACCAGTCTCATAAAAATTGGAGACTATGCCCAGGCACAGGGGCCTTGGTGCTTTGCAGGCAAAGAGGGAACATCTAGAGAGAAAGTTTAATCATTAGATGTGTTCTTTATTGTCAAGAATGAATGATGCCGGCAGGTGTTCTCGTTCCTCTGTTGGCTTTATTGCTGGGCAGGTGTTGGTATCAGTATGACACCATACTGTTATGCTGAGTTTCTCAGCTTTCTTGTTTTAGGTCATTACCCTTCATTCCAGGTCCTGAGACAGATCAAAGGAAATGGGGCAATGTATTCTCTCATTGGCTGCTTTCTGCTGGATGGGCAAAATGGAGTGGGGCAGGCTGGCTCTGTCCCCCGAATCTAAGGGTACACAGGTCAGATTGACTCCATGTAGCAGGAGGAGAGTTTTAGCGTGATTGGCTGTGGTGGTTCCTATGACTGCTGTCAAGCACTTCTGGAGAAATATTTGAAAAGTTCATTAGACAGGGGCTCTAGTTGGTAGATGAGACCAAAGGTTAGAGGACCTGGCCATAGTAGTCATTGTCTTAATGTGGACCTAGTGGTGGTAATGATTTGATCCAGGGGGAAATTCATGAAAGAGTTGAAAAGACAGGATGAAAGCATAAGTCTGAAGGTAATAAGGAGGCAAGGAGTGATGAAGGGGAGGAGCCTGGGTGGGAGGGAACCAAAAGCACATCCATAGGAGGAGGCTTGTCGTTGAAGCTTTGGTCTGGTCCTTAATCTCAAGCCAGTTTGGTCTTGGTGCAGAAGCAGCTTTGTTCCTGGGAGAGGGCACCATCAGCAGTACCAGGAGACCTAGTCCTCTTTCATTTTGGTTATTGCATCAACCAAAGACTAGATCTGAAATCTCTTCAAGGTTTTCGGAGAGCTGATGAAACAAGAGAGATTAACTGATTCAGAGACGCTCTCTGTCCACCTGTTTCTCAGATCTGCACAGCCAGCTGGATGAAAGCATAACTCACACTGTTATATATAGCACACAACTCTTCATAAGTGTAATAAACACATTCCTGGCTTCTACATTTGCTGTACTGGCATCCATTAGTTTAGAAAAAACGCTTTTAAATATATATGTGTACATATGTTGTACATGCCTGTAGCCTGCTGTGAAATCCAGGCATGCCTGAGACTCATGATGACACTTGTGCCTCATCCTCCAAGTTCTTGGATTACAAAGACAAGCCACCATACCCAGCTTGCAGTCTTTCATCAAGGGTTTATAACATGTCTGCCAGGCAGTGAGGGCTACTGAACTGTGAATAAGGCAAAAACGTTATTGCTGTCTTAACACTCTCGCTGTAGGAAGAACGGAATAGGAGAAGCAAAGATTGAATGTAGTGAAACTGAAGACAGATGTACCATTTGACCTGGCTTACCCTCCTTGAGCATATAACCAGTGGACTTCACAGCCTACCACAAAAACACTTGCACATCCATGTTTCCTGATGCTCTCTGCACAGTAATGAAGAAATGGGATCATCCTAACTGTCCATTGACAGACGAATGAGTAATGAAGATGCTATACATAGACACAGTAGAATTTTATTCAGCCGTATAGGAAAATTAATTTTCAGGAAAACTCAAAGATCTGGAAATTATTATATGAAATGAACTAACCCAGACTCAGAAAGACGGATACCTCATGTTGTCTCTCATTTGCACATACTAGATTTATAATTTATGTATTTTAATTTACATATGTATTTATATATCTATTTAAATTATATATTATTTTTAAAATTTACATGTATATAAGTTATAGGTCTATATATAAAATGTGTGTGTGTGTGTGCCTGTGTGTGTGATTATACGTCATGAAACTAGAAAGGAGCACATGAGAAGGCAATAGGGGTTTCGTGGAATACATGGACATGAAAGCAAAAAGAGAAACACAGGGTGTAGAAATGAACAAGTAGGGGTGAGGACATGGTAGGAGATGACAGTGTTTGGCTTAGTGCTTACTTACATGAAGAACTAGTTTTCACTGAGAATGTTTTGAAATATCTGTATAAAGGACCAAGAGAAGGCTCAGCAGGTAAAACCACTTGCCATGCAAGCCTCTTGACATGAGTCTGATTCCTGGAACTCATTAACTAAAAGATGATGTGCTAATCATCTATAGCAGGAAGGCATGTGCCTAAACCCACTTTCTGATAAGGTGTCTTGCTCTTTTGAGTTCACACCTTATGCAAAAGGTGCTTTTCCAGGACTTGAATCTTGCACAATGAGCCCCAACATGCAAATGAGGCTACTCCAGTATCCCTGTCTTAACCAATGGCCCCTATCCCTAGGTACCAAGGACCCTCCTCTGTCTTTTCCACTATAAATGTAACCATCCTTGTTTCAATGAACTGAGATGTTCCACTGACAACAGTCTATAGGGAATTCTGTTTCCACAGCTCTCAGACCTCCAAAAAAGACACAACATGGACCCATCCTGCACTTTCTTCCCTGAAGTTCAGCTGATAATCAGCAGCTTAGCTACCACCTGGGGAGGAGAGCCCATGAAGAAATTGGCAAAACGGGGCAGGAACCCAGAGGCAAGAATAAATGCAGAGGACATGGAGGAGTGCTGATTATTGGACTGCTCTCCATGACTTCTTCATACCTTCAAAACCAGGACCACCTGGGTGACTCTTATACATTCCCAGGTTTGGCTGACAGCACAAAGTACAGCCTTGAACCCCGTGGACCACAGCTTCTATATCATGAGGAAGAACTTCCCAGAAGATTTGGCTTCAGTGTGCTGGTCTCTTTCTCAGCCCCAGATGACCAATATTGATTGTCCCAGCAAAGCAAAGGTTTCATTTTAACAGAGCTGGTCTCTTATTAATCTCAACTGATTCTTCAGTGCCAGCAGCTCAGAACCACAGATTCTTAATTAAATATTGAACAGTCCCAATTGGGTCTGTAGGGTAATTTCTAAGTTCCCTCTGAAACTTCACAAGCCAACCCTCCATCTGATGAATTTCTCTCAACGCTCTTACCTTCAAGCTCCCAAAGAACATCCCACTGAGCTCTAAATATTCAAAGGCTTTTTCAGACCAAAGTTCAAATGTGCTACCATCTTCCTGAAAATGCTCAGTCAGATCTGGGACAGCAATATCTACTTGTGAAACCAATTTCTGTCTTATTTATGGATTCTATTGCTGTGATAAAACATACGGAAGGGGGAGAGGGTTTGTTACAGCTTACAATTTCTCAGGTCATGCTCCCTTACTGAGAGAAGTCAGAGCAGGAATTCAACACTGGAATCTGAAGACAGCAATGACTCCAGAGGCCATGGAGGAGTTCTGCCTACTGACTTGCTCTCCTTGCTCTGCTGGGTTTCCAGTCTGAACTCTGGGCTGGACCCACCTACATTAATCATTAATTAAGAAAATGTCCTACAAATAGCACCACCATAAGGAAACATTTTCTTGCTGGGACACAATAATCCAAGCAATGGATGTGCCAGTTTGACAAGGTTCCTGGTCCCTTGCTGGTATTGGAATTCCTTAACTGCTTTACCCCTTTCTCATCTTTACTGTACGATGACAAAAGCCTCTCATCAATAATATTGTCTATTTGGTCTAATAGTTAAATCTCAAATCAGTTCCTGGGCTGGCTGGCAGAGGGACACTGCCATCTCAGCTCTAAGTCATTGTAAACTAACCTGCAAGCTTTGGCATGTGACAACTATTCATGGTTTCAGTAGACATATAAAAACTTTTTCTTGGTTAAACTGATCTTCCCATGGAAACAGAGTCATAGCTGAGATGAAGAGTCTAGACAACAGGTCAGCAAGCTTGAAAAAACAAATAGATAATTCACCCTAGAATGTCTGCCTCCTTTAACAGAAAGTATGCAGACCAAAGGTCAGCTATTGATTAGTTAAACTATTGTGTTAAGACTACTCACTTAACCTTGAAGATCAGAGGCCTGCAGCTGGGAGGGGATGAACACTCTTGCATTGGTTCCCCTTTTGATGGATGTTTCCACACCTGCAGATAAGGAAGCCTGAATTTTTTTACTATTTGAGCTTGAGCAAAGTCTGTGTGAAGGAAGGAAGCCTTGTAATTTTTCCCCAATGTGCACATTGTTATTTTTCTTTCTCTAATTCTTAATTTTTCTAAGGTTTAATTTCTTTAATTTTTATTATTAAAATAAACTCTTTATCATATATAAGCCGTGTTCTATGAGAGTCTTAAAAGCACTGTAAGTGTGTCGTAGTTTGTCCCACTGCTGTGAACTACTGTGTTCATTTTTCTTAATCACTCTTAATTTTTCTGCAATGGTCTGTCTGCTTCTGTGGAGAGTTCATGGAACTATATTATGGGTGGAGACCAGTCAGTAACCTGCATTTTCTCAGTTGAGGTTCTCTCCTCTCAGTTGACTCTAGCTTGTGGCATGTTGACATAGAAGTATCCAGCACAATAACCAACTAACAAATGTTGTCTATGATACACATGACCACATCCACACACACACACAGCGCTCCACCATACACATAGCTTGAGTCACTGTCACATAGGCAACCACACCGAGCCTTTTTGGTGTAAGTAGTGGGACTGTTGTTTTTTGAGACAGGGTTTCATGTAGCACAGGCTGGCCTCAAACTCACTATGCAGCTGAAGAGGATCTTAAACTCCTGTTTCTCAGGCCTTTCCCTCTAAGGTGCTGGATTTTAGCTGTAGACCACAACACTAGCAGAAAATATTTTTGAGGCCATGTAGTCCTAACAGACTTTTCCATACAGACACTCTGGAGTTTTGTACAAAACAAAATACACTAAAGGTTTGTATTCTGGAAGTTAAACAAAAGCCCTACTTCCCCTTCTTTCCTTATATTCATGCCATCTGTGATGTGACTTTGAAACTCCTTCCACTGAGGCAAGATGTAAGTAGCCCACCCTTGAAGTCGAGTTGAACTTGGTTTATCCAACAGAATGTGAGAGAGAGTACACCGAGCTGCATGTAAGGTCAAGGCTTGGTGTGTCCTCCAACTCCGACCAACGGCCACATAAACAAGTGGGTAGAACACTGGAGACATGTGATGTGTCAACCAGGCCTCACATGGCCACTCAAGATTCTGAGAATCAGCAAGCGAAAAAGTCATGGCCACTCAAGATTCTGAGAATCAGCAAGCAGAAAAGTCACTGTCTTTACATGTGGAAATATCTTCTGATCACATGACAACGCTGAAGCACTGTGTTGCAAGCCACAGGGCGGTGAGGCAATTGTCCTGTGCATAGTCTACAAATGGCATTCGCACTTATAGTTGTTTCTGTCTTTGTAATCCTAGCTTAGCACTATGTACTTTCATTAGTTAAATCTCTTATAAATATGAAGCACTTGCTACTGATTTGTTTGTTCGGGTTGACAGGATCGTAAATTTTCACTATTTCATTTTGCTGTTCTTCTTGTGTTGCTGTTTTTCACCTGGGTTATTTTTATCTGTGTCCAGTTGGTAACTGCCATGAATACTAACTTAGCAAAGCATGTAGCTCCATCAAGCAGCTTGATCAAGATGTGAGGAGTGTGAAAATGCTTAAATGCATGCAACATATGAACCTAAATGAAGCCACACTTCACTTAGTGCAAAAGAAAATAGAAATAAATTGAGATTCAGATTCAGAACATGTTTACCACAAAGTCTGTGGTCAAGACCAAACTTGCAGTGAGACTGCACAGAAAACAGGATTTCTTGCAGTCTGACATTACCATGGACAGCTCCATAGAGGGCAGAATTAGACTCTTTTTTTTTCCTAAAGGCTTACTTTTATTCACATGTATACCATGTGTCTGAGGTGCCCAAGGAGGCCAGAAAAGGGTGTCAAATCCTGTAGGTGACAGGGCATTTGAGTTACTACCATGGGTTCTGGGAACAGAAGCCTTGTCCTCCTCAAGAGCAGTAAGTGTTCTTAACCACAAAGCCACACACTGCTCCATCCCCTAGAGTTGAATTTCTAACCAAGTACTTAAAATCTCCATGGGGTGGAGGAGAAAGGAATGATATAGGAGGAAAACAACATGGATAAGCACTCACATTCCTATAAGCCTTCTCCAGCAAAACCTATCTACATGAGACTTACAATCCCTCTTCAAGTCCTCATTTATTGGTATTTGCTGAGCACCAACACTAACACCCCTTTCCCTGACTGTTAGGGATACACTGGTGAAAAAAATAGGCAAAGAAGGATGTTGATGAGCTGTTTACACTGTACATCTGAATGCACTTCTTGACTGCTGTTAACAAGACATTCTGTCTAATTAATGTAACCAAATCATTCCTTAAGCCCCAAATAACAAATTGAAATAAGTCAGTAATAGTCATATATTACTTTTAATTCATTAATCCTGAAATTGTTCCTGATGAATATGAAAAAAATAGGCTAAAGAAATTTACAGCTACCAAATGAGTTCCACTAAAGAAATATTTTTTAAAAATTATTTTAAAAAATATATTTAAAAAAGGAAAATACACACATGAGGCCACAGATACGAATAAAATCATTCTTGAAAATAGTTAATGAAGGAATGGGGAAAATCAAGCATGACACAATTACAAGAGTTAATAAACATCTTTCAATAATAACTTGAATATTAATGGTCCTCATTCCCCAGTCAAAGATGATCTCAGTAGCATCCTGTCCAGCAGTAAGTTAATGCTGGACTGGAAGTGACAGCAACAGGCACTTACCTTCTTGGGTAGGTGTCATGGGAAAGCATTCCTACCAATGCACCTTTAGGGTTACCTGACTTCAGATCTAACACCCATGTGTCATGGATCATGACCCATCAAGAAGGACTCAGCTCATCTTAAACAGCATCAGAAGGCTGCCAGCAACACCATCCTAAGAGGTGGTGTTATGGGAATACACCCTTCCGATTTGTGTTCTGACGATGTCATTGTTAAACATGACAGTTTGTCCTCTTTTCTGGTCTTCTTACAGAAAGAATCTGCCTAGAACACAATTTGAGCAGAAGTTTCTCCAACAAAACAAAATAACTCCAAGTGAATGAACACTCCAGAGAGACTGGAGCAGGCTGGTCTGCAGGCGGCAGTAGCCTGCTGTGCTCTGCATGGTGGAATTTACAGAAGTTTCTTATGGTCCAACCCTATGATGTCACTGTTAAATTCCCCTCTTGGGAAATTCTCTCTCCTGTGTTAAGGAAATTGTTCCAAGGCTAATATGTTCCCACAGATAATCCTTCCCGGTTCACCCCCACACACAAACACACACACATACCTGCTCCAAAATAGAACCTCATGTTTCTTCCAGGAAGCAAATCTGACTTTCCCAGCAAAACTAATCCCTCCTGTTGTCAACTGCTGTTCAGGGCTAATGCTTGCCTCCCTCAACACCCTGCTGGGTATCCGGGGTGGGGGTGGGGGCAGCTACCATCTCTTGTGCCCACCAGGAACCCCAAATGGTGCCAAGGACCACTGGAGAGCCAGCATATTTCCCTTTTTGGGGAGTCTGTCTCTGCAAGGCTGGGGAGTTCTGGGACTTGAGACTCCCTCTTAAGAAAGCTCCCCATGGGACCCCACTCCCAGCTGGCTGCAGGAATCCCCAACCTGACAGAACAGCACAGAAGTGGTCCCAACTAACACAAATAACCCAAAGCTGGGCCCCACCTTCCTCTCTGGACTAAGAATTCTACCAATCACAGGCCACCTGGGAGGCTACATCCCCCCCTCAGGGACTACATAGAAGAGCAGGCTTCAGGACACAGAGAGAGCATGCAGGAGGTGTACCTTTGTTGCTGCCTTTCTCACAAGTGGAGGCAGCCACCAAGAAGCATGAAGAACACCTCAGCTGGGCCAGAAGCAAGAAGAATAGCTCAGCTCACCCAAAAGAAAGGAGAACAGTTCAGCCAGGGCTATTTCCCTTCAGAGCTGCAACACTGGGGACACCTGGCCAGAAGCAGAGCTGAACACCACACCTCAGCCCTGCTGGGCTGAGCTCAGTCCTGTTGGGATTTTCTCCCTTCAGGACTGCACCACCTCTACAGGGAGGTTTCTCCCTTTGACGTTGTGTGTTCCCTGGGATTCTGAAGGCCAGGCCACTTTTCCATCTGTTCCAGCTTTAATAAAAATAAAATAACCTCTTCCAACAATCCCAGGAGACTTGAATGCTGTTTTCTGGCTTCCAAGGGCACCACATGCACATGAAACACAGATATACATGTAAGCAGAACGTCCATGCACTCAAAATAATAATTTTGTATTTAAAATTATTTTTAAACGAAATTTATTTAGACTTTAGTTTATACTTCAATTTAAGTAATTAAATTTGACATTGAACGATTGGGGTATGTAGATGTGGATTCTAACAGCAATTTTATTATGTCTCCTTACAAAGTAAGTTTGACCTTATTATTTTGATTACTATGGGAAATCTGGAATTTTAAAGAGAAAAGTAGACATCTGAGAGATTATTAAAATAAGTTTTTTATTATTTTAATTTGTTCAACTGAAGAATTTAAAAGATATCATTCATTAAGATAATCAATTACTTAACTGCATATTTCATACAGTTTGTGCATGAAACATAAGCAATAGAGAAGGGAGGAAGAAAGAAGAAAGAAAGAAGAAAATTAAAACGGGAAGGCCCATGGAATGATGGGAAGAGTTGAGGCCATGTGTCAGTCCATTTATGGTGCCATAAGAAACTGGAGAAGAGACCTTCCTGTCTCACAGCTCTGGAGGCTGAGAAGCCAGTGCCAATGTCAGCATCTCCCCAGGGTCTGCTGGTGCATCACGTGGACAGAGCTCAGTTTACCCAGAGTCACTCTCAATATCACAGTGTTAAGTCATTGATTAATGACTAATTTGGAGGTGTCAATCAAAAAAAAAAAAAAACTTCCCTTCCCAATCTCCTTAATTATGGGCATCTAGTGTCAGAGTGAAGAGCAAAGACTTTAATGGGGGTTCTACAGCACAGATGTGAGATGGCCTGGGTTCTGCAGATGACCTCAGGCTCAGAGATCAGATATCACACAAGACCTGCAGTGCCCCCTGCTGGCCCAATCCTCCTGCTTTAAAACAGCACTCTAAGAATGGCACATCTGTGTCTGTGTCCCCTTGAGAGAACAAAGAAACTGGAAGTGGCATCTATGAGTCACAGTGGTTTTAGAGTCCATGCCTTGTGCCACTAACTGCAAACTAGAATGCCTACACCATAGACAGTTGCATGCACAGACCTGGTGTGGATGGTAAAGCAATGGAGATGAGATCTGCAGCCAGGAGTCAGGACACATGATTTTGGACATGTTTCAGCTTCTTTTGGCAGGTCGAAATGTGGTCTGAAGAACAGGATTCAGGAAACACTTCAGTTTGTCAGATAACAACACCTGTGTTTTCTCCCTCCAAGCCAGTGACTCATAATCTGGAGAGCAAAGATGAGCTGCTCTTAGTCTTTAGGATTTTCTTACAATTATCACATCAGCCATTTACTTTTCTTGGAACTTTTGTCGGTACTGTAGAATACATAGAGTTTAAGCATAGTAAACACTCAATGACAAACATTAAACACACAAATATTAATGATAAAGTTGATAGAAACCTCTAGAGGCATTGAGCTATGACAACAGTTACACACAGTAGGGTCTCAGTAAATGTATTCAACATACAGAGTACTCACAGTGGGTCTCCAGATTTGGATGCAGAGAGGAAAAGAGCCTCAACTCCTGTGGCACAGATTCAGGCCCCTTTTTTTCTCAGCCAGGAGGCTGGGGTGTCTTTGCTTCATCACACTAGTCCCACACCAAGGCTTCCTGGGAGAAGCTGCAGGGGAACTAGACCAAAAATCAAGCACTGACACAGGGGACTTCTGGGTAAATAAAAGGATGGGTGGGTCCAAGACTAGCCTGTCTCTAGCAGAGGGCTTCATACAGTAGGCAGGAGGTGGGGCTCCCTCTGTCCCTTTGCATCTGTTCTTACTTCATGGAGACCCTGGGGCCTTAGCAGCAAATTCAAAGTCAGCCTAGAGCCCAATATGCAGTCCTTTCAAACTTCACCCCAAGATTTGGGTTTTTGGGAAATAAACAAACATTTATGCCAGCATGGATGCCTATCTTTTGGGCACTTGAGTATGACGGAACTCCCTAAAAGAAAGAAGACATGTTCCATTTCTGCCCATTCCTGGGGAACCACAATCAACTGCATACAGTAGTTGCTTAATTAACGAATGCTGGGACCCAGTCCATGCTGTCAGATGTCATGAAAACATAATAAATGACAAGGGTTTCATTTTATGTTTTCTTTCTATTAATTAATTCTAAAGAAAGAAAATGTGCAACATGTTCATTAAAATAATCAAAAATTCTACTTTTTCACTTAATATCCACGTCATGTGCATCAGAGTCCTGAGGCAGCAGGGCCAGGTCCATAAAATCATAGATGTCAGGTCACACAGCTTTGATGAAGTTCCCAGCAGCAACTCGTACAAAGTGTGTGACTTTCCATGAGTTCTTGACCTTTTTATGGCTGTCTTCTCAGACATAAAGCCATGGTGATATAGTGTCTTCATGGAGGGCTGCTGTGAACTCTGACTGAAGTACTCACAGTACCTATCAAAATCACCTGAGATTCTCAGGAATTCAAGGCACATAATTCCCTGTTGTTTCAGTCATGTTCTTTTGAGCAGCCACACTGCATTTTTCTACTGGTGGTTTTTGCACCAAGAATCCAACTAGTAAGGAAAATACAGAGACAGGATTAAATGCTGAACGGGTATACTTTTTCTCACAGCAGGAAAAAATTACTTCAACAGACTGAGATATGGACTGAGGATAAAACACTAGCAAACTGGATTAAGGGACAAGTTTGGAGACAGGATTAAAACAAGGCAAGCACAGAGCATGCAGGTTCACACAGCTCTGAGGTTGCATTTCATCTGCTTGACCAGTCAGTGTGTGGACAAGGCTGAAACTCTCAGCGTGCTCACAGTCACACCTGAGCTTGCTCATCTTCAATCACCCAAGAGATGTCTCAGCAGGCTAATAAGTTAATATGGGGACTTTTTAGGTTTCTCGTTAATGTGATCTTTTGTCACAATTTGGCTTGAGTTTTTATAGTTCTAGATGCACAAATGACATACCCCATAATGGTTCCCAGAAATATTAAGAAGTGTGGAAGAAATGTGAAGTTCCCGCGGTGGACACGGAATTCTGTCCTTTAACTTTGCACGTCACTGACCTTCGCCTCGGCTGACGGTGGCGGATGCTGTGACGAGGACCAGGGCTTCTGTGGGAAGGTTATGACCCAGAGCTCCTGCCTCCCTCACCCACTGCACAGGGTGCTCTCAGTCTCAGGACAAGAAGGGTCAGCACAGCACCTGAGGTGCAGAGCCAACGGATGCCAGCGTGGGCACTGACAAGCATCTAAGAAGTGCAAAAATACACTTGTCAAATCCACTGCGTGCATCTGGGATAAAGTCAGAGGTGGTTTTGTGACTACAGAAGACCTTCCTCCTCTACAAGGACTGACTGAAAATGGAGACAGAGCTACACTCTGTGTGTACTGTTTTACAAACACAGAGAGACAGAGAGAGAGAGAAAGACAGAGAGAGAGAGAGTTTTCTTTCTTAACTAAACCCATGCTGTACCCAGCATACTATACCCGGTGGCTATAACTGTCACAATTTCATTTATGACCGTAAAAACAATTTTTCCTTCTGTTAGAGTTCTTTGTATTAACACCTTTTATTTAAAACAATGTATTATGGCTTCGCTTTGGAATGACGTGGCTGTTGGCATCTTTATTTCTGATATCTGGGGCCATCACCCAGGAAGTGGGTATCACTGAGACACAGCATTTGTGACTAGTGTTTCCTGTCTTGACCGAGATGCTGTGAAATCTCCTTATTGCTGCTCACGATAGTGTCCAGTTTCAAACATGAAGTTACCTATTTCTAGAATTCTCTAGATAGTAGTTTAAGACCACTGTTAAATTTAGATAATAGAAAGTACAGACACTGAGCTGGCGAATAAGGGGGCCCTGAAATATAACATGGAATACACAATGTCTATAGCAGATAAAGGCGTATTGGGGTGTAACAATGGGGTTCTCTGTGACCACCATGGCCACCAATGTAAAGATGTGCTGGAGGCAAGAAGGCAGTTCAGTTCAACATGACTTAGTAGCAGGTGCTAGTTCAATCTTTGGGAGTCTGACTCTGAGTGCTTTACTTTAGGCATAGTTAAGCATAGTACCATAGGATGAAAATATTTCTGGTGATAATTAACTCAATCCTATGTGGATAATAAAGCTTAAAGTGTGAGTAGATCAAAACTCTTTGTGTATGTGTGACATGTTCCATGAAGACAGGTTCAATAGATGGACAAGCCCGTGTTTAGGGTCTGGGTGAGGATTCTGTGAGGTCTTGGCGACATAGGTAGTGTAAAGGTCATCAGGCTATTAACCGTGTCCAACCCCAGCCTTGTGGATGGATAATAGGCTATGCATCCCTTTCTTTGAAGCAGCAACTCTGTGTGATTAACACTCCTGATTCCCTAGTGCTTATCTGTGACTACAAGGACCTCCATACTTCCTACATGACAGTTTTACACTGTGTCTTCTACACCGCGCTGCCTACACATCATACTTGGCATCTTTGCTGTCCTCGTTAACTATATCAAACTACACAATGAGTGTCTTATGTTTACTAGTCAGTGAAATGCATCAATTTTTGAGATGTGGTCATAAAAGTATAATAACTTTGTCAATTTTACCTTCTTCTAGGTGATTTAAAAATTGTACTTTCATTTGGAAAACAATGAGAGATTTGTTTATGAAAATAAGATAGAGAAACTTCAGCTGGCTCTTAGATCTCTAGTTATAATCCCCCCTTGCTCTCATTTAGTTTCTAACAGTTCCACATGTTACCACTTTATGAATGGATTTCTAGATTTAATTATTAGAACTAAAGTCAGTACTGTTCTGGGTAAAGCTTTCCTAGTAGCTTTTGTTCTGCTTTGTTCTGTTTCTGAGATTGGGTTTCCTGTAGCTTAGACTAGTACCAGACTCCCTCTACGGTTCAGGATAACCTAGAACTCCGGATCTCCCTGCCTCCACTTCTCAAGGACTAGAATTACAGCTGTGCCACACCAAGCATGCCCAGGGTTTCCTAATTTCTACAGACACAGATTTACTCTTATTTATGTTAGTTTTCTGTTGTTTCTAAATGTTTCCTGGTATAAATGATGGTATGTTTGAGTTTCACATTAAAATTATAAACCAGATGTGCTAAAATGCCATCCTTTATTCACCTTGCATGGTGCATTTCTAGTTTTTCTACTCTTTTTGCATTACTTTTGGTGGCTCAATTATAGGATTCAGAATGCAGACAAACTCTAACGGTTTTAGTACTGTAAACCAGGTTTGGAATGCTGACAATCAATTATTAAGCAAGTTAACTCATCTTAAAATGTTCTTGAGGAAAAACCAAAAAAGAAAGGAGAGGCAGAAAGAGCAGTGTTCCCAGGAGACAGAAGACGCTCCCCTTAGCTTCAAGAACCAACCATACCTGCAGACTTAGTGCACTGCTGACTAAAACTATTCACATATTTAAAATAAAATTGCATCCATTGAACATGCACACATTTTCCCCATCATGTTCTCTAGGCAAATACTTATAACAGCTGTTTGTATGGGATTGAGATCATCTTAGATGCTGTAGGAATCTGAAGAGTATCTAAAGCACACAGGGATATGCGCATAGATTCTGTGCAAATAACACATTTTATAGAAGACACTGGAACTTATATGCAGCGGTTCTGTAAGCAACCTTCTGTGGACACTGAGCAATGCTGTGTGTCAGAGGTGACGCAGGACTGTCATGGAAGGAAACAGACAGTGCAGTGAACTTGAGGAACGGGACAATGGACCATCATCCTGCTGTGTAGGACATGCTGTGTTGCTGGACAAGGAGGCAGGAGCAGACACCAGAGAAGACTCTGAAGCCCAAAGATCCTCAGTGGCAATATGTTTAACCTTCAAAAACCAGAAACGTCTCCATCTGTGAAATGCCTGGAAAATAGCTACTTCATAAACTTTTAGATTTTGTGAAACAATTCTATAAATTCCTGAGCATTGTGTCTGGTACAATGTACTATTCAAAGTAACTATCTTTTTTTTCTCAAAGTGTTTCGTTTTGTTTTTTTCAATTAAAAGTAAAAGACTATTTGGATGCTAGAAATCACTATTCCTTCACTCTAAGATTTGAGGAATTGCATAGACAACTTGTCCTGTATAAGTTTAGAGAGGTGGAGTGGCCATTTATCACTCAAGGGGTCTCATGAAGGTTAGTGGTTCTTTCTGTTTTGTTGTGTTGTGTTGTTTTGTTTGGAAGTATCTGCTTTGGGCATTCTTTGGTGTCCATACAATGCTAAATCACCTGCATTGTCCAGACAGTTCAACGACTCCCCCTCAGGCTGATCGGAGCCTATACACTAGCTTCAATATCCCCTTCCATCTGTCACCATGCCTTCTGACTTGATCTCTACAGCACACTTGGCATCATGTTCCCCGGCAACACCACAGGCACGCTGCCCCTGTGCATTCGCTGGTCCAGTTTCCTAGAACACCCGTTTTCAAGATGCTCCCCTCATCTCTAGTGTCTTTTCAGGACTGGCATCTTTCATCTCTCAGGAAGGCCTGTCACCATCACTCTTCTTAATGTGATGGAGTCTCAAGACAAACATCTAAAGTTTGCTGAGGCCCATTAGTCCTGACATTGGATGGAGTCTGCATGACAGAGTTCAGGATTCTCTGGCCAGAGTTTTTTTGGCTCACCAGCTACCTTGCCTCCCTTTTCCTCTGTGCTGTAATGGCGACGAAAAAATCTTTCATCAATAATAATAATGTCTGCATGGCCTACTAGTGACCCAAGATGGCTCTGGTTGGCTGAAAAAGGGACGCTGCCATTTTACTCAAAATAATTGTAATTATACATTACCTTGCAGGCTTTTAAGTCCTGGCATGTGTAGAGCTACCTATGCATATTGATAGAACATTGTAAAGGTTTCAGTCTTGTTTTGGTCCAGTATTTCCTCCCTCTGACCTTTGCTCCCTTTGAAATGGTAGTGTGTACTTGTGCCATTGTGTCTTGAGAGTACGTCATTTTCCTCTCGATTTTACTGGGGTTACAATTAAGAGATTGCCTTGAGTCTAAGAAGAGACTTTGAACTTGAACTCTTAAAAGGGCTTGAGACTATGAGAACTTTTGAAGATGAATAAATGCATTTTACACTGTGATATGGCCCAAAACCTATGGGGACCATGGAGTGAAAAATGGCAGCTTGAATTAGAAAGGCCCACTTCACAGTTACAAACACCAGCAAGAGCCAGTTGGATCCAGTCTATGAGACTGACCTCCAGAAACTTGACCAAGTTCTCACAGTAAGTATCACAAAACAAGCCCCTTCAAATCACAGCAGGGGAGAGAAAAGGCAAATTTAAAATATATGGCTGACCACACTGCTATTAACAGAAGTCTTTCTACTCTAAACAAACAGACAAATGAGTGAAGAAATGGATAGTGAGATAGATAGATAGATAGATAGATAGATAGATAGATAGATAGATAGACAGAGACATGATGATACATAGATAGATAGATAGATACATGATGATAGATAGATAGATAGATAGATAGATAGATAGATAGATAGATACATGATGATAGATAGATAGGTAGGTAGATAGGTAAATGGCAACAACAAAACCCTAGGAACCCAAAACTTGGAGCAGGAGATTTATGACAATTTAATTGACAAGGGGACAGGAAATACACACTCCAGTCAACTCACTTTTCCTCACAGAGAAGGAAAAGTCAGCTTTAGCCTACCCTGGCCTTCTATGGGAAAGGGAAATGCCCTACTTCAGCTCCTCCAGCTAACCATCCTTCCCACATAAGATGTGAAGGAATAAGTAAAGAAACACTGGATTTCAAGGTCAGAAGCTTGGAGGTGTCAATCAAAACAAATTTCCCTTCCAAATCTCCTTCTTAACTATGGCCTCTGGTGTCAGAGTCAAGAGCAAAGACTTTATGGGGGTTCTACAGCACAGATGTGAGATAGCTTGGGGTGGGGATAGAGATCAGGACTTTGCAAACAATTTTCTGCAGCTGCTCTGCAGATGACCTCAAGCTCAGAGATCAGAGCCCCCTGCTGGCCTGAGCATCTGAATGGCACAACTGTGTCTGTGTTTACAGAATAAAGAATCACGAAGTGAGTATCTATGAGTCATAGTGGTTTTAGAGTCCATGCCTTGTGCCACTAACTGTGCACTGGGAGGGCCGACAGCACAGACAGCTCTCTGGGACTCTTCCTGTGGTTTCTCTTTTCTTGCTCCTGACAGCCTTTACCCTTCTTTAGTCTCTGCTGTACCTACACCCATCTCCCCTCTCTCCTTCTCCCTTCTCCCTCCTGCCCTGGCTACCAGGACAGTTTGATCAGCTGTTTCTTGAGCTGTTAAGCTGCAGCTGATGGCTGTGTTCACAGCTTGGCCTGCCTGTAGCTCAGCTGTCCGTGTTGCTGTCATTCTGCCTCTGCTGTTCTGTGTTCTGGATCATTGCCTCTGCTCTCTGCTGTGCCTACTGCTGCTTCGCTACTGCCACAGCTCAGCCTGAACTGCTTAGTGAAGGCGATTAAAGGCCACTCAAGTAAGGCATTGTGACTGTAGAAAGCCAATGTACTGAGTATGAGCAAGTGCTGAGCACTCATCCACAAGACATCTATGTCACCTCCTACAGGGTCAAGAGAGTACTGTGGGGCAGGGTTGTGGGGGCTGAAAGATGGGGAGGAATGAGGTGAGATGCTGTCTTCTGGACACGGCCTTAAAATCATGAACACGTATGATGCAAAGGAAGACACGATTGTGAGGGAACCTGGGGGAGAAAAGTAAGGAAGGGAGAAAAGAAGAGAAGAGAAGAGAGAAAAGAAAAGGAAGGAGGGAGGAAATAGGGATGGAGGGAGAAAGAGAGAGAGGAAAGAAGAAAGGAGAGAGGGAGGAAAATGTAGGTAGAGGACAGGCTGGGAAGAAGGAGGGGTCAGTGGGTGTAGAAGTGGATGAGAAAAGGAACTATAAGGTGAATGTGAGCACATTGCCTGTCTGCAAGCATGACATTATCAAATATAGACTATTAATAGAACATTGTTAAGAGAAATGAGGCCTTCGGTGAAGTGATTAAGTCATGACTCTCAGGTGGGTTAGTAATTTATATAAGTCTTGAATCAGGTTCCGGTTCTTTTGTCCTTTTACCAAGTCCTGCTGTCTAGGGATACAGCATTCATCCCTCTGCATTTTCATCCCCTTCTACCATGTGCAGTGGCCAAGAAAGTCCTCACTAGACACCAAAGGGCAAGAAGGCAGTTTAGTCTAGGGCCAAACACAAGTTCCTCTGGCCACGTTACACAGATACAAGATACCCCAAATGCCATGTTCCTATATGGTGACAGCTTAGTGAAGTTGACTTTATGTAAATTTCCTCATGAACTGCACCTTGAGGAGTACTGTGTCAATAAAACCACCTGAGCTCACACCCCAGGGTTCCACCGTCCAGTATGGCACTTGCCATGATAGTGGTTCCCTCTCCTGAAGTCTGGCAGGGATCACATCTATGAGAGTGTCTCCATGGCCTCCTTTCTGAGCAGCCACCACGTGTGTTCTGCTACCTAGGAACGTGACTTGCTCACTGACTCCCCAGAGAGGACACACACTGGACTTTAGTTTCCAGCCATTGATGTAGCTGTGACAGAGTTGGAATCCTGTATGGTGTTTGCACTGTTCTCAGTTCACTGGCTCCTCGCAGAGAAAATTACTAACTTCATTAAGTTCTGGGGTTTCCCTAGGTCGCTCACACTTATTTACGTTTCCTTAAAATTTTTCTGCATTAAAGTTCAGCTTCTTTTTGTGCTATTTTCAGGAATATCAACTTTCATATACAAGATCTCTTAATTCTTGCAACAATTACCCTATTCATTGGTTTAACTTGGCAGGCAGGATCAATTTTATGTCTTCCATTCCTAACATAGACTTCTTTTCTTTGGTCTGTATTGTCCTTTGTGCCTCTGTGAACTGCTGCCAACTCATTCCCTCCCTCACCATCGTGCTTCATTATCTTAACTTAAGCTGCTATGGTGTCCTTTTACTGAAGTTGTCTCTAAGTTATTGAAGTAGTAATAGACTTCCATATGAGTTCATCTTATTTATCCTAAAATGCTTATCTGAATGTAAATTCTTCATCAGCTTTCAGATTTGTCTCCCCAGATTCTGATGCATTGTGTGGTTAAGGAATGTCAGAGCCGTGTCTATACAACGTCCCCAGCAAGTGATTCTTGTGATTACGTACTGTGTATGGTGTGGGGAGCTGAGTTCCCACAGTACAGCTGAGATTTGCTTTGCTGAGATTTGCTCTTGCTACCTTCTGAGAATTGGTTTTTGCCGAAGTTCATAAAATCATTTTGCTGAGTTCCCAAGTATGTAACCTTGGATCATGGTACAAGCTGTGTTCCCATCTGAGGATACTGGGCATGAAAAAGACCATGTTATCTCTAAAGTTCCTGAAGTTTGATATTTTGAAGGACTCATGTGCTTTGCTTGCACACTTTGCTTTGATTAATGGAATGTAGAATTTTGGGGATGTGAGCCTGTAATTTCTCAATAAAACAAAGCTCCAAACACTTGTTTGGGGCCAGTGTGGTTTAGGATTACCTATTGAGCCGCGTTTTTATCAATTCTCACTTCTCGCCCTCAAGAGAACTGCGTTGCCTTGACTGGCTGGCCTCAGCAGTATGGTAAAGTTAGTAGCCAACTGTCTGAAGGTTCATTCCTTCCACCTGCAGAAGCAGAAAGGTCTTTCATTTCTGGTCCTTTTGCTTCCCTGGTCTCCTTCAGTGTTTGCAGAAGTGAGCCACAGGTGCTGTCTGGGAGTCAGCGGCAATTGGAGCCCTCTAGTGTTCAGTCCTTGTGCAGACCTTGATGATCAAGGACCTCAGCCCTCAAGAGTTCAGACCTCAGGGCTCTGGATGCTTAATCTTTGGCAGAGCCTGTGTTACAGCTCTCAGCCCCAGGTCTGAGACTCCTGTAGTGAATACTTGGAAGCTCTCTAAGGTCCTCCAGTAACAAGGACTTGAGGTTTCTCTTCCCTTGTTCTTACAGCCTTCTATCCTTCAGCCTCAGCTCCGCCCCCTTTGCCCTCTTTCTCCGCCCCCTTCTCCCTCCTGCCCTGGCTCCCAGACTCCTTGACTGATTCTTCTCCAGCTGTCAAGCACCAGCTGCCTTGCTGTGTCCACACCTGCCCACACTCAGCTGTCCCCGCCTCTGGCTTTTGCCTCTGCTGTTTGGTTTGTGGCCTGTGCTGTGGCCTCTGCTCTGCTGTCCCTGAGGCTGCTTCCCTAGTGTCACCAGCTCAGCCTGAACTGCTTAGAGAAGGCAATCAAAGCCACTCCAGAGAAGCTTTGTTTGAGGACTCCTATTGGAACTCCAGCGGAGGCAGCACAGCAGGGAGTCTGCAGGCAGACCTAGTGAGGCCCGAAATCTTCCTGAGTAGCTGGAGAAAAGGCCTCTGGACCAGTTATGGGCCTCCATTTCTGAACAATCACAGCACTTTGGTTCAATCACAGCCTTCTCTCCTGCACCAATCATGGGCTTTGAGGCTTATGTTTTGGACCAATCACAGGCTGGACTCTTAACATCAGTCATAGAAATGTTTTCACTAGACCACCAGGGAGGTTTTTCTCCTTCTTTCCTGAGCGAAAATGGCTGCATGGTCATCTATAGCTTAGGGAGCCTTGTGATACATAGCAAAGACAATGGTTTAAACTGCTCCCAACAGCTCAACCCAACTTAGCCATTTAATATAACAAATACTGTGTGTATGTGTTTGTGTGCGTGTGTGTGTGTGTGTGTGTGTGTGTGATGTGTGTCTATGTTAATTCTTCAGTCTTAAGTGTAGGCACAGACTTGCTAGAGCACATATGTGGAGGTTGGAGGACAACCTTTGGGCTTCAGTTCTCAGTTTCCACCTTGTTTGAAATGGTGTCCTTTTGCTGCTCCATTAGCCAGACTAACAGGCCCAGGACCTTCTAAAGTCTGTCCTGTCCCAGACTCCCTTCTCTCCAAGGGGCCATGCTGGGGTTACAGGTGGTTGCACTCTGCATAGCTCCTACATGGGTTCTGGGGATCCCATCTCAGGTCAGCAAGGTTTGTGGCAAGTGTTTTTATGCACTGAGCCATCTCCTCAGCCCACAGTTGTTACTTTACATCACACACACAGGTCTCTGGGATAGGTGAGCTGGGAAAGGAAGTTTTTGCAGGCCTAAGACAGACAAAAGGGCTTGGATTACAGTTGGGGTGCTAAAGTGCCCACCCTAAGTATGAGGCCCTGAGTTTGATCCACAGAGCAAGAGAGAACAAGGGAGAGGGGAGGGACAGAACAGGATAGGAGAAGAGAGGGGAGAATGGGAGGGGAGGGGAAGGGAAAGGAAGGGAGAATGTGCAAGAGCCACTTCCTTGTCATATAAATGAGAATTCACTCTTTGCACACTTGTGGGGAACTGTTTAGTGTTCACAACATTTTCTTAGAACAGATTACAGCTTAGGGACTCAACTAGATTAGTCTAAGTTACTCCATTTTGTGTTAAAGCTAGGCCTCAGTTCATCAGCACATTCTGAGTGTGTTTATTAGCCAGAGACTTTCCACAGTGGTTGGGACATTCTGCCAGGGACTTTCTGCTCAGGACTTTCCATTCTCTTTGTTACCTGGTTTCCCCAAGAAGGGACTATCGATGAGAATAAATGGAAAAGCGTAGGAGACGCTATGAATGATTTCTATAAGACTTTCAGCCCTGAAAAGTTGCCAGTTACTGCTTTCTCCTATTGGAACTTAATTAATGAGCTAATTTCTCACTGCCACACATCATCCGATGTGGCAGCGGTTGTTCAGAATAGAGAGGCTGTCCTTGAGGAGATTAAGCGCTGTTCGCTTTGCAATTCTCCGAGTTCTCTTGAAGGAGCCTCAGGAGGGTCTAAGGAAACTGGTTCAGGCAAAAAGAAATTAAAGCTAGACAATAACGAGGAACAAGACTTATTTTCCTTAGACAGTGATGAGGAAGAAAAATGCAGAAGAGAGGGGACCTGACAAAAAAACCTAGGGCTCGCTTGTATCCTGACTTAAAATTTGCCTATAAAAAGTACGGGAATTCTGGTAATGATGATGATGAATTATCTCCATCTGAGGAGGAAGATTTGGAGAGAGAGGCTACAAGGTATCGCAATCCCAATTGGCCTTCCTTGCAGAAATGGCCTCCTCCCTATAGTCCTCCCCCTCCTCCTCTTCCTCCTCCTCCTCCTTCTCTTCCTCCTCCTCCTCCTCCTTCTCCTCCCTATCGTCCTCCTCCGACACCATCTGCACCTTCTACCGCTCTGCCAGCTGTTTTCCCTGTTATAGATCCACAGAAAGAGTTAGCTAGCATAGTAGTGCAATTAAAGGAGCAGATAAAATTAGAAAAGGAACATCAAGAGTTAATTAAAGAATTGGAAAAGCTCAAGGCAGGGAAAGCAGACTTGGCACCTTCCACAGAAAAATGCACCCTTTCCACGCTCAGTGATGCGAGATCAAACAGGGCAGTAGGAGCCAAACCACAAGCTTCACCCAGTCATTTGCCATTAGTCACTTCTATTAACAATACAATGGAAGAAGCTGAACATGTTTTTCCAGTCCTTGGAAAAGATGGTGGGGTGGGGGGTAATAAAGTGAGAGAACTGCATAATCTTGAGTTTAAAATCATCAAAGAATTAAAGACTGCTGTAGCTCATAATACATATACACATACACATACACATGCACATACACATATACATATACATATACACTGCTCCATATACTATGGCCATTGTGGAATCCATAGCTGATGCCTGGCTGACGCCTACCGATTGGCAGACAGTTGCTAGAGCCACTTTATCTGGAGGGGATTACTTACTTTGGAAGTCTGAACATCGTGAGGCTTGCAAGGAGACAGCCAAATGCAATGCTCAGGCCAATAATCAGTGGACTGCAGATATGTTAATGGGAGGAGGGAATTTTGTAGGCAATAATAATCAGATGCATTATCCTCCTGGCTTCTATGCTCAGATTAGTGTCGCGGCCCTGAAAGCATGGTGAAAATTGCCAGCTGAGGGAGACCTGAGTTCTACCCTGACCAACATAAAGCAAGGTCCTGATGAGCCTTTCTCAGAGTTTGTGCATCGTCTAATCACAGCAGCAGGAAAAATTTTTGGTAATGCAGATGCAGGAACAGATCTTGTTAGACAATTAGCTTATGAAAATGCTAATTCGGCTTGCCACGCAGCTATCAGGCCTTACAGAAAAAGGACAGACCTTTCTGGATACATTTGCCTCTGTGCAAACATTGGCATGGCCTACCAACAGGGTCTGGCTATGGCTGTGCCCTCCAGGGATACACGGTGAACAGATGTTGGCCCGTTGCCAAGGTAATAATTGCTTTAAATGCGGGCATTCAGGACATTTTGCCAGAAACTGCAATAGAGATGGTACTGGAGGGGAGAGAAGCCCAGGACTATCCCCAGGTGTAAACGTGGGAAACATTGGGCTAGTGAGTGTAAATCAAAAGCAGATGTTCAAGGGCAGGCTTTGGTCCCCAGTCAGGTCACACACTGAGTTCTCTTGCTTTGCCTGTATTTCCTCCTGGATCCACAGGCACAGAATGTAGCATGGGCAACGCTTTAGTATTGGAAGAGAAGGTAGCAAGTTACATCTGCTTCTTAAGACTCCAAAGCTAACGTATCTCCTGGACAGTTAGTTGACTGCAATAGTCACAAAGCCCAGGCTGAATTCATGGAGGCACACAGTACAATCCTACCAAAGCCTTTGTCATATTTTAGACAGGAAGTGGCCTCTGAAGGAGGCGCCTGTGTCAGTGTCTTGGTCTCCAGACTGATTACAGATGCAGCCACTGAGAGGTCATTAGAGCATGAGGACTCTGCCTCATGTTTAACAAGCTGATGAGTTCATAACCTGGTACTGTCCTGGGGAATGAGGGTCAGGCTTAGGGGAAGGAAGACTCTGGAAGAGCATCCTGGGAAGCTCTTGTTTGTGCTTGGTCCCTCTGTGTCTCAGTCTCCAGAGTTGCCACATTCTCTCCACCATCCTGTGCTCTATCTCCACGGGTCCCGAAAACCTTGCCAGGACTGAAACCTCTGAAACTGGGCCAACGGAAATCCTTCCTGCCTTAAGTTTTCCTCAGCTATTTTTAGTAGAGATATAAAGTACAACTAACATACCCTGGAAAGGGGGGCGGGGAGAGACAGCAGAATATGTTTCCAGATGTGTGTGACATTCCCCTGAAGCATTCCAGAATCTAGAACAATATGGTGTTGATATTTCAGAGTGTGAGATCAACAATGTTTTTTAACTTTTCTGATAACACAATCTGTGTACTTTCTGTGAAACAATCAGGATAACTAGATTTTGTCTGTATAAATCATCTTTTGAGCTTCATTTCTGGATTTGTACCATTTTTTTTTCTCAGTGTATACCCCTGTCTGTTGTGAAACTCTCTCTGTAGACCAGCATGGCCTTGAACTCACAGAATCCCCCTGCGTCTTGAGTGCTAGGATTAAATGTGTTCACCACCATGCCCAGCAATTTTTAACACCCCTGCCATCTTGCCAACTACTTAAGAAGCTGCATTATTTGAGTCAGATTCTAACTATGTCACAATGCCAGGTCACCTTTTTTCTATTTACTTTATTGGAAGAATACAATGTAACATTTCTCTTTTAATTGTTTTTAATCCAGTTTTGTGTATATGAGTGTTTTCCTGTATGCACAGGCACTACATTCTAGCCTGCTACACAGGAAGGCCAGAAGTGTCAGGCCCCTTGGAAGCTGAGTTACCCAGGACAGTGAGCTTCCATGTAGATCTTATCAGTTATAATATATCCCAACCCTAGTTTTTCCTCCCTCCACTCCGCACAGTTCCCTACTCTCCCTCCTTCCTCCCCTCACCTTTGCTTCCCCTCGGAAAAGAGCTAAAAGAAGTAGATATAAAAGCATAAAAATAAAACAAAACCAGGAGTCTTGAGAGCAGGGGATGAAGAAGAGATCAAGAGGTGCTTTTAAACCGCTTATTTTGTCCTTTAGGGGACTCATCAGTTCAGTGTAGCTAACTCTGGGGTTTTTTGATTGCTTGTCTGTTTGTTTCTTTGGTTGGTTGGTTGGTTGGTTGGTTGGTTGGGTTGGGTTGGGTTTTTGTTTTTGTTTTGAGTTTGGGTTCTGGTTTTTCAAGACAGGGTTTCTCAGTATAACAGTCCTGGCTGTCCTGGAACTTATTCTGTACACCAGGATAGCCTTGAACTCACAGAGATCTGCTTGCCTCTGCCTCCCAAATGCTGGAATTAAAGGTGTGCAGCCACCACTGCCTGTTGCTCATGCCCATTCATGGGACCCTTAGAGGGCAGAGGAGAACTGGTGTAGAACCAACACACACAGGCTCTGGGAATCAGGTAACTGGCAAAAGCAGACTCCTTTATTTCAGGCAGAGGGACCCCTTTTATACCCTCTACCCAGCACACCGTCCCATTTGCTCCAGACTGCACACTTCTGCTCTCGCTCTTTTTGTCTCTGAGCATGTCCCGGAACGTCATGATAGCAGGGCCGACTATCCAGGAGGGGTCGAAGAATCTTTCAATATTGTTCCACACTTGTTCTTGGAACCCTATATCAAGGGAACGCATTGGGACCCTGGTTTAGCTGTTGTGATGCCAAAAGCCCTTTTTACTCGATATTGGGGCTGCAGGAGGGTCTGAGTGATTAATGTAACCATATGGAATTGGGTAGTGTTGACAACGGGGCCCCAGACGGCTGTTGGCTCTCTCATAAAGATGGCTGTTGCCGAAGATCCCAGCCAGCAGGCTGTTAAAGCATATGTCTCCTGAGAGCAGTTGAGGGTATGCATGGCTTTGGAAGCATAAGGGAAACAGGAAGTTTCTTACCCAGCATGGTTCCGTTGGTAATGTTGCCATGAAATTCCCCTGTAGTCATGTTATATAGGCGTATATAGGAACTAGTGGAGGAGACATTTGTGGTAAAATAAAACAGGGAATGCAGGAGAATCAATAGTTACGGGTAAAAGATCAGGGAGTATCTGAACAAGGGTCTGTAGATCCTTGGCCAAGAAAGGGCAGATTAGGAGAAGGAAGCAGATGACACGCATTACCCATCTTGGGTCTCTTCTTCCTTCTACTGCCCAGCCAGTGGAGCTAATTCTATGTGAAATAAATCCATTAAAATGGCATTTGTTTACAAGATGTACTTAGAGAACTATAATTGGAAACAGAAAAATTGAAAACCAAAGTAGGGAAACATTTTGACAATGTCAAACATTTTAACATTTTAAGTTAAATAAAGAGTATAAAATAAATTTTAGTTTTATACACTTTTAAAAATCCTTCTGTATGTTGGCATGAATTTTGAAAAGAATGTTTAATGTGTTCTCCAAAATTGTGGGGATGGATTCTTATCTTCCTCATGATTATTAAAGCATTCCCATACTTTCAGTCACCACTCGTAAACCTGTGACTCTCCTGTTTCAACTCTTGAGTAGCTGGGATTATAGGTGCGTCACCACACCTGCCATGCTGCTTTTCATTACTGACGTCCAAGTGCATTTGAATCCATTTCTGTGTTCTTTTTTATTTTTTATTATTATTATTTCATTCGTTAATTAATTTTTATTTATTTATTTACTTTGGTTTTTCAAGACAGGGTTTCTCTGTTGTACCTCAGGCTCTCCTGGAACTCATTCTGGAGATCAGGATGGCCTTGAACTCACAGAGATCCACCTGCCTCTGCCTCCCAAGTGTTGGGATAAAGGCATGGGCCTCCACCATCTGGCTCAATTCCTGTGTTCTTGTGAATTCAAAAGGAGAACTGTCTAGGTACAAAACCCCATGTTGTAAAAGTGGGGTTCACTACGATTAATGTGATTGTACTTTAGGCTTACTTGAGTAAGGTGTGAGTGCCAACTCATCATACCCAAGCACCTGTATACTTTAGACACAGCTGTGTTCTCCTAATCCCCTGAGCGCACATCTGTAGATGTTAAGTTTAACAACTGTAGATAACAGGCTACAGAGCATCTCTGATTCTCTTTGAAAGAAAAGGAAAAATCAAGGACGGGGAGCTGGGAGGAGTGGAAGGAGGAGTGTTGCAGAAGTTTATTTTTAGTTATATATAAAATAATTGTGCTATGCACTGTTGGGTGAGGGGCTGCGTAGGGTGTTCTGTATTGTCTGTAGGTGCTGGATGTATGTGGGGGACGTTGATTGCTCATGGTCTGCACATGGTATCAGTAGAATACCTGAGGAGGTCTGAAAGAAGAGCTGAGACCCTCGGGGTTCCACTGTTGAGGATGGTGCTTGCCATGATGGTGGTTCCCTCTGCTGAGGTCTGGCAGGGCTTCCACCTATGAAAATGCCTCTGTGTCTTCTTGGTGAGACCTGACAGCAACTACAACTACAAATGGTGTATCAATGCGGGGCACGACATCGTGCCAGGTAATCCAACATGGAGAGAAGAGAGAAGAGAAAGAAACTGCAGACCTCAGAGTCCAGTAAAGGATGCTCAGGGCAGCTCCTAGAGGAAAGAGATAATATATATGCAAAAATAATGAGTAGAAGTCTCCTGAAGGAAGAGGAGAGAAAGGACAAAAGCCTCTATGAAGAGAAAAGGCTGTGAAATTAATAAATGAATGAGGAAAAAAAGCTCAGAGGTGAGAGCCACAGAATGGAGGCGCTCCATTCATCTGGGAGCAGGGAAATGCAAGGTTCTTACTGTTTTTCCTGATCATGGAGCCGATGCTCCCTCCTGGCACTGGTGGTAGCATGCTGTTCCATGAACTGTGTTTTGTGATAGCTGGGTTGTATGTGTGTGAAGATCAAGATGTTGTATTTGAGAGCTATGAAGAAGGGAGTATGTAAGAAGGGTGAAAAAGAATCCCAAACTGCCAGAATGTTTCAACTGGAGATCCCACCCGCCCAGGACTCCCTGCAGCTTAGAGCCAAAAAGCCACTTAAACTGTTTTGTTTTTGTTTTGTGTTTTTCCTGCAAACCTGAATAAGAGAAAGATAAGCAGTCTAAGCATCTGTAATGGCGATGAGTTCCTCTACTAAGGAGCCCTTCCTGCAGACAAGGACTGGTTGTTTTTCCAGCAAAACAAACTCTATCTTAAAATCTGGAAGGTGTTTCCTAGGGTCAGCACACAGAAGCTCTCTTCTAGAACTGGCTGAGGTTGTATGCTGGTAGCCAAACTTGGTACTGTAAAAGTCACCCAGCTGGTGCTGGTTTGGAAGGCAAGAAGGAGTCTTTGGAGAGCAGCTGAGGCTTGGCATTATGAGAGCCAGGAGAGGCCATTGGTAAAAGTACAGCCTCAGTAGCCATTGAAAGCCCAGAATGAAGGGGTCATGTAAAAAAGTTGAGGCTTGGCACCATGAAGAGAGCCCAGGAGAGGTGCAGCCCAGTTGCAGCAAGGGACCCCAGTATTTTGAGATGCCAGTACCATGGATTGGCCACCACCAACAGCAGCAGTAGTGGAGTGGAGCCAGCCAGAGCCTGAAGAACAAGCTATGTGCTGCAGAGGGCAGAGAAGAGAAGGGGCCCAAGCCTTTGGAGGAACCCAGAAGATGGTGAGTGAATTCCAGATAATTGGACATTGATAATGTTTTCTGCTGTCTGAAGATATTGTGAAAAGCTCGATAGGTGTTTGGTTTCATTTGGTCCTGAGCACTAGCAACCCTCGTGATTGTTCCTTTTCTAAATAGTTCTGCTAGTGTAGTGTTAAATTGTGTTGTAGAGATAAAAAGCAATTTTTTGATTGGCTTATACAGAAGAGGGGAATTGTTTCAGAAGTTTATTTTTTAATTATATAAAAACTGCAATCCTTATGCATTAGCTGATGGGCTGTCTAAGCCCACAGCGATATCAACCACAGAGGGGAGGTGTTAATAATTCCAACTGTTAATTTTTTTTATCAAAGTACTTAATTAAACATTATTGACATATTAAGCACAAACCATATCAAATTTCTGGGATGCAATATCCTGGTGGCTTCGGCAGAGAACTCACTCTTCCTGCAACTCCTCCTGGATACTTTTCTCCCCAACACCCCTCTCCTTCCTCCTTTTCTCTCTCTGCTACCCACCCCCTCCCCAGGTGTTTTTTAACCTCTCAGCTGGGGTTGAAACTGGGGGATGAGTCAGAGTCTTACACAAACAGAGGTTTCTCTGTAGATCTGGGTAGCTACTTAAACAAGTAGGAAGGACAACAATGATGCTACAACGCATCATAAAACACTCTTCCCCCATACAGGAATATTGTCCATAACAACAAAATTTCCCACAACAAGGACGAGGGGTATTGTGATTAAAAAAAAAGAAAGGGAAAGTCTAAAAAGAAGGAGAAGGATTTTAGCACTGGAGAGTATGGATGCT
Source organism: Cricetomys ansorgei (assembly GCA_026225945.1). Taxonomy (NCBI): domain Eukaryota; kingdom Metazoa; phylum Chordata; class Mammalia; order Rodentia; family Nesomyidae; genus Cricetomys; species Cricetomys ansorgei. Next base: position 1,148,124 of record JAMJFZ010002137.1, read on the forward strand.
GGGCTTGCTGCAGATCCATCTCCTTTCTGCATAGTCCCTGGCACTGCTGATCCCATTGTTGTTCAGGTAGGCATGTGCTTCTACTCCTCGGATGGATACCCTGAAAATAAACAAACAAACAAAAAAAAAAAACCCCAGTAAATCTGCAGAGGCCAGCATGTACATTTGCTCCTGCAATGAAATTCTGCTGTCTCTTCAGCTTATTTGCAAGTTGAATCAAAGAAAGGCAGAGCCCATCAGGAATCACCTGCACTAGCTTTGCACCTAGTGTCTTTTACATCCCCAAGGTTCGATTTGTCATTCATCAGTGTTGAACTCCATGTGTATAAGACATTGGACTGGGTTATGTTCAAATGACCTCCAGCCATGGGCAGTCTCACTGAGGATGATTTACAACTCTATTTTGAAGCATTAACATATGGAAAAAGCCACTTCTCAGTAAATTTGCTGAAAGGGTTTTAATGGGGGACAGGACTGGGTCAGTATTTTATCACTCCAGTGTAATGGCTTGGTCAAAACAGCTATGCTCATATCCAAGAGCTGTCTCAGGTGCTCTCTGATGACAAGGTTTCCAAGGCCCCTGGAGTCTCTGCTTTTATGAACAGGTGCAGCTATGTCAACAGTAGACTTAGGAGTCTTGTCCATGCAGTTTGCACTGGCCTCCTGGGGTTTCAGAGACCTCAAGCCCATCTGAGGTTCTGTCTACATCCCACAACGGCTTTTGTCAGTAACAAAAAGTTTTAAATTAGTCATGGTGCAGAAAATAGCTACCCTGGATGCCATCATCACGCTAAAGATTTTGAATAAAATCACACTAAGTGAAGGTTTTGAAAATGATGGCAAATAAATGGAAAAGCATCCAAAGGATTTAAGTTTGTGAGACTTAGGAGGAGGTTGCTAGGGATTGACTCCTGCGTGTAAGCACAAACTCAACCTCGGAGGCACACTTCCAGCCCAGGGGGTTATTTTTCTTCCTTTCCAGTATATTGACTCCACAGGTCACAGCCTTTCATCTCTCACAGCCACAACCCACACACATCACAGCAGGTGAATGCAATAGAATGGAAATCAGTCTACAAACATACAAGCTGTTATATTCAGTGCCGTCTGTCCACCTCCAGGGGTGCTCTGAGGACTCTCTGTGCAGCCCGATCCAGTGGTCATAAGCCCCCTTGTATCTGTTCAGGAACTCCTGTCATAACACACAGAAAGCAGACACATGTGTCTCTCAGTTTCAGATGAGCCTTGAGAGTCTCCACTCCTCAGCTTCCTCTTGGGATGACAGCAGGGAACAACTGAGGACACAGACTTTGGAGCCATAAGAGCCCTCAGTCCTCAGTGGGTGCAGCTGATGTCTATAATTCTAAAGTTGCTCATCTGAATTTAATGACACACTCCTCTGTGGCTGGGATAGTTCCTGATTAAGCCTCTCCTTGCAGTTATTAACAGTGCTTACCTTCAGTATGGAACACCTGCAAGCTAGAAGAAAAACTCTCATGATCATAACATATCTATATAAAATAGTATATCTGACCTTATAGACTGACTATGACATGAAAGAATGTTTCTTGAATGTCTCAAGGCTCCAGTCAGAAGTGTTAGTACCTCAAATGGCACACACTCACAGTTCCCCATGTCTCTGTCTGTATGGGGTGGGACCCTTCCTTATGCTTTAACTCTAAGCTTCCATCTCAAGGGAAGACATATTCAACAGAACAAACAATCAATCCCTGATCATGTCTTACCAGCTCCTCCGGGCTTTCAAATCGAGCAAGTTGGGCTTCCAGTGCCATGCAGGAGGTCTGGCTGGATGTCCAGTTTCTTGATTGTTCAGAAAAATAAAAACATTTATTTCCAAATCCAATCCAGTTTCTTGGACAGATGGCATAGGTACTTCTGATGGTGATCCGGTCTGCTTTTAGTACTAAAATTTAGACAACACACTGAATTATAACAAGCATGGCTATGTCTTGCCTCTTTCTGGTATACCCTCCTACAGGGCGATGTGCTGTATCTTCCTGCACACATTACTCTTCTCTGTCCTCACAACTGCTTGAACTTTCTCCTTTGAGTTCTCTCCTTGTTCTCTGCTTTGATGCTTCCCCAGATAGACATATGTCTCTACATCTCTATCTAGAAGTCACTGACTGCCATCTTCCCAGGCATGCGGAGTCTGGCCTCCTGTGCACACCACAGCCTGTGCTGTTCCTTCACTGCACCTTCCTGCTGCATCCTAAGTTCCCAGAGGACAGGAACTTCCAGTGTTTTCTCTAGAGCCCTTCTCACAGTGCCTGGCTCACAGTGGCTCAGGAAATATTTACTGACAGCGTGAATGTGGACAGAATTCTGTGCATTTCTGAGAATAAGTCGCTTACCTGACAAAGCAACAGAAAGTGTGATTACAGCTACAGTGAGGACCATGATGATTACATAGCAGCAGTAAAGCTTAACAGGAGACACAGAGGAGATGATCCTGGGAGACTTTCCTTGGAACTTTTTACCTGAAAATATAAATATCAGAACCTTAATTTTAAGAACCTTTTAGGGGAAAAAGATAAATTTACCCCAGAATCATCTATAGATTTAGCTAATATTTTCCCACTAGAAACCCAATTCACAGAAAGTCTTGGTTCATAAATGATGCCCTTGGTTCACAGAAGACTAAAGGAAAGGGAAACAGAGTATTTGTCACTGGAGTCTTCCAGTTACTGAACTAAGGGCCAACGAAGGAGCAAGAACCAGAGTACAGGTCAGGATGAAAGGAAACGACAACAAAGTATCTGTAGATTTAGTTCCATGAAAATAGACTTGCTTAGGAGTGAGGGAAACACTGCATAGTGGGGATCAGTAAGAGCTAGAGAGGTGGCTGGAAGGTTATGAACAGTTGCTGCTCTTCTTGAGGACCCAAGTTAGGTTCCCAAATCCCACATCCAGCATCGAACAGTCACCTGTGTAACTCTCTCCACCCCAGTAAATGAAGACAGACATTTGGTGCACTCCTATATTTTTAGAGCTAGTGAGACAAAAATCTGGAAGAATAAGGAGTACAAGGCCAACCTTGGCTACATGGGAAGTCTGAGGTTAACCTGGACTGCATAAAGAACTAAAGAAATAGATAAACTAATGAACATATACATAAACGTAATAGAACACATTAACATAATTAAAGGAAGAAATATGGGAGCATTTTTAACAAGTTTACCAAAACCATGTGGAAAACAATGAATATTAGTCCAAAATAACAAAAACTCTCAACAAGTTAGGAACTGAAAAAACTCTTCCCAACACATTTATGGATATGGGCCATTCACAGCAATCAACAAGGTAATTACATTCTTCTGAAGTTATTTTTTATTTTATGCACATGGGTCATTTGCATGCATATATGTCTGTGTTCAATGTGCATGCCTGATGTTTGAGACCAGAAGAGGGCCTCAAATCCCTGGAACTGAGTTGCAGACATTGTGAGTCCATGAGGGTGCTAGGAACTGAACCTGGGTGTAGCTGTACACCGACTGTGTCGGCTCAACCAAGAAGACACGGAGGTATATTCATAGGTGCACACACTGCCAGACCTCAGCAGAGGGAACCACCATCACAGCAAGGGCCATACTGAACAGTGGAACCCTGAAAGTCCCAGCTCAGGAGTTTTTATTGATACTGAACTAACTCCTCAGGAATTCTATTGATAGCACATGCAGATCATGAGCAATCAAACATCCCCCATATCCTGCATACCACACCTGCATACAATACAAAATGCCAAGAGCCCTTCATGCAACAGTGCACAAAACATTCTAAACATAACTAAGAATAAACTTCTACAATTCCTCTTTTCTGTATGAACCAATACAAACATGCTTTATCTCTACAACACAATTTAACACTACTCCAACAAAAACATTTACAAAAGAAACAGTCACAAGGGTTGCTAATGCACATAACCGAATGATACCAAACATCTATCACACCCTTCACAACTTCTTTGGACAGTGGAAAGATTATCATTGTCCAATTATCTGGAATTACTCATGATTTTATGGGCTCCTCCAAAGGGCTTGGATAACTTCTCTCTGCAGCACAGTTTTTGTTTTTTTCATGCTCTAGCTGGCTTCACTCCACTGTTGCTGAGTTCTTGATGGTCGTCCCATGGTACTGGCATCTTCAGATAGCTGGGATTTATGCTGCAACTGGGCTGCACTTTCACCAATAGCCTCCCATAGGCTCTCTTCATGGTGTCCAGCCTCAAGTTCTTTACATGACCCCTTCATTCTGGGCCTTCAAGTGACAATGAGGTTGCACCTTCACCAACAGTCCTTCCTGGTCTCTCTTCATGGTACCAAGCCCCAGTTGCTCTCCATGACTGCTTCATGCCTTTGAAACCATCACCACCTGGGTGACTCTTAAAGTACCAAGTTGATCAGGTATCAGCACCAGATACAACCTCGGTCAGTTCTGGAAGACAGCTTCTGCATGCCAGCCCTGAGGAAACACTTTCAAGATTTTAAGATAGAGTCTGGATTGCGGGAAAAATAATTGGTAACCTTGTCTTCAGGAAGGGTTTCCTCATGGTGCGGAGTCTCATTACTATAGTAGATGTGTCTTGTCAGTCAACCTCACCTCACCAGTATCAGGACAGGTTTTCAGAAAACAAAACAAAACAGACTCTGGGAGGTCCGGAGTTTCTTTTTCATTCTTCCCTTCTCCACATTGGATGAGACTGGAGTGATGTTGTGCCCCATGTTGCAGGTGCCATTTGTAACTGTACACTGCTAGGTGACTCCCTCAAGAAGACAAGGAGGCATAATTGTACATGTAATCCCTGCTAGACCTCAGCAGAGAGATTCACTATCCTGGTCAGCGACATCCTAGACAGAGGAGTGTCCCAGCTCAGGTGTTTTTATTGATACAGAACTCCCCAGGTATTCTATTGACAGCACATGCAAATCATGAGCAATCAAACATCCCCCACTTAAATCTAGCACTAGCAAACAATACAAAATGCCAAGACTTAGGTACCCCTCAGCCAATAGTGCACAGAACATTTCAAACATAACTAAAAAGAAACTGCTACAACACCTGCCTCCTTTAAAAGAGCAGTATGTGCTCTCAACCATATGCCATCTCTCCAGCACAAGGTAATTCAAATTGCATGAACAGGGAAAAGAATTAGTCTAGCTGAACCATTTTGAAAGAAAGAAGAAAGAAACATTTGCAGAAATGACACTGCCTCATCACAGAGTGGCAGGAACAAAGACAGAAGTATAGTTTTGGCAAAGGAGTAGACACGTGGGCATAAGAACAGACGGAAATAATAGTGAAACAACTTGAGAAACAAGATCAAACGTGTGGGCCTGGCTTACATTTAACTGAGGTGGACAGATCTGGGAAGGAGAGGGTGCTGTAAGTCATCTTCCCGAGAGGCTGACCCTGCCCCCAGGTCCCACTCTTGCTCCTTCCTGCTCCTTCCTCCTGTCTGCAGCACCAAGTGCTGAGACATAGGCATCCATATGCCAAAACCCTGCATCTCCTGCCTCCTATGGAAGGAGACCCAAGCATGGAGCCTAGGACTAGAAAACCATTTGAGGAAAAGAGAAAAGAAAAATCTCTGTGAACTTGTCTTGAGTAAAAATGTCTCACCTATAACACCAAAATACTCTTTTCTGAGTCAGGAAAAGAGAATTTGAAAAAGATGATTTTTTTTTGCGAGACATAGATTAACAAGAGGTTGTATCTAGAATATCTGATAGTTCTGAGAATTCAATGGTTTCGGGGTGGTGACAGGACGGGTAAAAATGGGCCAAATACTTGAATATACACTGGCTAACAAAGATCTTGCTTTAAATATGTTCAGTTTTGCCCAGTTTGGGAAAAGACAGTTGAAAAGAGATCATCAGCTTGTTAAAATGAGAATGCATTTCCCATATGCCCTGGCTCTGCTGTGCACACATTCACACAAGAGAAATGAGAACCCGAGTTTCCATTAAAAAATAAAGCCTGCATGTGAGTATTGACAGCAACTCTGCAGATTTTTATTAAAGATTTAAATAATATTTTAAAAATTCATATCTTGCAACAATCCACATATCCTCCATCTTTGACAATGTAAATCAATAGTACTGAGCACTGGGAAGGCGCATTACAGGACCAATTGGACCATAAGCTTGCTAGTGACCGTCTCTCATACTGGCCAAACATTTCTCAGACTTAGGTCCTCAGCGAGCTCTGGAGCAGTGAATTACAGAAATAGCTGCCTGGAGGTTTATTGTGAGAGTCTGACCACAGAGCTGAGCTGTGCTTCTTTTGATAAGCTCCAACTGTCTCCCCTTGTTTCCTGCTGGTGCTAATCCAATCCACAAGTTTTCCGTTGACTTTTTTTTTTTTTTTTTTGGCAAAACAAAAGCAGATGCTGTATTCTGAGATGTTTTCATATTTCTGAATTCAGAGCTGTTCTTGTATCAACAGTGCTTGGAGCTCAGTCTCTTCCAATCTAAGGCCAACCGTTTGTATTTGACACACAACTGACATATGTGGGTGACTATCAGACTGCAGAAGTCCACGTGACACCTTTGGGAAAAGCAAGTGTCTGGTCAAGGGGTGGCTGATGTTTAGGAACGGAGGAAGAGACTGTCTAGGAAGATTCTGCAGCAGGCTTCAGAGGATCTGGATGTGGTTCTAGGTCTATATTTCATTGTTATGGAGAGGTCATGGTTATGTCTTCAAAACTCAGAAATGTACTCCAAGCGAATAGGTTTTACTGAATACAAACTGTGCTTTTGGAAAAGCTCCCACTGACTTCAACCACTGCATTTGCTCATTTTCATACATCTCCAAAACAAAAGAGAGCTTGTGCTTAAACTAACAGGGAAGGCAGCACACAGGATCAGAGGATTGTAAGCATTGAGTTCCTCTGGATTTTGGCTCCGTACAAAATTCTCAACTTTTGATTTTTTTTGTTGTTTTCATTTTATATTAGATAAAAATGTCTTTAGAAATTCAATTATCATTATTTCTATTTTTTTTTTTTTTTACATTTCTACTGGGGCCTGGCTGGCCTGGCTTGCACACTGGTGAGCAGAGACCCTGCCTTATACAAGGCAGATAGTTCAAGGACCAACACCCAAGGCTGTGCCCTGATCTCCATACTTGTCCCCCATCATCTCCCCCATGCCTCCCTCCATCTCCCCTTTGATATTTTACTTTATTTTTCCTCAGGTGATTTTCAGAGCTTAATCTCCCCATTTACCCCATGGGTAAAGACCCATTTGTTTCACTGGTCTCCAGAAAGTCCTTTCATTTAGTCACTGCTTGTGCTTCCCTGTCTCCTCTTCTGTTTTTTAACATTTAAACACAAGACATTTGCTGTAGAAAATCACGAGCCTATACAAAAACAGAGAAGATAACATGTTAATTCTAATGTACTCCCTACCTGGCTCCAACACGTGTCTGCATGTGAGGAATCTATTTAGGTCAATTTTCTGTTCTTCTCATCGCCTCACACCAAGATTATTATAAAACAAATGTCAGATTTCTTAACACCTTCAAATTTGAAATGTCTAGGCTTTCTTCTTATTTGCAGATTTAGTTTTGTGCTTAGAATGTCTTCCAAACTCTGAAGGAATAATACACAATCCCTACTTCCTTTAGCCAATCCCTCTGACTGATGAGCAGTGTTAGCCCTGCTGTGACTAATGTCACTCAACATCCCCCCAGGCCACCCATGTGCGGCCATCCTCTCTGACTGCTGCACAGTATTCCATTATACATGGAGTGTGACCATCATTTTCCTCATCCACCCCCTGACAGATGCAGGAGTTCCATGTGCTGCTATTGTGAACAGTGTTACAGCACACGCTCACGTACAAATGTCTCTTATCAGGAGCTGGGAGGGAAAAGAGCATTGAGCCAGAGCAGGGAGGGTACAGACTGAACATAGCCATGAGAGAAGGGGAGGAGGTGAGAGAGGAGGAGAAGAGAGAGGGGTTAAGAGGCCAGGGGCAGGCCAGGAAACCAAGAGCCCAAGAGATGCATGTCCAAAATTGCTGAGGTTATACTGGAAAGAGAAGCTGTGTGCAGCGAAGTGGAAGCCCAGGCCCTGAGAGGGAGGGTTTAGGGTAGGGGCAGGGTGGGGTGGGAAATGCTGGCAGAGCCATAGGTGTGCTGGGGTGAGCAGGCTGCTTTCACCTTTGATACACACCACTGTTAGCTGTTGTCTCTGGTTTCTTTGAGATCTAACCGCCTGATTTTTAGCTTTGTTTAAAAAAATAGTAAAACTAAAAACCACTCCATTCACAGAACCAGTCATGTTTCAAAAGAGCGAAGCTGTGAGGTGCACAACAGCTGCACTATTGTCTTGAGAGCCACATCAGCAACAGATAGTGTTCCCATTGGGCTATTATGTGGTTTCAAATGTCAACTGCTGGGGCAGAGGGAGAGGAAGGTCCAGAGTGTTCCCATTGGGCAATTATGTGGTTTCAAATGTCAGCTGCTGGGGCAGAGGGAGAGGAAGGTCCAGGAAAGTTTGCAATACTATATGAGACTTTCTCAAAGAATCAATCAGCACCATCATCAATAATAAAAATAATATGATAATAATAGAAATAATAATTTCAGTTAGGAGAATACTTGGTTTAAGTAGTAAGTATTAACATTCATCATGAACTTTTAGTATTTTGTATTTTGGTAACCATTAGTCTTCTTTTCTGTAAAGCCAATATTCTTTCCCTAAATTTAAAAAAAAAATAAAATAAAGGAACAAGGGAGAACAAAAAAATATCTAAAAAATGAACTATAATGAAGCATAACATTTTCAAAACACAGGAGACAAAATTTTGTTTCATTTCTGAAGACTAAAGACAAAAACCATTATAATTATTCTTTTTCCATAATTTACCATGAGCTTCAAATGCAAAGGATTTGCCCCCCCCAGCCTCCCACCCCATGCCACCTCCTTCCATTTCTTTTGTAAAATACACTGGATCTCCAACACACAAGCCTCAGCTTCCCAGGCAACTGCTGTCAGTGTGCACATTACAAAGCTGTTGTTGTTTAAATTTGCCTTCTCTCTGGGACATGTAGAACATACATGTTCTACAGCAACTTGGAGAAATTCACCAGAGTGTAATTTACCAGATTCCTGGGGAAAGAGTGGACTAGCAAGCTAAGTACAAAGAAAAAATCTGTGGTTTCAGCTCTTGTAATTGTAATTGTAATCCCTGATCATTTCCCAGCTCATTGCAGAACTATTTAAGTATTATATGTTCCAATAGAATAACTAATGGAACAGCCTCATAGCTAAACCCTTATCTGCATTCTCCCTCCTTCAGAGACCCACTGTGACAGGCTGGCAGGCTGAGGTTCAGCTCCTCTACTGTCACCAGTGAGGCACTAAGAGCCTCTCTACTCTTTTAGTTTGTTTCAAATTGCTGTAAATACATACCCATTTCTGCTTCCTGCAGGCAGTCTGTGGAAACCAGCATGTCTACAGAAGCCTCTGCAGTCCCTGCAGTCTCCATATTTGGGCTGAGGAGCTGAGTCTCAGCAACAGGAAGATTGAAACTTACTTGCCTTTGGTAAGAAGAAATACTCTTGTTTCCCTTGGGGGAGGTTCCACAGTAACTTTGGAGCACAGCCAGCTTGTTCATTGCTTCCCCTCCAGTAGAACATTTACTAGCTCAGTACAAGGAGCCGTGTGTTCCAGAATATGCAGAATCACAAGATAGGAGAGGTGCTGTGACATGGGATTAAGTAATGAAATAAACAAAACTGCTAAATGCTGTAGAATTTGACAACACATAATGCTTTTGACTTGGAGCAACTTCAGGGGCTGGAGGATGGAATAACAGGGCCTGTCAGGTTGGCCTTTTGGACAGATAAGTAAGGAGTTTATAGTATGTTGGAAGTATCTTTTTATCAGAATATCCAGCAATTCCAAATTTATTAGCATTACTACATAAAGTTAGTGCTCTATCAAGAGGTTGATACTCAATAATAGGATCAATAATAACATCTGCTTATTATAAAAATTGAATATGTGGGAAGAACTTTTAAGCCCAGAACCATCTCCCTGGCCCATCTCCTTTTAAAAAAAATAAAAGCAATAACTTAGTTCTTACTTTCTGTTTTGGTTACAGATTTGGAAGAAAGCTGCCTCCACTTTATTTATTATATGCAAATATCGTAGTTAGTGTTTCTTTATGGTTTTATTGGCATGTTTTCAACTTCTAAGTGCAAATTACTTTTTTAGAACTAGGACTTTCTGGGCTGGAGAATTGATGTCTCACAGTAAAGATAATGTACCTGAATTCTGTTCCCAGGACCCACTCTGTGTGTCTCATAACTGCCTGTAACTGCAGCTCCAGGGATCTGCTGCCTCTGGCCTCTGTGGGCACCTGTACACACATACACATAAAATTTTAAGAAGGAAGGAAGGAAGGAAGTGTTGTGGGATATTTTACTCCTCTGTGCTGTTTTGGTTTGCAAAAGGGCCTTGATGCCTTGTAGCTGTGAAGCTGGATGCCTTGCAGATGGTGCAGGCCTGGCTTCCTACCTATTCACATCCTTGTGCTAGCCCTCCTGAGATCTCCACAGATAGAACTAACTGTTTACAGTTGAAGGTGATCAAACATGATGAAAGGTCTGCAGGTGATGATTAGAGAAGACTATGAACACCCTCAGCCAAGTATGCTAAGATACTATTGGGTTGTAATGAAGGCCTGGATTTGGAGATGGGACTAAGGAAGAAGGTTTAAAGGGCTAAGGAGAAGGGAGGGGTGGGCTACTAGAGAGCATGATGGGGAAAGAAATGAAGTATCTGCCTAGCTACCCAGGTATTGAATTCCCTGAGATTTGAAGTGGTTTGTAATTAATGAAGAGCATTGGAAAATTCAACGATGGACTCTTACTAAGTGATTGAACATTAATTTAAGAAGGAAGGAAGGAGGGAGGAAGGAAGGAAGAAAGGAAGGAAGGAAGAGAGGACAGAAAGAAGGAAATCAGAACTCCTTAAATAGTCTAGGTTATCCCCTTCCATCTTATCCCCATTGCTGCCCTGTAAGACCAAAAGTTATGCTTTAAATTTTAATTACTCTGCCTAAGCAATGCAAGGACATAACTTCCTGGAGTGTTAGACAGGCTGTTCAGGTGAGAGAGTCTCGAAGTGACTAGATGCACTACTGCACCGGATGTGCTCCATACAGCAGATGTTCCTAGTTGCTTGTAGGTGGAAGATGACCAGAGAGGAAGTAAATCAGGATAGATGCTTGCCACTGATTGGACCTGATGGGAAGTGCTTAACCTTAGGGGTTCTGCCTTTTTAATGATTCTAAAAAATTTCTATGGGAACTCTGGAGGTAACAGGTTCACTCCAAGAGTTCCTCAGAAAGGACCTGGTCAGACTCCATCTTCCTGGCCAGTATTCAATTAATTTAATTAAACTTGCTTGCTTCAAATTTGGCTCGATCCTGGTGGTCTTATTCTAGACCAGATTTGAGATTTACAGCACAGCTGCCCCCAAAACTCCCCATTCGGCTAGAGTCCTGGAATTCTGAGGGTTTAGGGATTTCATTTGTTGGGTTTTGTTTGGTTTGGTTTTGAGATAAACCCCAGGATTTGAAACAGACAAGCTTTGTATCATCCACCCAAGGACTGCTTGGATTCTTTGTGTTTCATTTCTGTGCTGAGCTTGTGGCAAAGGAGAAATGAGAGTAAATGAAAGGCCTGTCTCTTTAAAGGTAAGAAATCTGAGCACACCTTTAAGCCCAGTACTTGGAAGGCAGAGGCAGGCAGATCTCTGTGAGTCTGGTCTATAAAATGAGTTCCAGAACATCCAGGGCTCTTAAAAAGAAAAACTCTGTCTCAAAAACAAAGCAACAAGAAAAAGGTAAGAAATCTGAATATCTAGACAACACTAAATATACGTTAAAAGGAAGAGAAAGGAATGATTGAGCCTGCAACATTAAAGTATTGTTTTTCTGTTTCTTTCTTTCTTTTTGAAATTCCAAAGGACAAGGGTCAGGAGTTTGATTGCATGGCCCTGCATGCTGGCTTTGCTTTTCAAATGTTTCACTAGGAAGGACCAGACAGGTCCTGCCTATTATCTGTAATTATGGAGGAAAGGGAGAGAGAAAGAGAGAGAGGGAGAGGGTGCAGGAAGGGAGAGAGAATAATGTACCTAGCACAGATTGATCCATCTTGAAATCAAATAAGTAAATAAATAAAAAGTAGCAGGGCATAGAGGTGCGACAGCTCCAGGCCCAGTACTGGGGAGGTGGATCAATAGTTCAAGGACAACTCAGGCTATGTAAGACACTCAAAAACCTGAGAAAATAAAATAATAAAGTCTCAGTGGCTTTATTGATGTATGTATGATGGTAGCACACACAGCTGTGTGGACACAGAGGTTTCAATGCTCACAGATAAGCACTAGGAGAGCCAGGGCCACTGCTCCATCCCTAGAGTTGGATTTCTAAACAAGTACTAAAATCTCCACGGGGTGGAGGAGAAAAGAGTGATATGGGAAGAAAACAACATGGTCAGACACTCACATTCCTGTGAGCCTTCTCCAGCTAAAGCTGTCCACATGAGTCTTACAATCCCTCTTCAAATCCGCATTTATTCGTATTTCCTGAGCACCAACACTAACACCCTCTCTCCCCCATTGTTAGGATACACTGGTGAAAGAAGTAGGCAAAGAAGGATGTTGATGAGCTGTTTACACTGTACATCTGAATGCGCTTCTTGACTGCTGTTAACAAGACACTCTGTTTAATTAATGTAATCAAATCATTCCTTAAGCCCCAAATAACAAATTGAAGTGAGACAGTAATAATTATATGCTACTTTTAATGCATTAATCCTGAAATTGCTCCTGATGAATATATATATATATATATATATATATATATATATATATATATATGTAAGAAATTCAAGGCTACCAAATGAACTGTACTGAAGACACAAAAAATTATTTCAAAAAATATTTTAAAAAAAGACAAATACAGCCATGAGGACACAGAGAAGAATAAAATCATTCTTGGAAATCGTTAATGAAGGAATGGGGAAAAATCAAACATGACACAATTACAAGAGTTAATAAACATCTTTCAATAATAACTTGAATATTATTGATCCTCATTCCCTAGTCAAAGAAAACAAACTGAAAGACTGGATTAAAAGATGGTGCCTGCCTATTCACTGCTCCAGGAAGCACCCCTCACCATCATAGACTGACTCTACCGTAGGATAAAGTGATGGAAATTGTAATCCTCCTCAATCCTCCAACTTTCACAACTAAATTTTAGAGCATCTAAGGATTTTTCTGTATCGGGATATACACTCCGAGTGAGGTTATCTGATTATTGAGGAGTAGACCCTTGCCATTTTTCATGGCAGCCATGTTAGTTTGCATTCCCACCAAGGTGGGCAGTTTTCCATTGCTCCACATCCTCCTCCACTTTGTCATATCTTGTCCAGTTTGGTAACTGGCAGAGGGCAGGATTTAAACACCAGACTAGCCATGGACTTTTGTGGTGGCTTCTAGTCACAGTCAGGTGTATCAATAAACACCGATCAGATCTGCCCGGTGAGTTAGCACACCTGTAATAACCTCAACTACACCTGGTGTATGTAGTCTGTTGAGCTCAGTGAGACATGGCTTCCTGGTGGAATTTAACCTTCATAGCTTGAGTTCCAGGGATGATCTCAGTAGCATCCTGTCCAGCAGTAAGTTAATGCTGGACTGGAAGTGACAGCAACAGGCACTTCACCTTCTTGGGTAGGTGTCATGGGAAAGCATTCCTACCAATGCACCTTTAGGTTTACCTGACTTCAGATCTAACACCCATGTGTGATGGATCATGACCCATCAAGAAGGACTCAGCTCATCTTAAACAGCATCAGAAGGCTGCCAACAACACCATCCTAAGAGGTGGTGTTATAGGAATATACCCTTCCGATTTGTGTTCTGATGGTGTCATTGTTAAACATGACAGTTTGTCCTCTGTTCTTGTCTTCCCACAGAAAGAATCTGCCTAGAACACAATTTGAGCAGAAGTTTGTCTAACAAAACAAAATAACTCAAAGTGAATGTACACTCCAGAGAGACCGGAGCAGGCTGGTTTGAAGGCGGCAGTAGCCTGCTGAGCTCTGCATGGTGGAATTTATAGAAGTTTCATATAGTCCAACCCTATGATGTCACTGTTATATTCTCCTCTTGGGAAGCCCTCTCTCCTATGTTAAGGAAATTGTTCCAGGGCCAATATGTCCTCACAGTTTTTCCTTCCCTGTTCACCAGCACATTCACTGCTGATGTGCATGGTCATTGGGAAATCCCCAGGTGTCTTCACTTCTTACATGCAGGAGGAGCCCACCTGCAGCTTCATGAGTGCCTAACCACAAAGGAGCATTGCCACCTCAGGAGACACAGCAACCAAGACACAGCCATAGTCCCCTTGATTGCCTCCCTGTCAGGATGTACCTAGCTAGGAAAAGGTCTGTTTGTGTGTGACACCTGCCTCCCTCCTGCTCATCTGCTTAGCTACATGCTCTTAACAGTTATAGGCCCTGGCCAAAATATCGCTGTTGTCAAAAATTGATCCTTAGTGCTACTTTTGTCTGAAAAGTTTTCTAAGAATTTTCACAAAATGAATTATTCTTTGATGTTTGATAAATTGGAAAGTTGTCATCAACAACAATATAAGTATTTATTTCTGACAATGAGGATATTGAGATTTTATGATTGCTCAGGGGTTAGGAGCATAGATTTCTCTTGCAGAGGACCCAGGTATGACCCCCAGCACCCACACTATAGCTCAGAACCATCTATAACTGTGATCCTGGGAGATTTAAATTCTGATTTCTGATTCCATGGGCATTGCACGCACATGAAACACAGATATAAATGTAAGCATACCACCCATGCACGCAAAATAATAATTTTTTAATTAAAAATTTTTATTTATTTTATTTAGTTTTTATTCATATTTATTTACATTTATATTTATATCATTTTATGTATTTTATGATTTTATTTATTAAATTTTTTAAAATTAAAAATTATTTAAAATTTAAAATTTCATTTAAAATTATTTAAAATATTTTTTCAATTTTAAAATTATTTTTAAATGAAGTTTGGCAGGTACAACATGTTAGAGTCATGGTCGAAGGCTGTCTGACAAATCTCCAGACTCCCATGATTCTGTGAAATGGCATTTGGCTGGTGGTGGGACATCTGAGCTGGATGCTCGTGACATTTCAACTTGGCATCCTGTTCTTTCTGTTCTGTTCCTTAGTCTTCCTCACTGTTTATTCTGTGAATTTAAAGTCTAATGAAACGCTGGTTGGCAATGGAGACGGAACTGCTCAACCGAGTAAGGAAGCTATAAGGAAGTATCTTAAGGCCATTGGGGTTATGAGACGTGGACAAGGACATTGGCTAAGGACCTCACAGGGGGTGTGGACTGGGTCAGGAATTCAGTGGAAGAGCTTCGACAGGCAGTCATGGCTAGGGAAACGTTTATGACTAACGGTTATACAGTCACCGGGGAGAATCTTCAGGCGGCTTACAGACCCACCGGAGGTGTCAAAAGCAAAGAAGACTGTATAAGAGAATATAAGAAAGAATTAGCAAAAGGAGCTTAGTGCAGACAATCTATATTTTCCCAAGAGTTCTGTCTCTCACCTTTTGCAAATAACGATGACCTTGATTTTGCTTCAGATACCGAAAGGCTTGGCACTCAACAGTTCTGAGAATAAGTAACCACTGTCTAGAGTTAAGCGAAGCAAGCCCCTAGCTGTTAGAACAAGGTTAATCATTCACTGTGTTATATGGAAAGCATACACCTGGTGTATGTAGTCTGTTGAGCTCAGTGAGACTTGGCTTCCTGGTGGAATTTAACCTTCATAGCTTGAGTTCCAGAGACGATCTCAGTAGCATCCTGTCCAGTAGTAAGTTAATGCTGGACTAGAAGTGACAGCAACAGGCACTTCACCTTCTTGGGTTGGTGTCATGGGAAAGCACTCCTACCAATGCACCTTTAGGGTTACCTGACTTCAGATCTAACACTCACGTGAGATGGATCATGACCCACCATGAAGGACTCAGCTCATCTTAAACAGCATCAGAAGGCTGCCAATAACACCATCCTAAGAGGAGGTGTTATGGGAATACGCCCTTCCGATTTGTGTTCTGATGGCGTCACTGTTAAACATGACAGTTTGTCCTCTGTTCTGGTCTTCTCACAGAAAGAATCTGCCAAGAACACAATTTGAGTAGAAGTCTGTCTAACACAACAAAATAACTCAAAGTGAATGTTCACTCCAGAGAGAGACTGGAGCAGGCTGGTCTGAAGGCGGCAGTAGCCTGCTGAGCTCTGCGTGGTGGAATTTACAGAAGTTTCTTGTGTTAACTTGCTTAATAATGGATTGTCAGCATTCCAAAATTGATTTACAGTCCTAAGACCATTAGAGTTCGTCTGCATTCTGAATCCTATAATTGAGCCACCAAAAGTAATGCAAAAAGAGTAGAAAAAGTAGAAATGCACCACACAAGGTGAATAAAGGATGGTATTTTAGCACATCTGGTTTATAATTTTAATGTGTAACTCAAATATGCCATCATTTATACCAGGAAATATTTAGAAACATCAGAAAACTAACATAAATAAGAGTAAATCTGTGTCTGTAGAAATTAGGAAACCCTGGGCATGCTTGGTGTGGCACAGCTGTAATTCCAGTCCTTGAGAAGTGGAGGCAGGGAGATCCGGAGTTCTAGGTTATCCTGAACCGTAGAGGGAGTCTGGTACTAGTCTAAGCTACAGGAAACCCAATCTCAGAAACAGAACAAAGCAGAACAAAAGCTACTAGGAAAGCTTTACCCAGAACAGTACTGACTTTAGTTCTAATAATTAAATCTAGAAATCCGTTTATAAAGTGGTAACATGTGGAACTGTTAGAAACTAAATGAGAGCAAGGGGGGATTATAACTAGAGATCTAAGAGCCAGCTGAAGTTTCTCTATCTTATTTTCATAAACAAAACTCTCATTGTTTTCCAAATGAAAGTACAATTTTTAAATCACTTAGAAGAAGGTAAAATTGACAAAGTTATTATACTTTTATGACCACATCTCAAAAACTGATACATTTCACTGACTAGTAAACATAAGACACTCATTGTGTAGTTTGATATAGTTAACGAGGACAGCAAAGATGCCAAGTATGATGTGTAGGCAGCGCGGTGTAGAAGACACAGTGTAAAACTGTCATGTAGGAAGTATGGAGGTCCTTGTAGTCACAGATAAGCACTAGGGACTCAGAAGTGTTAATCACACAGAGTTACTGCTTCAAAGAAAGGGATGCATAGCCTATTATCCATCCACAAGGCTGGGGTTGGACACGGTTAATAGCCTGATGACCTTTACACTACCTATGTCGCCAAGACCTCACAGAATCCTCACCCAGACCCTTAACACGGGCTTGTCCATCTATAGAACCTGTCTTCATGGAACATGTCACACATACACAAAGAGTTTTGATGTACTCACACTTTAAGCTTTATTATCCACATACGATTGACTTAATTATCACCAGAAATATTTTCATCCTATGGTACTATGCTTAACTATGCCTAAAGTAAAGCACCCAGAGTCAGACTCCCAAAGATTGAACTAGCACCTGCTACTAAGTCATGTTGAACTGAACTGCCTTCTTGCCTCCAGCACATCTTTACATTGGTGGCCACAGTGGTTACAGAGAACCCCATTGTTACACCCCAATACCCCTTTGTCTGCTATAGACATTGTGTATTCCATGTTATATTTCAGGACCCCCTTATTTGCCAGTTCAGTGTCTGTATTTTCTATTATCTAAATTTAACAGTGGTCTTAAACTACTATCTAGAGAATTCTAGAAATAGGTAACTTCATGTTTGAAACTGGACACTATCCTGGGCAGCAATAAGGAGATTTCACAGCATCTCAGTCAAGACAGGAAACACTAGTCACAAATGCTGTGTCTCAGTAATGCCCACTTACTGGGTGATGGCCCCAGATATCAGAAATAAAGATGCCGACAGCCGCGTCATTCCAAAGCGAAGCCATAATACATTGTTCTAAATAAAAGGTGTTAATACAAAGAACTCTAACTAACAGAAGAAAAAATTGTTTTTACAATCATAAATGAAATTGTGACAGTTATAGCCACCGGGTATAGTATGCTGGGTGCAGCATGGGCTTAGCTAAGAAAGAAAACTCTCTCTCTCTCTCTCTCTCTCTCTCTCTCTCTCTCTCTCTCTCTCTCTGTGTGTGTGTGTGTGTGTGTGTGTGTGTGTGTGTGTGTAACAGTACACACAGAGTGTAGCTCTGTCTCCATTTTCAGTCAGTCCTTGTAGTGGAGGAAGGTCTTATGTAGTTACAAAACCACCTCTGACTTTATCCCAGATGCCCTCAGTGGATTTGACAAGTGTATTTTTGCACTTCTTAGATGCTTGTCAGTGCCCACGCTGGCATCCGTTGGCTCTGCACCTCAGGTGCTGGCCCTTCTTGTCCTGAGACTGAGAGCACCCTGTGCAGTGGGTAGGGGAGGCAGGAGCTCTGGGTCATAACCTTCCCACAGAAGCCCTGGTCCTCGTCACAGCATCCGCCACCTTCAGCCGAGGCGAAGGTCAGTGACGTGCAAAGTTAAAGGACAGAATTCCGTGTCCACCGCGGGAACTTCACATTTCTTCTACACTTCTTAATATTTCTGGGAACCATTATGGGGTATGTCATTGTGCATCTAGAACTATGAAAACTCAAATCAAATTGTGACGAAAGATCACGTTAATGAGAAACCTAAAAAGTCCCCATATTTAGCTTGTTAACCTGTTGAGATGCCTCTAGGGTGACTGAAGATGAGCAAGCTCAGGTGTGACTGTGAGCACTCTGCGAGTTTCAGCCTTGTCCACACACTGACTTGTCAAGCAGATGAAATGCAACCTCAGAGCTGTGTGAACCCACGTGCTCTGTGCTTGCCTTGTTTGTAATCCTGTCTCCAAACTTGTCCCTTAATCCAGTTTGCTAGTGTTTTATCCTCAGTCCATATCTCAGGTCTGTTGAAGTAACTTTTTTCCTGCTCTGAGAAAAAGTACACCCGTTCAGCATTTAATCCTGTCTCTGCATTTTCCTTACTAGTTGGATTCTGGGTGCAAAAACCACCAGTAGAAAAATGCAGTGTGGCTGCTCAAAAGAACATGACTGAAGCAACAGGGAATTATGTGCTTTGAACCTGAGAATCTCAGGTGATTTTGATCGGCACTGTGAGTACTTCAGTCAGAGTTCACAGCAGCCCTCCATGAAGACACTATATCACCATGGCTTTATGTCTGAGAAGACAGCCATAAAAAGGTCAAGGACTCATGGAAAGTCACACACTTTGTGCGAGTTGCTGCTGGGAACTTCATCAAAGCTGTGTGACCTGACATCTATGATTTTATGGACCTGGCCCTGCTGCCTCAGGACTCTGATGCACATGACGTGGATATTAAGTGAAAAAGCAGAATTTTTGATTATTTTAATGAACATGTTGCACAGTTTTCTTTCTTTAGAATTAATTAATAGAAAGAAAACATGAAATGAAACCCTTGTCATGTATTATGTTTTCATGACATCTGACAGCATGGACTGGGTCCCAGCATGCGTTAATGAAGCAACTACTGTATGCAGTTGATTGTGGTGCAGCAGGAACAGGGCAGAAATGGAACATGTCTTCTTTCTTTTAGGGAGTTCCGTCATACTCAAGTGCCCAAAAGATAGGCATCCATGCTGGCATAAATGCTTGTTTATTTCCCAAAAACCCAAATCTTGGGGTGAGGTTTGAAAGGACTGCATATTAGGCACTAGACTGACTTCAAATTTGCTGCTCAGGCCCCAGGAGCTCCATGAAGTAAGAACAGATGCAAAGTGACAGCTGCCAGGGAGCCCTGCCTCCTGCCTACTGTGTGAAGCCCTCTGCTAGAGACAGGCCAGTCTTGGACCCACTCCTTCCGTTTACTTACCCAGAAGCGCCCTGTGTCAGTGCTTGACTTCTGGTCTAGGTCCCCCTGCAGCTTCTCCCAGGAAGCCTTGTTGTGGGACTAGTGTGATGAAGCAAAGACACCCCGGCCTCCTGGCTGAGAAGGGAAGGATCCCGATTCTGCTACACAGGAGTTGAGACTAATTTCCTCTCTGCATCCAAATCTGGAGACCTGCTGTGTGCACTGTGTGTGCTGAATACATTTACTGAGACCCTACTGTGTATAACTGTTGTCATAGCTCAATGCCTTCCCCAAACATTAGCTGCTTATACCCTACATAATGAAGGAAACTGAAGCTTGGCAAAAAGAAGATGCTTCTCACATGATCACATGACATGCTAGAAGCAGAATGTTTGTGTCTGTGTGTTTACTATGCTTACACACTATGTATTCTACAATACCATCAAAAGTTCCAGAAAAGTAAATGGCTGACGTGATAATAGTAAGGAAATCCTAAAGACTAAGAGCAGCTCTTCTTTGTTCTCCAGATTATGAGTCACTGGCTTGGAGGGAGAAAACACAGGTCTGTCATCTCACAAACAGAAGTGGTTTCTGAATCCTGTTCTTCAGACCACAGTTGGATCTGCCAAAAGAAGCTGAAACATGTCCAAAACCATGTGTCCTGACTCCTGGCTGCAGATCTCATCTCCATTGCTTTACCATCCACACCAGGTCTGTGCATGGGACTGTCTGTGCTGTCGGCCCTCCCAGTGCACAGTTAGTGGCACAAGGCATGGACTCTAAAACCACTGTGACTCATAGATGCTCCCTTCGCGATTCTTTACTCTGTAAAGGTAATGCAGACTCAGATGTGCAATTCTTAGAGTGGTGTTTTACAGCAGGAGGCTCAGTCAACAGAGGACTTTGATGTCTGACCTTGAGGTCATCTGCAGAACCCAGGCCATCTCATATCTGTGCTACAGAACCCCCATTAAAGTCTTTGCTCTTGACTCTGACACCAGAGGCCATAGTTAAGAAGGATATTGGGAAGGGAAGTTTGTTTTGGTTGACACCTCTAGATTAGTCATTCGTTAACCATTGACTAACACTGTGATATTGATAGTGCTCTGGGTAGACTGAGCTCTGTCCACGTGATGCACCAGGAGACCCTGGGGAGATGCTGGCATTGGCACTGGGCTTCTCAGCCTCCAGAGCTGTGAGACAGGAGGGTCTCTCCTCCAGTTTCTTATTATGGCACCATAAATGGACTGACACATGGCCTCAACTCTTCCCAGCATTCCATGGGACTTTCCATTTTAATTTTCTCATCACTTCTTTCTTACACACCTCTCTATCGCTTTTGACTCACACACAAACTGTTCAAAGCATGCAGTTAAGTAATTGGTTATTTTAACAAATGCTATACTTTAAATTCTACAGTTGAAGACATTGAAATGACAGAAATATCTATTTTAATAAATTTCACAGATGTCTAATTTTCTCTAAAACATGCCAGATTTTAAGTAGTAATCAAAGTGATAAGAAGATGGAACTTACTTTATAAGGAGACATAATAAAATTTCTGTTAAAATCGACATCTACATACCCGAATCATTCAATGTCAAATTTAATTACTTAAATTGAAGTATATACTAAAATCTAAATAAATTTCATTTAAAAGAATTTTAGATAAAAAATGATTATTTTGCGTGCAAGGATGTTCTGCTTACATGTATATCTGTGTTTCATGTGCATGCAGTGCCCTTGGAAGCCAGAAAACAGCATTTAAATCTCCGAGGATCACAGTTATAAATGGTTCCAAACTATAGTGTGGGTGCTGGGGGTCATACCTGGGTCCTCTGCAAGAGAAATCTATGTTCCTAACCACTGAGCAACCAAAAAATCTCAATATCCTCATTATCAAAAATAAATACATTTTGTTGATGACAACTTTCCAATTTTTCAAATATCAAAGTGTGGACGCCCGCCTCGCCTGCAAGGAAGACGCCACACACAGGATTCTTCTGGTTTACGCTTTATTGAGGACAGCCATTCAATTAAGTGTTGATAGCGAAGACCCTGATTGCAAAAAGCACCCTGCTTATATAGAGCATAGGGCTACGTGACCGTCAATGATTGGATACTCGTCCAGACCCTCATTAGCATGGAGGGAGGCGGCAAGGACTGCTCTCCTGCGCCTGCTCTGTAACTTGTTTACTCCAAATGCAAGCAATTACTCCAAATGCGAGCAAGAAGAACCTGGAAGCAGGAAACCGGAGCCATCTTGTAATGGCGTTTCAACTCGGCTCCCAACATCTCCCCCTTTTATATTAAATTAAAGACAAAGGAACATGCTAAGTCACCGATCAACCCCCTCCATCTACGGAGGTGAGGATCAAGGAAGTTAAGCATGTCCTAAATACCCAGGTTACCTTATCTCGTGCAATGAGGAGAACCTCTGAGATGTGCAAAGGCTAACCTTGGGTCGAATAAGGGATGTGCCTATTCTTGGTGCAATGGAAGCAAGTCCTCAAGGTGCAAAGGCCACATACCCTAAATTGTCTAAAAGGGAGACATGTGGTGGAGATGAACTTCTGTCGCATTGGTTCTGACAACATACAGCTCAACAATCAAAAGGAGGGTTGGATATTACATACCAACCATCGATCTAACGATAGCCCACTGTCTAAGCGTTGCCAACCAGGCTGCAGGGGAATGTCTCACATCAAGGGCAGCAAATGCTGGAATAATCATGGCATTATCTCGCTGTCTTTGTCTATACATTCTACAAAGCACCAAAAGCATATTAATACAGAAGCAATCATCATAATTCCCATAGTTCCCAGACCAGCCCATTCTTTGAGATACATGGTAGCATCTTTAATCCAACCCCAGAGTCCAATTGCCATAGTACGATTTTCCCCTATACCACACATAAACCAAGCCACTATTTTGAGAGTCATAAGGCAAATAGGCAAGATCAAGACTAGAGTTCGTCATGCATCACCGGCATTGGTTTGGGGAGTGCTGTTAGTATTCCCCATCGTTGTTCTATGCGTATCGAGGGCCACTTTATCAGGATCATCTGTAGAGCTAGTAGCGTTTTCAAGATCTTCATCTTGTTCTTGATCTTTTTCAGGCTCTAAGGGCTGTTTCACCGTCCTTGTCAGACGAGCAGGCACCCAAATGGGGTTTTCTTGATCCTGAGGAAAAACACAAACAGCTCCCCTGGATCTTATTAAAACTAGATCCGGGCCCTTCCATTGATTAGACAATACATCTTTCCACTTAGTCCACGACAACCTGAAGTTTGGAACTTTTTTCAAACATTAACCATAAACAAACTTCCAAATACAGGTAATAAAACCAAATACCAATTCACTGGAGGACCAGGACCAGTTGGCTGAATTTTTGGTCCAAACTCCTGAACATAGCGAGGCTTGTTATTTAGCAGCCATAGCCAAGCGGCTGCTGAGAGAAAAACTCTAACACAGGCAGTGTAGATTCTGCCCAAGCTTTTTGAGTTGCTTTTTGCAATGATCCATTTTAAAATATTGTCTTCCTTTTGGATCATGAGCTCAGTAGAGGAATTATCAGAAAGCATACAATGAACCGTGAGATCTAGGTAATTTACATATGCATTCTGTAATCTGCTTTCTACCTGAATTAACTCCTTTTCTGTTGCTCTGGTTAAACTTTTTTGACTGCTTAAATATGAATCACCGTTCAATGCTTGAAATGAATTATTTAACTCTTGAGTAGTTAACCCAATGGTAAGTTCATTAAACCAGATATTAACTTTCTGTGGCTTTTGTACAAAATATTGACATAAGGTGGTACTATCTGAGAATTCTTGGAGAATGACTTTCCATTGATACCTTTTAACAGGCTGAGAATTATTATCAATATCTGCTCTGTCCTGCTTATGGACAACCTTGACAGTCTGTGATTGTTTTTGGTAACATTTTTTAATATCTTTATCAATAGCATCTTGAATCTTACAGGTTGTCTCTGAGATTAAAGTAAGGTTAATCTGTACATTCCATTGCTTTAATAGGTCTCTTCCCCATAAACTTATAGCTAGATCTGCCACATATGGTCTTATATTTCCTAGTTCACTTTCTGGTCTTATGCATTTGATACTTGTTATATTCTGTTTTAACTGAGAAAATGTTCCAGTTTCTAAGAACTGAATAGATACCTCTTGAAGAGGCCAGTTTGGATTCCAGGAGTCTTTTGAAATGACTGTTACATTGGCTCCTGTGTCTAACAATCCTTTAATTAAAACTCCATTTGTTTGTAATCTCGACTTAGGTCTCTGATCATTTATAGTTGCTTGCCGAAATACCTGTTTTTCAGTACTTTTTAATTCACCTGTTTTCTCAGCTGCAGTGACTCTGTCCTTGATAGCAAGGTCTAGAGCAATGCTGTCTTTAGCTGCAGGTACTAACTGTTTTAATCTCTCTGAGGGTGAGTTAATCCGTTGTTGGTAAGAAATTGTTGGCTCATGTTTTCTGTGATAGGCACTTAAGCCAGTCCCCCTAGGGTGTTTTCCCCACAGCAAAGAGTTACCTTGAATATCTGTTACAGATCTACACTCATTAGACCAATGTCTTCCTTTTCTACACTTTGGACAGATGTTAGGTGTCTTTACTCTACACTGTCTCTGTCTATGTCCTCTCTTTCCACATTTAAAACAGGTAATATTACTATCTTTTTGTGCTGCGAGCACTGCTGCAGCTATGCCTGCATTGGAAAGCGGACCACCAATCTCTCGACAAGCTTTCATCCAGGCATTAAGCCCTTTTCCTTTCCATGGAGTAATAGCATTTTTACATTCTTTGGTACACTGTTCATAAATGAGTTGTTCTATTAAGGGCATTGCTGTATCTGGGTCACCGAAAATCCTTCCTGCAGCTTCCATCATTCTTGCTACAAAATCTGAAAAAGGCTCATTCATGCCTTGTATGATCTTAGTTAGGTTTCCTGATACTTCACCTTTATTAGGAATGCTCTTCCATGCCCTGATAGCGATTCTATTTATTTGTTCGTAAACCTGTACTGGATACGCTGTTTGATCTGCACTCCACTGACCCTGTCCGGTCAGCATGTCATAATTCCAGTGTGGTTGCCCTTGAATTGCATTAGCTCTTGCTTGGGCACCACAAGCATCTTGGAAAATAGATTTCCAGTCCAGATATTGACCCATGGTAAGGCAAGCCTTTACTGTATTATACCAATCTGTAGGAGTCATAGCTAAGTGTGCCAACCTCTCTACTTGTGCCTGTGTGAAAGAGGCATTAATACCATAAGTTCTAACGGACTCTGCAAGATCTTTAAGTTGTTTATGATCAAGAGGTTGATGATATCTTTGTTGAATATTATCTTCAAATACTGGAAAAGCTTGAACAATCTTTCTCCTACCCTTGTCTGTTAAAAAGGAAGTTTTTCCTATTGAAGTTTTTGAGGTTTTATCTCTGTTTTTTCTTAGCCTTAGGCAGGTTAAGAAGAGGGGGAGCAGAGGGAGCCGCCGGAGCGTATGGCTCAGGACGGTAACGTTCTTCCTCATAGCGCGCAGCTTTCTCTTCTAGTTCTGTTTGTTCCTCTGTATCCAGTGTCTCTTCTGACCCCGAAGTTTCTGAGTCTGTGGTTTCTGAGTCAGAAGAGGAACTACTAGTCTCATCACTGGTTATTGTTAAATTTTCAAATTCTGCTAATACTGGGTATACCCTTTTCCTACTATTTATTTGTTTCTTTTTTTCTTTTTTCTCTTTTTCTACCCTTTTTATATCTTTTTTAGGCCTCTTCCTCTTTTCTGTTTCTGACATGCTGTCTTGATGTTTTGCTAATATTCGCTGTCCTTCCCTTACCCTCTCTTGACATCGCTTATTAACCATACGCCATAATGGCCATCTACCGGCACGGAAACTTCCCTTTTTCTTTTCTCTCTGCAATTCTCCTTCTAGTTTACCCCAAGAAGGGATTGTAAGAGACCCGGTGGTTACTGGGCGATGACAATTTAAACAAAGGCAACAAGCAAGAACAACAATAATCATACTAGCAAAAATGACCACGCCTAGTGCAGGGTCAATCTCATAAAACAGCATACCTCTCAGAAAGAGTCTGGATCCACTTTCGTCCCCGCGCTCCAGTTCTGAATCCTCCTGAAAACAGGGGTCTCCGCCGGTGCTCGACTGATGGTCAGGTTCCCGGGTTTCGGCACCAAATGTGGACGCCCGCCTCGCCTGCAAGGAAGACGCCACACACAGGATTCTTCTGGTTTACGCTTTATTGAGGACAGCCATTCAATTAAGTGTTGATAGCGAAGACCCTGATTGCAAAAAGCACCCTGCTTATATAGAGCATAGGGCTACGTGACCGTCAATGATTGGATACTCGTCCAGACCCTCATTAGCATGGAAGGAGGCGGCAAGGACTGCTCTCCTGCGCCTGCTCTGTAACTTGTTTACTCCAAATGCAAGCAATTACTCCAAATGCGAGCAAGAAGAACCTGGAAGCAGGAAACCGGAGCCATCTTGTAATGGCGTTTCAACTCGGCTCCCAACATCAAAGAATAATTCATTTTGTGAAAATACTTAGAAAACCTTTCAGACAAAAGAAGCACTATAGAACACTGGTTGACAACAGCGATATTTTGGCCAGGGCCTGTGGCTGTTAAGAGCATGTAGCTAAGCAGATGAACAGGAGGGAGGCAGATGTCACTCACAAACTCACCCTTTCCTACTTAGGTACATTCTGACAGGGAGGCAATCAAGGGGACTATGGCTGTGTCTTGGTTGCTGTGTCTCCTGAGGTCACAATGCTCCTTTGTGGTTAGACTCTCTTGAAGCTGCAGGTGGGCTCCTCCTGCATGTGAGAAGTGAAGACACTGGGGATTTCCCAATGACCATGCACAGCAGCAGTGAATGTGCTGGTGAACACGGAAGGAAAAACTGTGGGACAATTTCCTTAACATAGGAGAGAGGGCTTCCCAAGAGGGGAACTTAACAGTGACATCACAGAGTTGCGACCATAAGAAAACTTCTGTAAATTCCACCACGCTGAGCTCAGCAGGCTACTGCTGCCTTCAGACCAGCCTGCTCCTGTCTCTCTCTGGAGTGTACATTCACTTGGAGTTATTTTGTTTTGTTAGACAAACTTCTGCTCAAATTGTGTTCTTGACAGATTCTTTCTGTGAGATCAGAACAGAGGACAAACTGTCATGTTTAACAGTGACACCATCAGAACATAAATCAGAAGGGCGTATTCCCATAACACCTCCTCTTAGGATGGTGTTGCTGGCAGCCTTCTGACACTGTTTAAGATGAGCTGAGTCCTTCATGGAGGGTCATGATTCTTCACACATGAGTGTAGCGGATCCCAAATGGTCAACAGCAGGTGGTTCGATACAATTTCATATATAGAACCCAGAGAGATGGCTCAGTGATTCAGAGCACAGGTGATCTTTAAGAGGATGTGACTAGGACTCCCAGCCACACAGAGCAACTGTTTGTGTGGCTGTAGCAACCAACTGTAATCCCAGTTCCAGGGGGTCTGAAGCCCTCATCTGGCCTCCCTGGCACCAGACACTGAAGTGATTCACAAACAGACATGCAGGCACAGTGCTCATTATCAAAATCTGTGTGGCTGTCTCTTCCAGGCCCCCCTACCTTCATGTCCCTCCCGTCCAGGCCCTCTCTTCTGACTTCCTTCTCTCCCTTCTTCCCTCTCTCCCTTCTTCTCTATCTCCCTCCATCCCTTCTTCCCTTTCTTCTTCCCTCCTCCCTTCTGCCTGTCATGAGAACAGCCTAGCCTCATTTACAGTTTCTTATCTTTATGTCCTTTTCATTAAAGTGATGATAATTCCAGTTGTATTTTGTCTTTATTGCTCTACTTAAACATCATTATCAAGAAACATTCATAGCCCTAGTGGAAAATTCTATACTTTCTGTCATTGCACAGAATGTGGTGCCTCTGCTGAGAAAGCTTTAACTACCCATTTGTTGGTATGAAAAACATAGCTGTCTCCTAAAAGAGGTGAGAGACTACTTAGTCTAGAGACAAACACAAGTGCCCTTGGCCAAGTGACACAGATACAAGTTAACCCACATGCCCTGTTCCAATATGGTGACAGTTTAGTGAAGCTGGCTTTATGTAATTTCCTCATGAACTGCACCTGCTATCAGTAGAGCAGCTGAGGAGTTCTGTGTCAATAAAAACACCTGAGCTCAAACATCAGGGTTCCAGTGTCCAGTATGGCACTTGCCATGATAGTGGTTCCCTCTGCTGAAGTCTGGCAGGGATCACATCTATGAGAATGCCTCCATGTCCTCCTTGCTGAGCGGCCACCATGAGTGTTCTGCTGCCTAGGAACGTGACTTGCTCACTGATTCCCCAGAGAGGACATACATTGGACTTTCGTTTCCAGCCATTGATGTAGCTCTGACAGATTTGGAATTGTCTGGTGTTTCCACTGTTTTCAGTTCACTGGCTCCTCACACAGAAAATGAGGAACTTCATCAGGCTACAGAGTTTCCCTGGGTCGCTCACACTTATTTATATTTCTGTATTAATGTTCAGCTTTTTTTTTTGTGCTGTCTATTTTCTGGAATATCGAGTTTACACACACAAAGTCTCTTAATTTTTCAACAACGACACTTTGCATTGCTTTAACTTGGCAGGGTCAACTTCTTATTGACCGTTTCTAACATAGACTTCTTTCTCTAGTCTGTATTGTCCTTTGTGCCTCTGTGAACTGCTGCCAACTCATTCACTCCCTCACCATCGTGCTTTATTATCTTAATTTAAGCTGCTATGGTGTCCTTTTATTGACGTTGTTTCTAAGTTATTGAAGTATGAATAAATTTCCATACGAGTTCATCTTATTTATCCTAAAATGTTTATTCAAATGTAAATTCTTCATCAGCTTTCAGAATTGTCTCCCCAGATTCTGTTGCAGTGTGTCTTAAAGGAATAGCAGAGCCGTGTCTAGAAAAATTCCCCAGAAGGTTATTCTTGTAATTATGCGCTACGTAGGAAATGTCAGCGACTAACTGGCTGAGAGGTCTTTCCCTCCACCTGGATAGACAAAAAGCTGTTCCATTTCTGGTCCTGGCAGTTTTGCTTCCCTGGTCTCCTTCAGTGTTTGCAGAAGTGAGCCACAGGTGCTGTCTGGGAGTCAGCGGCAATTGCGCCCTCTAGTGTTCAGTCCTTGTGGAGACCTTGATGATCATGGCCCTCAGCCCTCAAAAGAGTTCAGCCTTTGGCAGAGCTTGTGTTACACCTCTCAGCTCCAGATCTGAGACTCCTGTAGTGAATACTTGGAAACTCTCCAAGGTCCTCCAGCAACAAGGTCCTGATATTTGTCTTCTCCTCCTCTTTACAGCCCTCTATCCTCAGCCTCAGCTCCGCCCTCTTTGCCCTCTTTCTCCGCCCCCTTCTCCCTCCTGCCTTGGTTCCCAAACTCATTGACTGATTCTTCTCCAGCTGTCAAGCAGCAGGGGCCTTGCTGTGTCCACACCTGCCCACACTCAGCTGTCCCCGCCTCTGGCTTTTGCCTCTGCGGTTTGTGGCCTGTGCTGTGGCCTCTGCTCTGCTGTCCCTGAGGCTGCTTCCCTAGTGTCACCAGCTCAGCCTGAACTACTTAGAGAAGGCAATCAAAGCCACTCCAGAGAAGCTTTGTTTGAGGACTCCTATTGGAACACCAGTGGAGGCAGCACAGCAGGGAGTCTGCAGGCAGACTTAGTGAGGCCCCGAAATCTTCCTGAGTAGCTGGAGAAAAGGCCTCTGGACCAGTCATGGTCATCTGTTTCTGACCATCACAGCACTTTGTTTGGATCAATCACACTCTGCTGAGGTCTGACAGGGCTTCCACCTATGAAAATGCCTCTGTGTTTGTTGTTTTTATTTCGGTCTTCCCTGGCACATTCCCCCACAGCCCTATGCCAGCCCAGAGCTGGCTGGGAAACTGCTTGGTTCCCCGCCCTGGCCAGGGAGGAGAGGCTCAAGCTGAAAGCCGTGGGAAAGCACTGGGGAGCTGTGAGGGACGTGGGTTCCTCTGACCACGTGGTGCTACCTGACCCCCGCTTGCTGAGAACGAGACACCAGGCAACGACATCTGATGGACGCAAACTCGTTTATTCAAGGGGCTCACCCCAATGAATAGCCTCTTTTTCCAGGGAAAGGTGGAGGAGCCTTAATTAGCATGGGCTGCAGTTCCTAAGCAAGGGACCCGCCCCAATGCAGATAAACATGTTCCTTTAGCTTCTTGTGAAGCAAACAAGTTATAACTAATATTCTGGCTAGGACCTTCCCTGGCTGGGAGAGCAGGAGTCTGCCACTTGTCTCATCCTATATCACCTTTTTCAGGGAGTAGGGGCACTTGGCCTTAACTTCCACTGCTTTTCAGCCCCCGGGTCCCACATCTGTTTTCTTGGTGAGACCCCACAGCAACTACAACTACAAATGGTGTACCAACATGAGGCACGATATCATGCCAGCTAATCCAACGTGGAAATAAGGGAGAAGAAAAAGAAACTGCAGACCTCAATGTCCAGTAAAGGATGCTCAGGGCAGCTCCTAGAGGAAAGAGATTATATATATGCAAAAATAATGAGTAGAAGTCTCCTGAAGGAAGAGGAGAGAAAGGACAAAAGCCTCTATGAAGAGAGGCTGTGAAATTGATAAATTAATAAGGAAAAAAAGCTCAAAGGTGAGAGCCACAGAATGGAGGCCCTTAGAGATAAAGGATTCATCTGGGAGGGAAAGGAAGGTTATTACTGCTTCTCATCATTATTGAGCTGATGCCTGCTCCTGCCGCTGGTGGTAGCATGCTGTTTCATGAACTGTTTTCTGATAGCTGCGTTGTATGTGTGTGAAGCTCAAGATGATGCGTTTGAGAGCTATGAAGAAGGGGGAATGTTTCCTCACAGCGGTGGTGAAAAAGAATGCCAAACTGCCAGAATTTTTCAACTGGAGATTCTTCCTACTGACCCAGGAACCCCTGTGGCTTACAACCAAAAAGCCACTTAAAATGGCCAGTTTTGTTTTTTGGTTGTTTGTTTGTTTGTTTTGTTTATTGATTTTTCAGAAAACCTAACTAAGAGAAAGACAAATGGTCTAGGCACTGGTGATGGTAATGAGAATTCTACCCACGAGGGAACCCTTCCTGCAGACAAAGACTAGTTGTTTTTCCAGCAAACCAGACTCTGTCTTATAATCTGGAGGGTGTTTCCTCAGGGTCAGCACACAGAAGCTGTCTTCCAGAACTGCCTGAGGTTGTATCTCATGCTGGTAGCCGAACTTGGCACTGTAAGAGTCACCCAAATGGTGCTGGTTTTTAAGGCATGAAGGGGTCTTTGGAGAGCAGCTGAGGTTTGGCACTATAAGAGGCCATGAGAGGCCATTGGTGTTAAACAGCCAATGAGAATCACCTCAGACTCCAGCCTATTTTGGCACTCAAAAAAACATGTTTTAGTACTTTAAAGTGGGCCATGATGTACACAACACAGAATCTGTATTTTAGTCAATTAATATTTGTTTACAGAGTACAGTATCATAAAAAGTTTTCAAGTAACCAAAGCCAGGTTATAAAAATAAGATATAAAAATGTTAGGGGCAGACGGAAGGAGACCCCTGAGAAATCACCAGGACTCGAGATAGATGCAAAAGCAGGAGGTTTATTTCCAACGAATTGGGGTCCATTCACACAGATTCCTCAAGCGACGCAGGTGGGAGTGACCAATTAGCACATTCTGAGTATGATTTATATGTTTTCAAAGGCAGAGCATAGCAACAGATCATCAGGCATGAGTCTATAGTGATGTGAGTATTAACCTTGAAGCTGATTGGTGCTGGCATATAGCAAGGTCGTGGGCACTGGAAAATGTAAACTTAGGGTCTTAGTCAATGTGGGTGGGAGGAGATCCTTAGCCCAAGGCCATTAGTCAGAGGTCTATATCTTGTTTGCCTAAGAAATTGTTTTTCTTACAGAAATTGTTTGTCTTACTTCAGTTTTGGGAACAGTTCTGAGTCATATTGCCCCTGACTTGGGCCTACATAATTTTGGTGCTCTTAGAAGCCTGACTAAAGTTTGGCTGCTTTGGTCTTGTCCTTTCATCCCCCCCTTTTACTTGTGACTGTTCCAGTCATGGAACTGCTGTTTCTAGCTCCTGATCACTAGCATTGGTTAGTTCATAGTCATTCCCTGGAGAATTTTTAAAAAACTGGTACTGTTGTCTGAGAACCATAATCTGTACCGCACTGATTCTTTCTCTAACAAAAGCTATTAATTTGCTTAAAATGCAGGGCCCAAAGGTTAGAGCCAACAATAACATTACCAAGGGTGCCAGTAGTGTAGATATTAAAGCTGTCATCCATGGGGATGAATTGAACCAGGACTCAAAACAGCTCTGATTTTGCTCTCGTTCTCTCTTTCTTTTAGGGAGTCTTTCTCTGATTTTTGCCATGGAGTCTTTGATTACTTCAGAGTGATCTATATAAAAACAACATTCTTTACCTAAAGTGGTATAAAGTCTTTCTTGTTGGAGAAAAAGTAAATTTAAACCTCTCCTGTTCTGTAGCACAACCTCTGAGAATGAGGTTAATGACGCTTGTAAGTGGGAAATAGAATTCTTTTATTGTTTCTATGTCTATATCAATGGCAGCTCGCAGATTCTGGTACTGTTGTCCCTGTAGAAACAGGGAGGCGGTTCCTGTGGCAACTCCTGTTGCCCCCACCCCTAATAGGAGTGACACAGTGAGAACTGGTAAAGGTTTCTTTTTTGCTTTAAGTGAGTGTTTTATCATATTGTCAGCTTAATGAACCTGAGTCTATCTGACCTCAACAGGTAATGTTTTGGTGTACCAATAGGCACTATACACGCCATGTCTCCAGGTTAGGGAGTTTTCTTTTGACTAAAAGTTCCAGCCTGTGGAAATGGGATGTTGTAATCTCTTAGACTGCTTCCTGCTGAGAGAGGACGTCGTTTTCAGGGGCCCCAAACAGGCTGGTATTAGTCAAAAGCTGGGGGGAGGGAGGTTAGGCAGTGGGGTACATCTGGTTCCCTGATCCAGCGAAGTGGACAGGGGTGGTCACATCAGCTGGACTGGCAGTCAGCTTTCAGCAAGTCCAGGACTTCACAGTAGTTGAAGCAATTTGATTTCTGGATGGTGTCTGTTAGCAAAGTGGTGATCTGTTGAGATGGATAAAAACTAGAGGCAGAAGTTAAAGTTTAACTTTTTAACATTGTAATTCACATTGTAGAAAGAACAGCTAACAAGTGTCTGTTAAACAGCCAATGAGAATCACCTTAGACTTGAGCCTATTTAGGCATTTAAAACATATATTTTTAGGGACTTTAAAGTGGTCCATGATTTACACAACACAGAATCTGTATTTTAGTCAATTAATATTTGTTTACAGAGTACAGTATCATAAAAAGTGTTTAAGTAACCAAAACCAGGTTATATACCACTAAGACAAAATCTGTCATTTTTAAATGTAGAGGATGGTTCTTGGCTTTTTTTAGCAATGAAGTATGATTTTATATATCTAGAAGAGAGTGGGAGAGCCAAGCAAGCCTCTAGACCTGGAATAATCTAGACAAAAACAAATATACCAGCTTATCAGAACATGTATTCAGGATTTCAGTGTTACAACTCTGAACCTTTAAAGTTTACATTGCTCTCTTATACCTTTTATCTTTTATCTCAAACCACCTTCTCACTTAAAGTCACTACCTCAGACCTTCACAACTTACCTAGGCTTCCATATCTGCAGACTTTTAAACCTTTACATTTTAACATTTTTTTCAGACACTCAAAACTTAAACCACTTTCTTAGACCTTTATATTTTAAACCTTGTAACATTCTTTTAAACACTAATATTTTTTCCTAGACTTTAAACTTTCTTTTAATCTGACTTCTCACCAGAAACATGTGTTGTTATTACCAAGAGCAGTCACTTTAGGCAAAAATTGTTTTCAAATAAAGGGATAGTAAAAGTTACATCAAAAACCTATTTCTTTTAACAGGGAGCCTGTTATCAAGACAATCCTGTTTGTCTTATTTAGAAAGAGACTCTAGTAGCCTCAGAGAGAGGAACTGGTTGTCTATTGCTGTTAAACTAACAGAATTACAGTTAGCCATCAACACCACCAGAGATCTGGGAATACTAAATTATAGCAAAAAGTGTAACTCAATTAAAATGACAGAGACTTACACATACCTATACAGATGACCCTGGACTCTCCATGTTCTCTGTGACTATGGGGAACAGAGGTCTCAAGGCAATGATGATCTTCCGTTGCCAGGCCAGTCTTTAGTTGCCAGACCAGTAGGAATCTTTCCATGGGAAAGACTTAGAGGGATAGGCCCCCACTCTGTCTATCCAAAGCAGGGTGATTACTCTCTAGTGTCTTATCTGTCTACGGTTTAGGCAGATCCAGGGCAGTTGAGGCATTGGGGCAGCTGCTCAATGCAGCCGCCCTCTCCTGCAGCTGGCCCTCCCTTGCTTACGTGTGGCTCACATGCCCGCCTGGCCCCGCTGAGGTGTGTGCAGGGGAGCAGCACTGCCACTTATCCACAGCATGCATGTGAGAGGAGCTGCTTGGCCCATGTAGATCTCACATGTTACACAGGAAAACAGACAAACACAAAACATACAACCACGAAATGGACAAACATGAGTCAGACAAGACAGTGGCAAGGCACAGTTTCTCAGAAGTTCCCAGGTGCGTAGGAACAAAAAGTATGCCTTTGTCCTTTTTCTACTTCAACTAACTGATAAGTTGCTTTGTCCTTGACTCCCTTAAAATGAGACATAATTATGCTGAGAGGTCCAGATAGAGTTTGTCCCACATCCAAAGACAAAGTCAGTCCGAGTCCAACCGCACACACATACACACAGAATCATACAGAAACAGCTGTGCATCCTTTGGTGCTTCAAGAAATGTGTCAAGAAAGAACCTGGCACCACCATCCACCCAGAGCTCTTGGCCAGAGAGTCTGTCAGTGGAAAGGCCTCCACGGCCTCCAAACAACTCCGAATTTCGCAAGTTGGGTCTTCAAGACCCCCTAATACAAATGGGTCCTATGACCCCCAAGTTCAAGCAGGTCATGACCCTAAGTGGGAGTCTGGAGCGTCCTCTCAGACCTCCCAGGGCTGTAGTGTCAAGGCAAGTCTGCCCACTACGTCTTGCCGTTTTCAGAACTAGGACCAGCATTCCCCCGGAACACCAGTGTATCAGAAATGGAAGTACAAAGAAATTCCTCTCTACTCACTCATACAGATGAACAGTCTGTCAGTTTTCATGTACACTCCCTACGCCAGCAATAGTTACCTCCGACTCGAGGGTCCTCTCCTGGTGATTGGGAGGGTCTCAACTTCCCTGTCAGGGAATCAAGATGTTAGGGGCAGACGGAAGGAGACCCCTGAGAAATCACTAGGACTCGAGATCGATGCAAAAGCAAGAGGTTTATATCCAACACATTGGGGTCCACCCTCACAGATGCCTCAAGTGAGGCTGGTGAGAGTGGCCCAACGCATTGGGGTCTACCCTCACTGGGCAACCCAGTGCAGTGGGGTCCACCCTCACAGGGCAACCACTAGCACACTCTAAGTTTTGCTTATATAGGAATTTCAAAGGCAGAACTTAGCAACAGATTATCAGGCAAGCTTCTATTGGTTACATAGTGATGTGAGGACTAACCTTTCAATTGATTGGTGCTGGTATATAGCAAAGTCGTGGGCTCCTAGAAAATGTAAACTTAGGGTCTTAGTCAATGTGAGTGGGGGGAGAGCCTTAGCCCAAGGCCATTAGTCAGAGGTCCATATCTTGTTTGCATTAGAAATTGTTTTTCTTACTCTAGTTCTGAGAATTGTTCTGAGTCACATTGCCCCTTACTTGGTGTCTCTAGAAAGCTGACTAAAGTTTGGCTGCTTTGATCTTGTCCTTTCACCCACAGCAATATCAACCACCGAGGGGAGGAGGCGCATTGAGATAAAAAAAAAGAAAAGGAAAGCCTAAAAAGAAGCAGAAGGACTTTAGCACTGGAGAGTATGGATGCTGGGCTTGCTGCAGATCCATCTCATATCCGCATAGTCCTTGGCACTGCTGATCCCGTTGTTGTTCAGGTAGGCATGCTCTTCTGCTCCTTGGATGGAAACCCTGAAAATAAACCAAAAAACAGTAAATCTGCAGAGGCCAGCATGTGCGATCGCTCCTGCAATGAAATTCTGCTCTCTCTTCTGCTTATTTGTAAGTTGAGTCAAAGAAAGGCAGAGTCCATCAGGAATTACCTGCCTAGCTTTGCACCTAGTGTCTTTTACATCCCCAAGGTTCGATTTCTCATTCATCAGTGCTGAACTCCATGTGTATAAGACATTGGACTAGGTCATGTTCCAATGACCTCCAGCTGTGGGCAGTCTCACTGAGGATGATTTTCAACTCTGTTTTGAAGCATTTTACATATGGAAAAATCCACTTCTCAGTAAATTTGCTGAAAGGGCTTTAATGAGGGACAGGACTGGATCTGTATTTTATCACTGCAGTGTAATGGCTTGGTCAAAACAGCTAAGCTCATATCCAAGAGCTGTCTCAGGTGCTCTCTGATGACAAGGTTTCCAAGGCCCCTGGAGCCTCTGCTTTATGAACAGGTACAGCTATGCACACAGTGGACCGAGGAGTCTTGTCCATGCTGTTTGCAGTGCCTTCCTGGGGTTTCAGAGCCCTCATGCCCATCTGAGGTTCTGTCTACATACCACAAGGGCATTTGTCAGTAACAAAAAGTTTTAAATTGGTGATGGTGCAGAAAATAGCTGCCCTGGATGCCATCATCATGCTAAAGAATTTGAGTAAAATCACACTAATTAAAGATTCTGAAAATGATGGCAAATAAATAGGACAGCATCCAAATGATTTAAGTTTGTGAGGTCGAGGAGGTTGCTAGGGATTGACTCCTGCCTGTAAGGGCAAACTCAACCTCCGAGGCACACCTCCAGCCCAGGGCATTATTTTCCTTCCTTTCCTGTACATTGACTCCACAGGTCACAGCCTTTCATCTCTCACAGCCACAACCCACACACATCACAACAGATGAACTCAACAGAACGGAAGTCAGTCTACAAACATACAAGCTGTTATATTCAGTGCCGTCTGTCCACCTCCAGGGGAGCTCTGAGGACTCTCTGTGCAGCCCGATCCAGTGGTCAGAATCCCCCTTGTATCTGTTCAGGAACTCCTGTCATAAAACACAGAAAGCAGACACACATGTCTCTCAGTTTCAGGTGAGCCTTGAATGTCTCCACTCCTCAGATCCTCTTGGGATGACAGCAGTGACAACTGAGGGACAAAGACTTTGGAGCCATAATAGCCCTCAGTCCTCAGTGGGTCCAGCTGAAGTCCATAATTCTAAAGTACCTCATCTGAATTTTATGACACACCCCTCTGTGGCTGGGATAGTCCTTGACTAAGTTCTCCATGGAGTTATTAACAGTGCTTACCTTCGGGATGCAACACCTGCAAGCTAGAAGGAAAACTCTCATGATCACCATGAATCTAATAGTATATCTGACCTTGTAGACTGAGTATGACATGAGAGAATATTTCTTGCATGTCTCAAGGCTCCAGTAAGAAGTGTTACTACCTGCAAATGGCACACACTCAGAGTTCTCCGTGTCTCCATCTGTGTGAAGTGGGACCCTTCCTTGTGCTTTAACTGTAAGCTTCCATCTCAAGGGAAGACATATTCAACAGAACAAACAACCAATCCCTGATCATTTCTCACCAGCTCCTCCAGGCTTTCAAATCGAGCAAGTTGGGCTTCCAGTGCCATGCAGAAGGTCCAGCTGGATGTCCAGTTTCTTGATTGTTCAGAAAAATAAAAACATTTGTTTCCAAATCCAATCCAGTTTCTTGGACAGATGGCATAGATATTTTTCATGTGGTCTTGGTCTGTTTTTCGTACTACAATTTAAACAACACACTGAATTATCACAAGCATGGCTATGTCTTGCCTCTTTTTGGTATACCCTCCTTTGGGGCCAATGTGCTGTATCTTCCTGCACACATTACTCTTCTCTGTCCTCACAATTCCTTGAGGTTTCTCCTTTGAGTTCTCCTCTTCCTGTTCTCTGCCTTGAAGCTCCCCAGAGTAGACATGTGCCTCTGATTCTTGCTCTAGCCGTCACTGACTGTCATCTTTCCAGGGATGCTGGGTCTGGCCTCCTGTGCACACCACAGCCTGTGCTGTTCCTTCACTGCACCTTCCTGCTGCATCCTAAGTTGCCAGAGGACAGGAACTTCCAGTGTTTTCTCCCAAGCCCTTCTCACAGTGCCTGGCTGACAGTGGCTTAGGAAATATTTACTGACAGCGTGAAAGTAGACAGAATTCTGTAGAGTTTGGAGAAAAAGTTGCTTACCTGACAAAGCAACAGAAAGCACAACTACAGCTACAGTGAGGATAGTGATGATTACATAGCAGCAGTAAAGCTTAACAGGAGACACAGAGAAGATGGTTCTGAAACATTTTCCTTTGAGGTTTTTACCTGAAAAATATAAATATCAGAAACTCAATCTCAAGAATCTTTTAAGAAAAAAGGTACATTTACCCCAGAGCCATCTATAGATTTGGCATATACTCCCCCAGTGGAAACCCCCTTCACAGAAAGTCTTGGTTCATAAATGATGCTCTTGGCTCACAGAAGACTACAGGAAAGAGAAACAGAATATTTGTCACTGGAGTCTTCCAATTAGTGAACTAAGGGCCAACGAAGGAGCAAGAACCAGAGTACAGATCAGGATGAAAGGAAACAACAAGAAGTGTCTACAGATTTAGTTCCATGAAAATAGACTTGCTTAGGAGTGAGGGAAACACTGGGTAGGTGGGGATCAGTAAGAGCTAGACAGGTAGCTGGGAGGTTATGTACTCCAAGAGAATAGGCTTTACTGAATACAAACTGTATTTTTGGAAAAGCTCCCACTGACTTTAACCACTGTATTTGCTCATTTTCATACATCTCCAAAACAAAAGAGAGCTTATGCTTAAACTAACAAGGAAGGCAGCACATAGGATCAGAGGAATGTAAGCACTGAGTTCCTCTGGGTTTTGGCTCTGTAAAAAATTCTCAACTTTCACTTTTTGTCATTTTATATTAAACAAAAATGTCTGTAAAAACTCAATTATCATTGTTTTAATTTTTACATTTCTACTGGGGCCTGACTGGCCTGGCTTGCACAGTGGTGAACAGGAGACCCTGCCTTATACAAGGTGGATAGTTCAAGGACCAACACCCAAGGCTGTTCCCTGATCTCCACACTTGTTCCCCACCATCACCCCATCCCTCCCTCCATCTCCCCTTTGATATTTTCTTTTATTTTTACAAAGGTGATTTGCAGAGCTTAATCTCCCCATTTACCCCATGGGTAAAGACTCATTTGTTTCACTGGTCTCCTGAAAGTCTAGTCGCTGCTTGTGCTTCCCTCTATCCTCTTCTGTTTCTTAACTTAATGTCTTTAAAAACAAGACATTTGCTGTAGATAATCACAAGCCTATACAAAAACAGAGAAGATAACATGCTAATTCTCATGTACTCACTACCTGGCTCCAACATGTATCTACATGTGAGGAAACTATTTAGGTCAATTTTCTGCTCCTCTTGTCACCCCAAGATTACTTTTAAACAAATGTCAGATTTCTTAACACCTTCAAATTTGAAATGTCTAGGCTTACCTGTGATTTCTAGGTTTAGCTCTGTGCTTAGAAATGTCTGCCAGTCTCTGAAGGAATAATACATAATAACCGCTTCTTTTAGCTAATCCCTCTGTCTGATGAGCAGAGTTAGCCCTTCTATGACTGACTACCCATGTGCGGCCCTCCTCTCTGACTGCTGCACAGTATTCCATTATACATGGAGTGTGACCATCATTTTCCTCATCCACCCCCTGACAGATGCAGGGGAGTTCCATGTGCTGCTATTGTGAACAGTGTTACAGCACACACTCACGTACAAATATCTTTTATCAGGAGCTGAGAGGGTAATGAGGAAGTAGACAATTTTTACTGTAAAGAGGTCTCAGCTCTACATCAAAGGCACAGTAGGCTAACATTCACAATAATGCATATGTTCCTGAAAATTGCTGAAGGGTTTTGAATGTACTCACCATAAGGAAACGACAAAAGTGTGAGTTAATTGTAATGTGTAAATCGAAAGAAAGAAGAGAAACTAAACTGGAGAGTTTGGGGTCCTGTGAAGGAACAGTGCCTGATAACCTTCTAGAAGAGACTTAAGCATCTACTCACCCAGCTTCCATCCAACAGGACTCCACACCAGACATTTCTTATACATTATTATCATCAAAGTTTACTGATAATCCTCCGTATTTACAGCAGTATAATTTCTGGTAGTCTTTTTCACTTTGATACACAAATGTTAATTATTTTTCTTCTACCTTTCTTGTGCCGTATACACAAGGGTCTCTGTCTAAATTAGAATGCCTACCATAGCACAGTTGGAACATAACCTTAGCTTCTCTATTAGAAAGCACGTTAGAAATGATCGCTCATAAAAACAAAACAAAAAAATAATTATTTAAAAAATTAAAATTTTTATTTAAAAAATATTTATAATTGGTCTGTGAATGGAAAAAAAAGAAAAGAAAAATTGACCTCTCCTAGGTTTAGGAGAATTCTAAGTGAAGGTCTACTGTAGACATGAGAGAGAATTGATGCAGAACAGGAAGGGTACAAACTGAACATGGCCAGGAGAGAAGGGTAAGGGGCGAGAGGATGAGAAAGGAAAGGGGCTTAAGAGGCCAGGAGCCCAAGAGATAGCATGTCCAAAATCTCAGAGGAAACACTGGAAGGAAGCTGCGGGCAGGGAAGTGGAAGCCCCGCCCCTTGGAGGGAGGGGTTAGGGTAGGGCCTGGTGGGGTTGGAAATGCTGGCAGTGACACTGGCAGCCTGGTCAGTTTCAGCTTTGATATGTTACTATATACCTCGGTTAGCAGTTTGTTCCTGGTTTCTTTGAAACCTAACAGCCTGGTTTTTAGCTTTATTTAAAATAACAGTAATAAAAACAAAAGCTGCCTCATTCACAAAACCAGTTATGGTTTCAAAAGCCCGAAACTGCGAGGTGCACAACAGCTGAACTTTGCACTTGAGAGCCACATCCACACCAGGTAATGTTTCCACTGGGCAAATATTTGGTTTCCAAAGTCAACTTCTGGGGCAGAGGGAGAGAAACTTTGAGAATAGCTTGAGATACACTATGAGACTTTCTCAAAGAATCAACCATCACCATCAGTGCTAAAAATAATAATAATAGAAATAATAATTTCAATTAGAAGAATGCTTGGTTTAACTAGTAAGTATTAACATTCAGTATGAATTTTTCATATTTTGTATTTGGTAAGCATTAGTCTTCTTTTCTCTAAAGCCAATATTCTTTCCCTAAATTAAAAAAAGATAAAATAAAATAAAGGAACAATGGAGAAAAACAAAGAGAAAACATTTTTTAAAATGAAATATAATGAAGCATAACATTTTCAAAATGCAAGAGAGAAAATTTTGTTTCATTACTGAAGACTAAAGACAAAAACCATTATAATTATTCCTTTTCCATAATTTACCCTGAGCTCCAAATGCAAAGGATTTGCCTCACCCCTCAGCCTCCCACCCCCTGCCACCTCCTTCCATTTCTTTTGTAAAATACACTGGATCTCCAACACACAAGCCCCAGCTTCCCAGGCAACTGCTGTCAGTGTGCACATTGCAAAGCTGTAGCTGTTTAAATTTGCCTTCTCTCTGGGACATGTAGAACAAACATGATCTACAGCAACTTGGTGAAATTCAACAGAGTGTAATTTACCAGTGAAAGGGTTTAAGAAATATGAAACATAGAAAGGCAATCACATATAGGGGGAAATGCCTTCCCAAGCACGGCCATTAACAGCACTCTTTAGTCTCCTCCCCACCCACAGGGAAGATGACCATTGAGCTTAACACCTGTCAACAGGATTCCTTCTTCCCCAGCCTCCTCCCTCCTGCATATCAGCAGGGATTCTTCCTTCCCGGGCTCCATGGGCGCCACCCTGTCTCAAAGGTGGCTTCCAAGGGCACAGGTTGACCACACCGCCCCTGGATCCCGCGCGCGCGAAACTCCCCAGAGCTCGGAGCCAATCAGCTGCACGAGCCCCCATCCCCAGACCCCTAACCCCTGAACCGGATAAAAGCCTGGTGGGGAGGGGATCTGGCCCGCCATGCTCATCTCCTGCGTGGGATAGGCGGGACCCGGAGCGCGCCGGTAATCAATAAATGCCTCATGTATGTTACAGCGGTCCGTGTCTCGTGGTTCCTTAGAAACCCGCCCGGCTTGCCCTAACACCAGATCCTTAGGGAAAGAGTGGACTAGTAAGCCAAGTACAAAGAAAAAAGCTGTGGCTTCAGCCCTTGTAATTGTAATTGTAATCCCTGTTCATTTCCCAGCTCATTGCAGAACTATTTAAGTATTATATGTTCCAATAGAGTAACTAATGGAACAGCCTCATAGCTAAACCCTCATCTGCAGTCTTCTCTTCTTCAGAGACCCACTGTGACAGGCTGGCCGGCCTGAGGTTCAGCTCCTCTACTGTCACCAGTGAGGCACTAAGAGCCTCTCTCCTCTTTCAGTTTAGTTCAAATTGCAGTAAATACATACCAGTTTCTCCCTCCTGCAGGTGGTCTGCGGAAACCAGCAAACCCACAGAAGCCTCTGCAGTCTTTTCAGAACTCATATCAGGGCTGGGGAGTTGAGTCTCAGCAACAGGAAGATTAACTTAACCAATTGAAAGAACACCCTTGCTTTAGGATTGCAGGGCTGGGAAGGGGTGGGGAGAAGGGAGGGGAGAGGGGGGACGGGGGAGGGTGGATGGGAGGAGCACAGTTCCAGAGAGTAACTTCTATAACATAGCCAGCTTGTTCCTTCCTTCCCTACCAGAACATTTATTCAGTACAGAGACTGTGTGTTCCAGAAGAAGCAGAATCACAAGATAGGAGAGGCGCTGTGACATGGGATTAAGTAATGAAATAAACAAAACTGCTAAATGCTGTAGAATTTGACAACACAAAATGCTTTTAACTTAGAGCAACTTCAGGGGCTGGAGGGTGGAATAACAGGGCCTGTCAGGTTGGCCTTTTGGACAGATAAGTAAGGAGTTTATAATATATTGGAAGTATCTTTTTATCAGCATATCCAGCAATTCCAAATTTATTAGCATTACTTCATAGAGTTATTAAGTATCAAGTGATTGATACTCAATAATAGGATCGATACTAACATCTGCTAATTTTAAAAATTGAATACTTTTGTCTTTTGAATACTACTAATTTTTATGTAACTAAATATATTTGTTGATTTTGTTAATTTTTTGAAGATCTTGTCAGCGGTGTGTAGAGTGCAGTAAAGAACTCAGTACAACAAGGGGAAGGAGTGAGCACACTTAAACCAAAGGCTTGGAAGGCTTGTAATCCAGCCAATAGCACACCCATTCTCCGTGTTCCCGCCTAACAACAAGGTCCGATCTCTCTCCCCATTCCACTTCTTGCCTCTCTTCTCCCTCTTCCTTTCCATCTCCCTCTCTTCTCTCCTGTTTCTTCCTCTCTCCTTTCTCCTTCTTCCCCAGCCACCCCCCAATCCCCTTTCTCTTTCAACCTCCAGATCACTGGGACCCCTTTACTGAGTGAGGCATTCTGAAGCCCTGTTGGAACAGGGCCTGGGACACCCTGCACCTCTGGAGATTCATGTTCCATTTACTGGTTTACTCTGTGTTTCTAGGCTCTGCCTTAGAAGTAAACTTTATAAGGGCAGACAGTTACTGAGGCCCCAGGGACTCTCACCCCTCCCCCAGCTGGAGGCCTCTTCCTCTAAACCCAGAACTTAAGTTCTGGGAACTGGGATGTATGTCTGGGAACCACATAAGTTATAGACCCAGACTTGACTCTGACACACAGAAAGAGGTCTATAACTTATCTCTGGCTCAATTGTGGTGGTCTTATTCTTGACCAGACTTGGGATTTACAACCCAACTCCCCCAAAACTCCCAGGTCAGCCAGAGTCCTGGAATTATGAGAGTTTAGGGATTTTGTTTGGTTTGGTTTTGAGACATCCCCAGGTTTTGAAACAGACAAGTTTTCTCCATCCACTAATGGACTGTTTGGATTCTTTGTTTAATTTCTCTGCTGAGTTTGTAGCAAAGGAGAAATGAGAGTAAATGCAAAGCCTTTCTCTTTAAAGGTAAGAAATCTGCCCATGCCTTTAATCCCAGTACTTGGAAGGCAGAGGCAGGCTAATCTCTGTGAGTTTGAGGCCAGCCTGGTCTACAAAGTGAGTTCCAGAACAGCCAGGACTATTATAAACAGAAAAACCCTGTCACAAAAA
Source organism: Cricetomys ansorgei (assembly GCA_026225945.1). Lineage (NCBI taxonomy): Eukaryota > Metazoa > Chordata > Mammalia > Rodentia > Nesomyidae > Cricetomys > Cricetomys ansorgei. The sequence continues at coordinate 1,192,531 of JAMJFZ010002137.1, forward strand.
ACAAAACAAGAAAAAGGTAAGAAACCTGGATATCTAACCAACTGCAAATACCCTTTAAAAGAAAGAGAAAGGAATGACTGAGCCTGCAAAATTAAAGGATTGTTTTTCTGTTTCTTTCTTTTGTTTTGAAATTCCAAAGGACAAGGGTCAGGAGTTTGATGGCATGGCCCTGCATGCTGGCCTTGCTTCTCAAATGTTTCACTAGGAAGGCCCAGACAGGACCTGCCTACTATCTGTAATTAGGGAGGAGTGAGGTATGGGGAGAAGTAGAGAGAGAATATGAGAATAAAGTATCTAGCACAGGTTGACCCATCTTGAAATCAAATAAATAAATAAATAAATAAAAAATAAATAAATAAATAATTGTAGGGCATAGAGGTACAACACCTATAAGCTCAGCGCTGGGGAGGTGGAGGCAGGAGGATCAATAGTTCAAGGACAACTCAGGCTATGTAAGACACTCAAAAATCTGAGAAAATATAATAATGAAAATCTCATTGGAGACACAGAAGTTTTTATGCTCAAAGATAAGCACTAGGAGAACCAGGAATGTTAAACAGGAAGGTTGTCTCTTCAAAGATGTATAACCTGTTTTTAAGGCAGAAGGCCTAGAATGGATGTTGTTTGACCGAGACCACACCAGATCCTCCCGTGACCTCTGAGATGTCACATGTAATCGATATATAGAACTCATCTGTAGCTGTTCATTTAACCTGGTGATATGTTAATAGAACACATCATCTGTGCTTACATTTAAGCCTGAAAGAGGTCAGCACAGCAACCTTTGTCCTCCAGCTCTAACTGCTCCTAGGTCATAGCTGTTCATCATATCTTCTCTTATTTTAAGTCTATTTGCATGATCAAAGAGCTACAATGATTTTATCTCCCCCCCAACCTTTGGCCATCAGAGCATGTCCACAATTATGGTGGGCATTTACAGGACAAGCCACACCAATGTTGCCTCCACCTGGTAGAATACCCAAGTGACCTTTTTATCCGCAACTCTGTTTCCATTGAGCTAAGAGAGGTCAGCTTTTATTTACCTTAGAAAGCAGGCCTTAGCTAGGCCATGGTGGCGTTGGCCTTTAATCCCAGCACTCAGGATGCAGAGGCAGGTGGATATCTGTGAGTTTGAGGCCAGCCTGATTGATCTAGAGAGTGAGTTCTAGGACAGCCAGAGTTAAAACCGAGAAACCCTGTCTTGAAAAATCAAAAAACAAAAAAAGAAAGAAATCAGGCCCTTTCAGCTGTAGAAATCACCCTGCCAGGCTCTGGCTGCCAGTGCAATGATCATCTTACAAGATACGGCGGTGCACACAGAAATCAGTGCATGTAATGTCTGGAGATATGTTCAAACACACCTCAACCCTTGTCTGTGTGGGAGAAGTCACATGTACTTTCAAAGAGTTTTGATGTAGTCATGCCTTAAGTTTTATTGTGCACACAGGATTGAGTTAATTGCCCCCGGGAGACTTTTTCCCAAAATTGTGCTGTGTTTAAATAGCCTAAAATAAACTGCCTGTTGTCAGACTCTAGAAGTTGGAACCCACGCCGACTGCTGAGTCCTGCTGAGCCCGACCTTCCCTCACATCATCACTGCTCTGCCGGCCACGGTGGTCCCAGAGGCCTCCACACTCAGTTTCTCATCAATCACGGTAACAGCAGCTACAGTTTATCCATTTCTATTTTCCCGGAAAGTAACCTTACGGGAAGCATACTCCTCAGGACAGTGGAGCTCAGATAATGAAGTTGACAGAACATGGAGAGTAAATATTTGCACATTGAACACTGAGTTAATATTTTGCTAACAAATAAGCCAAGATCCAAGTCACGGAACAGAACGCAGATCAGTAAGGCAACAGCAAACATAACGGTGAATCAACACGGGGTAGGCTGCTGTGAGCCATGGGACACAGGGCACACTAACAGCTGACACAAAACGAGGTTATTTTCTCAGCATCGGTCCATGTATAAAAAGCTGAAATCCATGTACATCAGCTTTTCATTCTAGTGAAAATCGATCACATAAAATTACAATGTCACCTGTTAGAATTGGTTCTCAATGAGTGTTTTGAACATAAAATTTAAGATGTCACCTTTTGTACCACTTTAATGATATTTTAAAATAATCCTAACCCTGATGAAAGTATCTCATAATGTTCTGTTTGTTTGTTTTTTGTTTGGGGGGATTTTTGTTTTTTGTTTTGTTTTGTTTTGTTTGTTTTTTCAAGACAGAGTTTCTCTGATATAACTCTGTGTGTCCTGGAACTCACTATGTAGATTCAGGCTGGCCTCGAACTCACAGAGATCTGCCTGCCTCTGCCTCCCGAGTGCTAGGAGTAAAGGTGTGTGCCATCATCACCGAGCACAATGTCTTCTTTTGTTCTCTAGAGTGTACGTCACTGAAACTAGCAACTCTTAAAAAGAACCACTGAATTAATATGGAGTTGGAGACATGGCTCTGTTAACTGCTAAGACTAAAAACCCAAAGGACTAGGGCTCAGTGCCCAGCATCCATGCTTGCCTCTCTAGTTTCCTCTTTGCCAGGCATGGTGGTAGATGCCAAATAAACAAATAAGTAAATGAATCAACAAATTAATAAGTAAGTATGTATACTCATGTTGATGTATACATATATAGATGATAGATAGATAGATAGATAGATAGATAGATAGATAGACAGATAGATAGGGGGGTGGAGAGTGAGAGGCATGGTGGCAAATGTGTTAGATCAGGATTGAAGCAGATAGTCTTTAAATTAGAACAAGAAAGATACCAGTCTCTCTGAAAAATTAGAGACTATGCCCAGCCACAGGGGCCTTGGTGCTTTGCAGGCAAAGAGGGAACATTTGGAGAGAAAGTTTAATCATTAGATGTGTTCTTTATTGTCAAGATTGAACGATGCCTGCAGGTGTTCTTGTTCCTCAGTTGGCTTTCTTGCTGGGCAGGGTTGGTGTCAGTATGACACCATACTGTTATGCTGAGTTTCTCAGCTTCCTTGTTTTAGGTCATTACCCTTCATTCCAGGTCCTGAGACAGATCAAAGGAAATGGGGCAATGTATTCTCTCATTGGCTGCTTTCTGCTGGATGGGCAAAATGGAGTGGGGCAGGCTGGCTCTGCCCCCCGAATCTAAGGGTACACAGGTCAGATTGACTCCATGTAGCAGGAGGAGAGCTTTAGCGTGATTGGCTGTGGTGGTTCCTATGACTGCTGTCAAGCACTTCTGGAGAAATATTTGAAAAGTTCATGAGACAGGGGCTCTAGTTGGTAGATGAGACCAAAGGTTAGAGGACCTGGCCATAGTAGTCATTGTCTTAATGTGGACCTAGTGGTGGTAATGATTTGATCCAGGGGGAAATTCATGAAAGTGTTGAAAAGACAGGATAAAAGCATAAGTCTGAAGGTAATAAGGAGGCAAGGAGTGATGAAGAGGAGGAGCCTGGGTGGGAGGGAACCAAAAGCACATCCATAGGAGGAGGCTTGTCGTTGAAGTTTTGGTCTGGGCCTTAAGTCTCAAGCCAGTTTGGTCTTGGTGCAGAAGCAGCTTTGTTCCTGGAGGAGGGCACAAATCCCATTATCAGCAGTACCAGGAGACCTAGTCCTCTTTCATTTTGAATTATTGCATCAACCAAAGAGTCAATCTGAAATCTCTTCAAGGATTTCTGAGAGCTGGTGAACAGAGAGATTAACTGATTCAGAGAAGCACTCGATCCACCTGTTTCTCAGATCTGCACAGCCAGCTGGATGAAAGCATAACTCACACTGTTATATATAGCACACAACTCTTCATAAGTGTAATAAACACATTTCTGGCTTATGCATTTGCTGTACTGGCATCCATTAGTTGCTCGAAGTCAAAAGCATTATGTCTTGTCAAATTCTACAGCATTTAGCAGCTTTGTTCATTTCATTATTTAATCCCATGTCACAGCGCCTCTCCTATCTTGTGATTCTGTTTCTTCTGGAACACACAATCTCTGTACTGAACTAGTGAGTGTTCTATTGACCAGGGAGGGAAGGAACAAGCTGGCTATGTTACAGAAGTTACTCTCTGGAACTGCTACTCCTCCCATCCTCCCTCCCTCCTGCCCAATCCCCGCCCCAAAGGGAATCAAGAGTATTTCTTCCTCCCAACACAAGTAAGTTTCAATCTTCCTGTTGCTGAGACTCAACTCCCCAGCCCTGAGATGAGTTCTGAAAAGACTGCAGAGACTTCTGTGGGTATGCTGGTTTTTGCAGACTGCCTGCACGAGGCAGAAACTGGTATGTATTTACAGCAATATGAACTAAACTGAAAGAGTAGAGGCTCTTAGTGCCTCACTGGTGACAGTAGAGGAGCTGAACCTCAGGCCTGCCAGCCTGTCACAGTGGGTCTCTGAAGAAGGGGAGAATCCACATGAGGGTTTAGCTATGAGGCTGTTCCATTAGTTATTCTATTGGAACATATAATACTTAAATAGTTCTGCAATGAGCTGGGAAATGAACAGGGATTACCATTACAATTACAAGAGCTGAAGCTACAGCTTTTTTCTTTGTACTTAGCTTGCTAGTCCACTCTTTCCCCAGGGATCTGGTAAATTACACTCTGGTGAATTTCTCCAAGTTGCTGTAGAACATGTTTGTTCTACATGTCCCAGAGAGAAGGCAAATTTACACAGCAACAGCTTTGCAATGTGCACACTGACAGCAGTTGCCTGGGAAGCTGGGGCTTGTGTTTTGGAGATCCAGTGTATTTTACAAAAGAAATGGAAGGAGGTGGCATGGGGTGGGAGGCTGAGGGGTTGGGCAAATCCTTTGCATTTTGAGCTCATGGTAAATTATGGAAAAGGAATAATATAATGGGGTTTCCTACTTGTCTTCAGACAACCAAATTTTGTGTCTTGGTTTTGAAAATGTTATGCTTCATTATATTTCATTTTTAAAAATCTTTTCTTTTTGTTTTTCTCCCTTGTTCCTTTATTTTAAATTTTAAATTTAGGGAAAGAATATTGGCTTTAGAGAAAAGAAGACTAATGCTTACCAAATACAAAATACCAAAAATTCATGTTGAAGGTTAATACTTACTACTTAAACCAAGCATTCTTCTAAGTGAAATTATGATTTCCATTACTATTGTTATTATTTTTAGCACTGATGGTGATGATTGATTCTTTGAGAAAGTCTCATGCTGTATCCCAAGCTATTCTCGAAATTTCTCTCCCTCTGCCCCAGAAGTTGACTTTGGAAACCAAATATTTGCCCAGTGGAAACATTACCTGGTGTGGATGTGGCTCTCAAGTCCAAAGTGCAGCTGTTGTGCACCTCGCAGTTTTGGGCTTTTGAAACCATAACTGGTTCCGTGAATGAGGCAGCTTTTGTTTTTATTACTGTTATTTTAAATAAAGCTAACAACCAGGCTGCTAGGTCTCAAAGAAACCTGGGACAAACCCCTAACCGAGGTGTATATTAGCATAAGAGAGCTGGAACTGCCAGGCTGCCAGCCTCACTCAGAATCTAAGGCTCCCCCAGCATTTCCCACCCCACTTCACCCCTCCCTAAACCCCTCCCTCCCGGGGGCGGGGCTTCCACTTCCCTGCCCACAGCTTCTTTCCAGTATAGCCTCAGGGATTTTGGACACTTTATCTCTTGGGCTCCTGGCCTGCCCCTGGCCTCTTAACCCCCTCTCCCTTCTTGTCCTCTCTCGCCCCCTCCCCTTCTCTCATGACCATGTTCAGTCTGTACCCTTCCTGCTCTGGCTCAATGCTCTCTCATGTCTACAGTAGACCTTCTCCTAGAATTCCCCTAAACCTGGGAGCAGTCATGTCCTCATTTTTTTTCCATTCACAGACCAGCTCTGAATATTTTTTTAAATAAAAATTTTACTTTTTTTAAAAAATTATTTTTTTGTTTTGTTTTTATGAGCAATCATTTTTAACATGCTTTCTAATAAAGTCACTAAGGTTATGTTCCAACTGTGCTATGGTAGGCATTCTAATTTAGACAGAGACCCTTGTGTATACGGCACAAGAAAGGTAGAAGAAAATATTAACATTTGTGTATCAAAGTGAAAAAGAAGGTACCAGAAATTATACTGCTGTAAATACAGAGGATTATCAGTAAACTTTGCTGATAATAACGTATAAGAAATGTCTGGTGTGGAGTCCTGTTGGATGGAACCTGGGTGATAGATGCTTAAGTCTCTTCTAGAAGGTTATCAGGCACTGTTCCTTAACAGGACCCAAACTCTCCAGTTTAGTTTCTCTTCTTTCTTTCAGTTTACACATTACAATTAACTCACACTTTTGTCGTTTCCTTATGGTGAGTACATTCAAAACCCCTTCAGCAATTTTCAGGAACATATGCATTATTGTGAATGTTAGCCTACCGTGCCTTTGATGCAGAGCTGAGACCTCTTTACAGTAAATATTGTCTACTTCCTCTTTACCCTCCCAGCTCCTGATAAGAGACATTTGTACGTGAGCGTGTGCTGTAACACTGTTCACAATAGCAGCACATGGAACTCCTGCATCTGTCAGGGGGTGGATGAGGAAAATGATGGTCACACTCCATGTATAATGGAATACTGTGCGGCAGTCAGAGAGGATGGCCGCACATGGGTGGCCTGGGGGGGATGTTGAGTGAAATTAGTCACAGAAGGGCTAACACTGCTCATCAGTCAGAGGGATTCACTAAAAGAAGAGGTTATGTATTATTCATTCAGAGTTTGCAAGACATTCTAAGCACAAAGCTAACCCTGGAAATCATAGGTAAGCCTAGACATTTCAAATTTGAAGATGTTAAGAAATCTGACATTTGTTTTAAAGTAATCTTGGGGTGACAAGAGGAGCAGAAAATTGACCTAAATAGTTTCCTCACATGCAGACACATGTTGGAGCCAGGTAGTGAGTACATGAGAATTAGCATGTTATCTTCTCTGTTTTTGTATAGGCTTGTGATTTTCTACAGCAAATGTCTTGTTTTTAAATGTTAAGAAACAGAAGAGGAGAGAGGGAAGCACAAGCAGTGACTAGACAAAAGGACTTTCTGGAGACCAGTGAAACAAATGGGTCTTTACCCATGGGGTAAATGGGGAGATTAAGCTCTGCAAATAACCTTAGTAAAATAAAATATCAAAGGAGAGACAGAGGAAGGGATGGGGGAGATGATGGGGAACAAGTGTGGAGATCAGGGAACAGCCTTGGGTGTTGGACCTTGAAATATCTGCCTCCTATAAGACAAGGTCTCCTGTTCAGCACTGTAGAAGCCACACCAGCCAGGCCCCATTAATATGTCAAAAATAGAAATAATGATAATTGCGTTTTTACAGACACTTTTGTTTAATTTAAAACGACAAAAAGTGAATGTTGAGAATTGTGTATGGAGCCAAAATCCAGAGGAACTCAGTGCTTACAATCCTCTGATCCTATGTACTGCCTTCCTTGTTAGTTTAAGCACAAGCTCTCTTTTGTTTTGGAGATGTATGAAAATGAGCAAATACAGTGGTTGAAGTCAGTGGGAGCTTTTCCAAAAGCACAGTTTGTATTCAGTAAAGCCTATTCGCTTGGAGTACATTTCTGAGTTTTGAAGACATAGTCATGACCTCTCCATCACAATGAAATATAGACCTAGAACCACATCCAGATCCTCTGAAGCCTGTTGCAGAATCTTCCTAGACAGTCTCTTCCTCTGTTCCTAAACATCGGCCACCCCTTGACCAGACATTTGCTTTTCCAGAAGGTGTCACGTGGACTTCTGCAGTCTGATAGTCACCCACATGTGTCAGTTGTGTGTCAAATACAAACGGTTGGCCTTAGATTGGAAGAGACTGAGCTCCAAGCACTGTTGATACAAGAACAGCTCTGAATTCAGAAATATGAAAACATCTCAGAACACAGCACCTTCTTTTGTTTTGAAAAAAAAAAAAAAGTCAACAGAAAACTTGTGGATTGGATTAGCACCAGCAGGAAACAAGCTGGAGACAGTTGGAGCTTATCAAAAGAAGCACAGCTCAGCTCTGTGGTCAGACTCTCACAATAAACGGCCAGGCAGCTATTTCTGTAATTCACTGCTCCAGAGCTCGCTGAGGACCTAAGTCTGAGAAACATTTGGCCAGTATGAGAGACGGTCACTAGCAAGTGTATGGTCCAATTGTTCCTTGTAATGCCCTGCCCAGTGCTCAGTACTATTCATTTACATTGTCAAAGGTGGAGAATATTTGGTTTGTTGAAAGATAGGAAGTTTAAAAATGTTTTTAGAAATCTCTAATAAAATTCTCCAGAGTTGCTATCAATACTCATATGTAGGTTTTATTTTTTAATGGAAATTCGGGTTCTCGTTTCTCTTGTGTGAATGTGTGCACAGCAGAGTCAGGGCATGCGGGAAATGTATTCTCATTTTAACAAGCTGATGATCTGTTTTCAATTGTCTTTTCCCAAACCAGGCAACACTGAACATATTTAAGGCAGGATCTCTGTTAGCCAGTGAATATTCAAGTATTTGGCCCATGTTTACAAATCTCTTCCCCCTCCACAGTCATTGAGTTCTCAGAACTCTCAAGATATTCTAGATACAACCTCTTCTTAATCTATGACTTGCAAAAACAAAAAATCATCTTTCCATTTCAAATTCCCTTTTACTGACTCAGAAAAGAGGATTTTGGTGTTATATCTGAGATATTTTTATTCAAGACAAGTTCACAGAGATTTTCTTTTCTCTTTTCCTCAAATGGTTTTCTAGTCCTAGGCTCCATGCTTGGGTCACCTTCCATAGAGGCAGGAGATGCAAGGTTTTAGCATGTGGATGCCTATGTCTCAGCACTTGGTGCTGCAGACAGGAGGAAGGAGCAGGAAGGAGCAAGAGTGGGACCTGGGGGCAGGGTCAGCCTCCCGGGAAGATGACTTACAGCACCCTCTCCTCCCCAGCACTGTCTACCTCAGTTAAATGTAAGCCAAGCCCACACGTTTGATCTTGTTTCTCAAGTTGTTTTACTATTATTTCTATCTGCTATTTTGCCCATGTGTCTACTCTTTTGCCAAAACCATACTTCTGTCTTTGTTCCTGCCGCTCTGTGATGAAGCAGTGTCATTCTGCAAATGTTTCTTTGTTCTTTCTTTCAAAATTGTTCAGCTAGACTAATTCTTTTGCCTGATCATGCAATCTGAATTACCTTGTGCTGGAGAGATGGCATATGGTAGAGAGCACATACTTCCCTTGGAAAGGAGAGGGTATTGTAGAAGTTTGTTTTTAGTTGTGTTTGAAACGGTTTTGTGCACTGTTGGGTAAGGGGCAAATGCAAGTCTTGACATTTTTGTATTGTTTGCTGGTGCTAGATTTAAGTGGGAGGTGTTTGATTGCTCATGATCTGCACATGTTATCAATAGAATAACTGAGGAGTTCCTTATCAATAAAAACACCTGAGCTGGGACATTCAGGGTTCCACTGTCCAGGATGTTGCTGACCTGGATAGTGGTTCCATATGCTGAGGTCTAGCAGGGATTACATGTATGATTATGCGTCCTTGTCTTCTTGACTGAGTCACCCAGCAGCGTACAGCTATCAATGGCACCTGCAAAGTGGGGCACGACATCTCTCCAGTCACATCCAATGTGGAGACAAGAAGAATGAAAAAGAAACTCCAGACCTCCCAGAGTCTGTTTTGTTTTTTTGAAAACCTATCCAGATACTGGTAAGGTGAGGCCGTCTCACAAGACACATCTGCTATGGTAATGAGAACTCTACCCCACAAAGAAACTCTTCCTGAAGACAAGGTCACCAGTTATTTTATCAGAAATCCAGACTTTTTCTTAAAATCTGGAAAGTGTTGGCATGCAGAAGCTGTCTTCCAGAACTGACTGAGATTGTATCTTGTGGTGCCAGCTGAACTTGGTACTGAAAGAGTCACCCAGGTAGTGATGGTTTCAAAGGCATGAAGCAGTCATGGTGAGCAACTGAGGCTTGGTACCATGAAGAGAGACCAGGAGGGGCTGTTGGTGAAGTACAGCTCAGTTGCAGCATAAGACCCCAGTGTTCTGAAGATGCCAGTATCATGGGACGATCCCAAGAACTCAGCAGCGGTGGAATAAAGCCAGCCAGACCCTGGAAGACAAACTGCGTCCTCTAGAAAGAAGTGAACCAAGCCCTTTGGAGGAGCTCATAAGATCATGAGTAATTTCCAGATGACTGGACATTGGTGTTTTTCTACAGACCAAAGATGTTGTGAAGAGTATGATAGATGTTTGGTATCATTTGGTCATGAGCATTAGCAACCCTTGTGATTGTTCCTCTTGTAAATGTTTTCGTTGGAGTAGTGTTAAATTGTGTTGTAGAGATAAAGCATTTTTTTATGGGTTCATACAGAAAAGGGAAATTGTACAAATTTATTTTTAGTTATGTTTAAAATGGTTTTGTGCACTGTATCATGAAGGGCTCTTGGCATTCTGTATTTTATGCAGGTGTTAGATTTCTGTGGGGGATGTTTGATTGCTCATGATCTGCATGTGCTTTCAATAGAATACCTGAGGAACTAGTTCGGTATCAATAAAAACACCTGAGCTGGAACTTTCAGGGTTCCACTCTTCAGTATGGCCTTTGCCGTGATGGTGGTTCCCTCTGCTGAGGTCTGGCAGTGTGTGCACCTATGAATATGCCTCTGTGTCATTCTTGGCTGAGCCCACACAGTAGGTGTACAGCTACACCCAGGTTAAGTTCTTAGCACCCTCATGGACACACAACTGTCTGCAACTCCAGTTCCAGGGGATTCAATGCCTTCTTCTGGTGTCCTTGGTCATCAGGCATGCGCATTGTGCACAGATATATATGCAGACAAATCACCCATGTGCATAAAATAAAAATAAGTATAGAAGAATGCAATTACATTGTTGATCTCTGTGAATGCTCTATATCCATAAATGTGTTGGGAAGAGCTCCTTTGTTATTTTGGACTAGTATTAATTTTTTTCACATGGTTTTGGTAAACTTGTTAAAAATGCTCCCATTTCCTCCTTTAGTTATATTAATATTTTCTATTACACTTGTGTATGTTCATTAGTTTATCTACTTCTTGGGTTCTCTATGTAGTCCAGGTTGACCTCAGACTTCCTGTGTAGCCAAGATTGACCTTGTACTCCTTATTCTTCCAAATTTTTATCTCACTGGCACTGAAAATGCAGAAGTGCACCAAAATGTCTGTCTTCATTGACTAGGGTGGTGGGAGTTACACAGGTGACTGTTTGATGCTGGATGTGGGATTTGGGAACCAAACATGGGTCCTCAGGAAGAGCAGCAACTGTTCATAACCTGTCACCCACCTCTCTAGCCTCTAACTGATCCCCACCCTACCCAGTGTTTCCCTCACTCCTAAGCAAGTCTATTTTCATGGAACTAAATCTACAGATACTTTGTTGTTGTTGTTCCTTTCATCCTGATCTGTACTCTGGTTCTTGCTCCTTCCTTGGCCCTTAGTTCAGTAACTGGATGACTCCAGTGACAAATACTATGATTCCCTTTCCTGTAGTCTTCTGTGAGCCAAGAGCATCATTTATGAACCAAGACTTTCTGTGAAGTGGGTTTCCAGTGGGGGAGTATAAGCCAAATCTATAGGTGATTCTGGCATAAATTTATCTTTTTTCCTAAAAAGTTCTTGAAGTTGAGATTCTGATATTTATGTTTTCAGGTAAAAAGCACAAAGGAAACTGTCCCAGGATCATCTCCCCTGTGACTCCTGTTAAGCTTTGCTGCTGCTATGTAATCATCACCGTCCTCACTGTAGCTGTGGTTGTGCTTTCTGTTGCTTTGTCAGGTAAGCGACTTATTCTCAAAATTGCACAGAATTCTGTCCATATTCACAATGTCAGTAAAATACTTACTGAACCACTGTTAGCCGGTCACTGTGAGAAGGGCTCTAGAGGAAACACTGGAAGTTCCTGTCCTCTAGGAACTTAGGATGCAGCAAGAAGGTGCAGTGAAGGAATAGCACAAGCTGTGGCATGCACAGGAGGCCAGACTCAGCAGCCCTGGGAAGATGACAGTCAGCGACTTCTAGATAGAGATGTAGAGACATATGTCTATCTGGGGAAGCATCAAAGCAGAGAACAAGCAGAGGAGAAATGAAAGTAGAAACCTCAAGGAGTTGTCAGGACAGAGAATAGTAATATGTGCAGGAAGATACAGCACATCGTCCCAAAGGAGTGTATACCAGAAAGAGGCAAGACATAGATATGCTTGTTATAATTCAGTGTGTTGTCTAAATTTTAGTACTAAAAGCAGACTGGATCACCATCAGAAGTACCTATGCCATCTGTCCAAGAAACTGGATTGGATTTGGGAATAAATGTTTTTATTTTTCTGAACAATCAAGAAACTGGTCATCCAGCCAGACCTTCTGCATGGCACTGGAAGCCCAACTGGCCCGATTTGAAAGCCTGGAGGAGCTGGTAAGACATGATCAGGGATTGATTGTTTGTTCTGTTGAATATGTCTTCCCTTGAGATGGAAGCTTAGTGTTAAAGCATAAGGAAGGGTCCCACCCCACACAGATGGAGACATGGGGAACTCTGTGCCATTTGCAGGTAGTAACACTTCTGAATGGAGCCTTGAGACATTCAAGAAACATTCTCTCATGTCATACTCAGTCAGTCTACAAGGACAGATATACAATTAGATTTGTGGTGATCATGGGAGTTTTCCTTTTAGCTTGCAGGTGTTGCATACTGAAGGTAAGCACTGTTAATAATTGCATGGAGAACTTAGTCAAGGACTATCCCAGCCACAGAGGGGTGTATCATTAAATTCAGATGAGCAACTTTAGAATTATAGACTTCAGCTGGAGCCACTGAGGACTGAGGGCTATTATGGCTCCAAAGTCTGTGTCCCTCAGTTGTCCCTGCTGTCATCACTAGAGGAAGCTGAGGAGTGGAGACACTCAAGTCTCATCTGAAACTGAGAGACACATGTGTCTGCTTTCTGTGTGTTATGACAGGAGTTCCTGAAGCGATACAAGGGGCCTTCTGACCACTGGATCGGGCTGCACAGAGAGTCCTCAGAGCACCCTGGAGGTGGACAGACGGCACTGAATATAACAGCTTGTACGTTTTAGACTGATTTCAGTTCTATTGAGTTCATCTGTTGTGATGTGTGTGGGTTGTGGCTGTGAGAGATGGAAGGCTGTGACCTGTGGAGTCAATGTACAGGAAAGGAAGAAAAATATCCTCCTGGGCTGGAGGTGTGCCTAGGAGGTAGCCTTTGTGCTTCCAGGCAGGAGTCAATCCCTAGTAACCTCCTGGGCCTCACAGACTTAAATCCTTTGGATGCTTTCCCACTTCTTGGCCATCATTTTCAAAATCTTCACTTAATGTGATTTTACTCAAATTCTTTAGCCTGATGATGGCATCCAGGGCAGCTATTTTCTGCACCATCACCAATTTAAAACTTTTTGTTACTGACAAATGCCCTTGTGGGACATAGACAGAACCTCAGATGGGCAGTGAGGGCTCTGAAACCCAAGGAAGGCACTGCAAACTGCATGGACAAGACTCCTCAGTCCACTGTGTGCATAGCTGCACCTGTTCATAAAGCAGAGATTCCAGATCATTGGAAACCTTGTCATCAGAAAGCTCCTGAGACAGCTGTTGGATATTATCTTAGCTGTTTTGAGCAAGCCATTACACTGGAGTGGTAAAATACTGAGAAGTGGGTTTTTCCATATATAAAACACTTCAAAACAGAGTTGAAAATCATCCTCAGTGAGACTGCGCATGGCTGGAGGTCATTTGAACATGACCCAGTCAGATGTCTTATATACATGGAGTTCAGCACTGATGAATGACAAATTGAACTTTGGGGATGTAAAAGACACTAGGTGCAAAGCTAGGCAGGTGATTCCTGATGGACTCTGCCTTTTTTTATTCAACTTACAAATAAGCCAAAGAGACAATAGGATTTCATTGCAGGAGCGAATGCACATGCTGGCCTCTGCAGATTTACTGGTTTGTTTTTTTTTGTTGTTGTTGTTTTTGTTGTTTATTTACAGGGTTTCCATCCAAGGAGTGGAAGAACATGCCTACCTGAACAACAATGGGATCAGCAGTGCCAGGGACTATGCAGAAAGGAGATGGATCTGCAGCAAGCCCAACATCTACACTCTCCAGTGCCAAAGCCCTTCTGCTTCTTTTTAGACTTTCCTTTTCTTTTTTTTTATCCCAATTCCACTCTTCCCCTGCTTCCACTCCTCCCAGCTCCCTGTCTGCAACTTTTCCTTTTCTTTCGAAGAGAATCAGAGGTGCTCTGTAGCCTGTTATCTACAGTTGTTAAACTTAACATCTACAGATGTGTGCTCAGGGGATTAGGAGGACACAGTTTTGTCTTAATTAAGTAGATGTTTGGGTATGATGAGTTGGCACTCATACCTAACTCAATTAAGTCTAAAGAACAATCACATTAATCTTAGTGAACCCCACTTTTACAACATGGGGTTTTGTACATAGACAGTTCTCCTTTTGAATTTATAAGAACACAGAAATGGAGCCAGGTGGTGGTGGCACATGCCTTTAATCCCAGCACTGGGAGGCAGAGGCAGGCAGAACTCTGTGAGCTCAAGGCCAGCCTTGTCTCCAGAGTGAGTTCCAGGACAGCCAGAGTTACAACAGAGAAACCCTGTCTTGAAAAAAAAACTAGTTAAATGATAATAATAAATAAAAAGGAACAGAGAAATGAATCAAATGCACTTGGATGTCAGTAATGAAAAGCAGCATGGCAGGTCTAGTGACACACCTATAATCCCAGTTACTCAAGAGTTGAAACAGGAGGGCCACAGGTTCATGAGTGGAGACTAAATGTATGGGAATGCTTTAATAATCATGAGGAAGATGAGAATCCATCTGCAGCCTCCCATAATTTTGGGGAATACATTGAACACTCATTTCAAAATGCATGCCAACATGCAGAAGAATTTTAAAAAGTGTATAAAACTTAAATTTACTTTATACTCTGCAATTTAAAATGTTAGTGACATTGTTAAAATGTTTCTGTACTTTGGTTTTCAATTTTTCTGTTTCCAGTTATAGTGCTCTAAGCACATCTTATAAACAAATGCCATTTTAATGGATTAATTTCTCATAAAAAGACAGTTAGCTACTTAATCTCCTTAATAATTCAATACCAGTCTTGAAATAGGGTGGATTTTATTGAGTCCTAAGAATAAAGTATTTAAAATTTTTATAGAATTAGCTCCAATGACTGGGCTGTGGTAGCTGCACACATTTAATCTCAGCATTTGGGAGACAGAGGCAGACAGCTCTCTGTGAGTTCAAGGCCAGCCTGGTCTACAGAGTGAGTTCCAGGACAGCCAGGACTGTTATACTAAGAAACCCTGACTTGAAAAACCAATACCCAAACTCACAATAAAAAAGAAAAACAAAAACAAAAACCCAAATCAAACCAAAAGCAACCAACCAGCCAAACAAACAAACAAATAATCAAGAATCCCAAGAGTTTAACTGCGCTGTACTGATGAGTCCCAAAAAGGACGAAATAGCAGGTTACAGAGCATCTCTTGATCTCTTCATCCCCTGCGGTCTAGATTCATACCCCTCTACTTATTAATACTTTTATATCTACTTCTTTTAGCTCTTTTCTTAGAGGAAGCAAAGGTGGGGGGAGGGGGAGGGGAGAGTAGGGACCTGGAAGACGTGGAATGAGGGAAGACTAGTGTTGGGATGTATTATAACTAATTAGAAAAAATAATTCAAAAAAGAAAAAAGTATTTGCTTGCATGTATATATACGCAGCACCTGTGCTTGAAGACATCAGAAGCCTCAGCTCCTGGACCTGGAGTTACAGACTGACATGAGTGGCCATAGGGTGACAGGAATGGAACCTGGGTCTTCTGCAAGAACAGCAAGCACTCTTAACCGCTGAGCCATCTCTCCAGCCTTCTCATCCTCCTGTTCTTCTTCTCTGGCACGGTGCTGGAAAAGCTTTGTAAAAGCAGCCTGTATCTCCAGCAGATTTTGCAAATTTTATTTTTGTTGTTTAAGGTCTGGCTATGCAACCCAGGCTGACCCTGAACCTGTGACCTTAAGTATCTGGGATTACAGGTGTGTGTCACCAAACCTGTCAACTGCTTTTCATTGTTAAAGTCAAGTGCATTTTCAGTAATACATTGTGCTTATTTAAGGCTGTGTTTTATTATTTATTGGGTGAATACAAACATATTTCATTTCATTCTGAAAATGTCTTTCTCAGCCCTCCCCACCTTTTGAACCATTTAGATACTGGGTCAGGGTGCTCTCAGTTCTTTCACTACTGGGCCAGTGTTTTCTCTTCACAGCTTTGCTCTGGTTGTATTCTATGTTGTCCTTCAGGTTTCCATTCAAGAAAATGGTTTGTGGGATAATAATCACCTTGAGGGCAGACAAATGTTCCAGTCTCTTGATTTGGGGTCATGGGTCGTAGTGTTGAGGAAATTCTCATTGTTATTCTCAACCTTCATTTTCTTACACCATTTCAAGAAGCCTCCCCCCCACAAAAACTCTTGCTAGGCTTGAACACAAGGAAAAGAAAACATGCTTCTTCCTATGGGCACATGCTGGCTCACTCGAATCCTCCTAGCAGTCCCAAAACTTCCACATTCCTCTGACCTGATGTGAAGATGAAAATGAGGCTGATTTGATGAATCTAAGATGTTTTCTGGAATTGGAAGTTTTATAATTTAGTAGTCCTGATCAGAATTCCTAAAATATGATAATCCCACACTTTTCACAATTATGAAAATATGAGGATACAGCAAGGGCCACCTGGAAGAGTCCAGAGCAGAAGGAGAAAGTGGTAGAGTAAACATGGCCAGCAGACTTATCTGGGCCATGAGAGGAGAGAGAGAAGGGGAGAGCAAGAGAGGAGACAAAGAAAGGAAGACAAAAGGAAGGACCAGGAGGGAGGGGTGAGGGGAGGGGCCAAGAGAGAGCATGGCTAGAATAGCAGGGTCACATAGGGATCAGAAGGGGAGGGAGGGAGTCCCATGGATGGAGAGTTCAGGATGGGAGTGTGAGAAGAGCTGAGAAGGGCCACAGGACTGAGTGAGTCTTGCCCTTTGGTGTGCTAGTAGGCACCATAGTCAGTCATTAGTTTCTTTTGGACCTGGCAGCTCTTATTGTTTCTTTCCTTACCTTCTGTTTTTAAATTTAAACTTCTGATCCAATGTTTATTATGGAAAATCGCAACCATATTCAAGGATAGAGGAAATAGTATGATAAATTCCCTGCCTGGACAACCTTGTCTCAAAGAACTGTGGGACATGTGTGTGTCTGTGCGGAGAACAAAAATGGTTTCAATTATGGGAATATTTGACTAAGCTGAAAAACACGTACATTCTTACAAACTTCCTTTCTGGGTAAGTATGGACACCATATTCCAGGAAACCCAATACTGTTTCACTAAAACAAACAAGCAAGCCAACAAAAATTAATGTAAGGAAGAAGGAAGAAAGGAAAAAAAATGAAACCGGCTGTCTCCAAATACAGAAGACAGTTTCCTTTCTGAGACTGAGACAGAAATCCCACAGGACTCTTCCTCCTACAATTTACCAGGCAGCAGAAATGTCAGAGGATTAGCTGGGGGTGGCCTATGGGGAGTCATCCTCCCACTGCCCCTGCCCTGTCTACATGCCTTTTGAATCCCAGTGCATCTGCAAACCACAAGCCCCAGCACCACAGGTAACTTCCTCAGCTGTGCTCCTTGCAAAGCTGTGGTTGTTAATCTTGACATCACACTGGACATAAGGAGCATGTTCTACAGAAACATCCTATAATTTGCCAGATGGCAAATTATCTGATCAAGAGTGGAGTAGAAAGATAAACACACACACACACACACACACACACACACACACACACACACACACACAATTAAACAAAAGATCAAACATAAAGGGGAAAAAATAATAACCCCCCAAAATAAACACCAACGATAAAATATATGCCTTAGGCTTTTTTGATTAACTCATTGTTCATTTGTCTTCTCCAGAAATACTTGAGTATTATGTACTCTGAAGTAGTAGAGTAACTAGTGTAACAGAGACCTCCGAGCCTGTTCACTTCTACAGAGACTCACCATGGCAGGCTAACAGGCAGGAGGTTCAGCTCCTCACCAGTCCCTGGCGAAGCTCTTCTCTACTCTTTTAGTTTTTTTTTTCCAAATTAAATTAAATTAAATACACATTAAATACACACCCATTTCTACTCGTAGGCTGTGTTGGTAGACAGTTCTGTCTTTAGCATTCCCATGGAAGCGTCTTCAGCCTCTGTAGCAGGCATCTCTGGCTTGAGAGGAAGAGACTTTCCTGAATTTAGGAGGGTAGTTCAAAAGGATTTGTTTCTCTGTGTGAATCATGAACCACTTCTCACCAGTTCTGAACATTTCACCTCTCAGCACATGCTGGGCCTGCAAAATAGCTCTAGTAGACACTGAGATATACATATGGCATTTAAAGCAGTTTATTTCCATGAGTTATATGCTGACATATCAGGTCCAGTCAACCAAAAAAACATGGCGGCAGGGAAATGTGGCTACGTGGGCCTTTTAAACCAAACAGGTAGAGGCTAGGGGATCTGTCTGATTGGTCAGGATCTGAATCCTGGATTGGCTCCTTAAATCTCATGGGGAAACAAAGGAGCTTCTGGAAAGGGGAGGATTTTATGGGGAAGCAGAAAGCCCAGGTCTGTGCTGTTGCCACTAAGGGGTGCTGGTCCTCTCATTGGCCCCTTGAAATATGTTACCAGGATCAAATCTTTGAGACATTTTTAAGTATTGATCTGGCTCACTGGCTACGGAGTATTTTTTTTTTTTTTTTTTTTAATCAGAACATTCCAACCTCTTGGGGACAATGCATTTTCTTCTATAGCTACTTCCGGTTGAACTAGGGCACAATATTCTGGGAGTCCAGGAAGGCTGGAATGTAATGGGGCATTAGTCAAATGCATCTGGCTTCAGCTGGAACACCAGCTGAAGGAGCCATCACATCGGCTGGACTGGCCTATAGAAGATCCAGGGCTCACAGTCTAGTCTGCAGCTGATTCCTGGATGCGTCTGTTAGTTAGATTGAAATCTGCTGAGACAGATAAAGACTAGAGGGAAGAGTTAAAGTACATTGTGGCTTACATTTGAAACTTTTAGCACTGAAATCCACATCATAGAAACAGCAGCTGACAGGTATCTGCTAAAAGGCTGTCTAGACTCAAGCCCTCAAGTACTCTCCAAAGCTGTGGCTTTTGGGTTAAAGCATGAACATTTATTTCTCTAACCAGAAAGCCAGATACATTAGTTGGATGGAGGCAATTTTAGCCAATGATAAGCACCTCAAGTCTATATTTAGACAATAACCAAAGGAAATTTAAATTCCTGACCTTGTGACTGCTAACAGCAGTGTCAGCTTATCAGAACTCCATAGGAACATGTATCCAGAATTTTAATGTTGCAACTCTGGGCCTTTGAAGTCCTTAAATTACTCTCTTCTATCCATATATGTAAAATCACCTTTTTAGACCTCACAACTTCCTTAGGCTTTTACATCCTCAGACCTTTAAACTTTTACATCTCAACAGTTTGTAGACACTCACGACTTAAATCACCTTTTTAGACCTCTATATTTGAAATCTCCAAACTGTTTGTTTTTAATCTAACCATTTACCTGAGACATGAGTAGCTATTACTGAGAGCAGTCATTGCAAGGCAAGTTTCTCCAAATAAAGGAACAGTAAAAAAGTTACATCTGAATCCTGTTTACTTTTACTATGGAGCCTGTTAGCAAGACAAACCTGTTTCCCTTTCTCAAAGGGGGTGCTAGTAGCTCCATTAGCTGTAGCCTTGGAGGGAGGAGATGGTTGTCTGCTGCTGTTAAACTAACAAGAGTATAGTTAGTCATCAAAGCCATCAGAGGTCTGGGAATATTAAATTATAGCAGAATGCATTACTCAATTAGCCTGTGCCAATTAAAATAACAGAGCCTTACTCATACCTGGACAGGTGCCCCTGGGCTCCTGTGTTCTCTGTGACCTTATTGGGGAACAGAGGCCTTAAAGCAGTGCCAGATTTCAATTGCCAGGCCAAAAGATACCTATCTGTGGAAAAGGGACTTAGAAGGACTGGCCTCTGCTCTGTCCAGCCAAAGCAGGGTGATCCATTCTCCAGTTTTCTGTTTTATCCACAGTTTAGACAGGTCTGTGGTAGGTGAGGCATTGGGCAGTTTTGCCTAGTAGTTAGCATTGCCACAATCCAGGTGAGGTTGCTCTGTTCCCATCTATGTTCTTGTGGGCTGAAGAAGCAGTACAAGCTGCTGGGATGTGCCTCCACTCCCTGCAAAGGTGAGAGGAAAGAGCACACAGCAGTTCCTCTTCTCATGCCGGGACAGAATATTGTGGGTTGCCTGCTTCTCGGAAGCAGAAGGAACATGCTTGTCTCCACTGCACCTGAATCCATTCATTAGGTAGATGCCTTTCTCTCTTGCCTCAGGTGCCCCCACCCTGCCCTATGCTAATTAGGCTTCCCCACCCAAAATACCAGGACCCGCCTCCTCTGGGAAAGTTACTTAACAGGGAAAAGGCTGCTAATAGACTTGAGTTTCGAGTCCAGCAGACTCAGCTTCCGAGGGGCTCTTTTTGCCCCTCTCTATTCTCAGGGTCGCAAATGGACAGATTTGTGAGAAGCCACCGGACCCCTGCCTCGGGTCCCCACCTTCCTGCCGCTTAAGTCTGAACCCCAGTTCTCCTGGCCAGAGAGCAGAGCCTGACCAGTACGTGCGGGATATCCAGCCGCTGTCCAGCGGAGTGCATGGGAGCCAGGAAAAGAGACTAACATGTTCTCTTGAGATTTTGGGGTCACTGTTAGGATTTGGGGATCTCTGTCATAGTAAGCTTTGTAAAAACTTACTGAAGGCCTTGAGAACCCGCATTTTTGAAGAATCTCAATATCTGAACTGATCAAACTGTCTTTCTTTCTAGATACCTGTCTCAGGCTCAACAGAGGAAACATATAAGCACAGGCATATTTTAAGCCAGTGGTTTTAGGGCTTTTACACGGGGCTTGGATTACCTCTTTGGCTCTGTGGCTGCAGCATACAGCACTGCTTGTCCTCTGGGCTTTGGCTGGTTTTACTCCATTACTGTTCTTGGTAGTTATCTCATGGTGCTGGCATATTTAGAGCAGCTGGGGTCCCTGTCTGCAACTGCGCTGCACTTTCACCAGTCAGAGTGCCAAGCCTCACTTGCTTTTTTGACCTTTCCCTGTCTTTTGAACCAGAACCCCATGGGTTAACTCTTACAATACCCAGATCAACTATCAGCACAAGATACAACCCTAGGCAGTGCTGAAAAACAGCTTTTGTAGCAGCAGCTAAAATTGTCAGATATTTTTCTTTATTTTTTACTATGTCTTTTTTGGATAGGAAATCTTTCCCTGGGTTTTGTAGTGGGTAGGGGTCTTCCCATGTGGAATAGCCCAGAGGGCCAAATTTTATTTACCCATCTAGGAGCCCCAGGCCCTGTGGTATCTGTTGCCCTCCTGTTTTTACCTGAGGTCTCCTGTCCCCTCTCTTCCAGCTGGAGTGCCTGTAGATCCCACCAGCTCATCACCTTTGATCATAGGAAAGCAGGCAGGAGGCTAGACCTCTTCCAGGCAAGTTAGTGTGTCTGCCCAAAGATCAACCCTGACCCATGCAGACTTGTCCAGTGAGTAGGCAAGCTCAATGGCTGTCATGACAGGAAGCCTGGCCTGCCCAGGGGCATGTGGACCATGAGACTGAGACAGGAGTCTGGGGAAGGGAGCGATTCCTAAGGGCCTGTTAACTAGTGGGGGCATCTCAGCACAAGAGCCTGTGAATGATAAAACATGTCGGGAGTGACTGTGCCCTATGTCTGGAGAGAGGTTGAGGGGAAAGGAGAGGGGAAGGAGGATGGGGAAACGCACCAGGTGCAGTAAGAATGACACCAGGTCTTGGTGCTAAGTGAAGCACAGCATGCAAGAGAAGATAAATGCATGGGCCCTATGTAGGATGTGGGGCAGGCGATATGGACCCTATGTAGGATGTGGGGCAGGCTATATGGACCCTATGTAGGATGTGGGGCAGGCGTCTATGGGGGACATGCATCTCTTTTGCTGGACATTTCCCATAGCCTCACACTGAAATCTAATGTTGGTTCAAAGAACTCCAAGAACCCGTATCCCACAGAACATAGATTGTGGAGACACAACACAGAAGTGCAGTATTCATAATTTTCAAATATATCACCACCAGGAATTTTCTTGCTTCAAGTTGAGCTTAATGGAAATTAACTTGATTCTTTAAAGGAAACTAAGTAGAATCCAGGTTAGGAGTAAAAGTTCAAATAAATTAAATTAAATCAAATAAATTAAAAGTTTCAAGTAAGTTAAAATGTGAATAGTGTTTCTGTCCTTTTTGTTAATGATCGTAATTGTCTTTGTTCTGAAGTATGCACAGGCTATGAAGGAAACAAGGCAATAGGAAGCCAGAGAGACAGCTGTGGGAACCAAATCTTAGTGTTTTGGATGCGAACTCTCTCTACAACCTCCCGTGCCCAGAATCTCTCCAATCTTTCTCTGATGTCTGTAAGATCTCTTGTGAAACAACATTTTTTGTTGGAAACATTGACAATTCTGTTCTCAGAGGAACTATTCGCCTGAGTCGAGGTGAAATCTACACTAGAAACTTTCCAAATCTTGGCAGTGATCATTTCTGGTCTGGGCAATGGCTGCTTGCTGCTTCTCACATGCAGGGATGGCAGAAAAGGAACCCAAAGGCCTTGAGGGCTGAGGACCACACAGATAGGAGGGAAGGGAGCGTGAGAGGAGAGGATTGTGGAGAGAGGGCATGGGTAGGTATGGAGATCTGGTCTCTGCTTCTGGGCATGGGCCAGGGCTTGTGAGCAGAGGTGTGGAGCAGGAGCCTGTATGATGAGGAGTTGGTGCAAGCTGGGTGCCAGTTGCCACAGAGGGGTTGGAGTGGAGGGAGTGGCATTGTGGCTGTTGCAGAGATGCTTTGGAGTGGTGTGTGACCATGGATTCGTGTTTCCATATTGAAAACGTGTGAGAAAGAAAATACAAAAGCTCATCCCTAACTGTCCCTTTGCTTCTGAACCTCCTCCCTCTGCCTCTTCAGCACATCATACTGTGTACATCTCAACCAAAGGAAACAAAGGGCATTAGAGGTCTAGATGACTAAGGTACCCTTGCTGTCATGGGACCCACCTTGAAGGGAGGAGCACAGAGCTTGGACTGCAGGAAGCCTTGATCACCCCTCCTCAAACCCATGCTCTCTGCAGCACTCAAGCCTCTCACTCCAGGGAACCAGATATGCACAAGGCCCAAAGTTCCTTCCTATGTCATGCAAGCCTCCTGATAGCAAGGACTAAAAATACACTCTGGCAGTTCCTCAGGCCTGATAGCTCTCCTGGACAACCCACGCCTGTATTCATCCATACTTTCTATCCCTCTGCCCTGCCGCCCTCCACATCCACAGCAGAAATTCCATGCCCAGTGGAAGGCCCCACACAGAGGTGGCTGACTGAAAGAGAAACAAGAAGGAAAAGGTGCGGTGGGGAAGAAAGTTTATTGTAGACAAAAGGGAGAGGATGGCCAGAGGCAGAGACATCTGGGGGAGTCCAGGGTGGACATTGTCGCCTGAGCTGCCCAGCCATGTGAGGAGGGCCAGGAGGGGAAAAGAGAGAGAGGAGAAAGCAGGCAAGCAGGAGACCAAGAGACCAGGAGGTCAAAAGAGAGAGGTGAACAAAAAGGCTGGAATTACATAGGGAGTGCAGCCTAGTCCCTGGGCATAAGAGTTCAGGGTAGGGACAGAGTGTTAAGCCAGGAGGACCCTGCAACAGGTAAGGCCTGAAGGATGCTGGGAGAACCTGGTGTCCAGGTTCACATTGGTATGATAAATAGGTATCTCAGCCAGCAGTTTGTCCTGAGTTTGAGCCCAAACAGTGGCCTTCCTCAGTGGTGACTGACTGGACTCAAAACTCAATCTTAGGGTGGCCTGCTGGAGCCACTAGCCCTTGGTCTCTTGACACTGACTTCCAAGTACGGGACCTCCTTTCCAGCTCAGCTCTCCCAGAGACCTGACTTAGAGGGTGTGATGTAAACTAACAATTGTGGGCTGAGGAAATGGCTCAGTGCAGAAAAGCACTTCCCACGAACCTTGCTGACCTGAGATGGGATCCCCAGAACCCATGTAAGAGCTATGCAGAGTGCAACTATCTGTAACTCCAGCATGGCCTCTTGGAGAGAAGGGAGTCTGGGACAGGACAAACTTTAGAAGGTCCTGAGCCTGTTAGTCTGGCTAATGGAGCAGCAAAAGGACAGTGTTTGAAACAAGGTGGAAAGTGAGAACTGAAGCCCAAAGGTTGTCCTCCAACCTCTACATACAAGTCTGTGCCTACACTTAAGACTAAAGAACAAGTACACACACACACATCCATCACACACACACACACACATACAAACACACATCCATCACACACACACACATACACACACACAAACATATTCATCCATCACACACACACACACACACACACACACACACACACATACAAACACACATCCATCACACACACACACACATACACACACACAAACATATTCATCCATCACACACACATACAACACACACACATACATATATCACACATACACACACCCACAGAGACAGGGGGAGATAGAGACTGGGACAGAAAGACACAGAAAGGTAGAGAGAGACATGGTCAGAGACTGCAAAAGCAACACAGAGAGAGCATTTGTTATGTTAAATGGCTAAGTTTGGTTGAGCTGTTGGGAGTAATGACAAGGAGAAGAGAAACCTCAGCTGCTTGCTGCGGGAGGAGCCTTGGAGAGCTTTCAGATATTCATCAACAAGAGTCTCAGACCTGGGGCTGAGAGCTGTAACACAGGCTCTGCCAAGGGCTAAAGGTCCAGAGCCCTGCGGTCTGAACTCCAGAAGGCTGAAGTCCCTGATCATCAAGGTCTGCACAAGGACTGAACACTAGAGGGCGCCAATTGCCTCTGATTCCCAGACAGCACCTGTGGCTCACTTGTGCAAACACTGAAGGAGACCAGGGAAGCAAAACTGCCAGGACCAGAAATGGAAGAGCTTCTGTTCCCCAGGTGGAAGCAAAGAACCTTCAGCCAGCTGGCTACTGACTTTACCATACAAAGTATGGAATTACAAGAATCACTTGCTGGGGACTTTGTATAGACACGGCTCTGACATTCCTTTACCACACACTGCATCAGAATCTGGGGAGGCAAATCTGAACGCTGAGGAAGAATTTACATTCAGATAAACATTTTAGGATAAAGAAGATAAATTCATATGGAAGTCTATTAATACTTCAATAACTTAGAGACAACTTCAGTAAAAGGACACCCTAGCAACCTAAATTAAGATAATAAAGCACGATGGTGAGGGAGGGAATGAGTTGGCAGCAGTTCACAGAGGCACGAAAGACAATGCAGACTAGAGAAAGAAGTCTATGTTAGAAACAGTCAATAAGAAGTTGATCCTGCCAAGTTAAAGCAATGCAAAGTGTCACTGTTGCAAGAATTAAGAGATCTTCTATGTGAAAGTTGATATTCCTGAAAATAGACAGCACAAAAAGAAGCTGAACATTAATACAGAAAAAATATAAGGAAAAGCAAATAAGTGTGAGCGATCCAGCCTCATGAAATTCTTCATTTTCTCTGTGAAGAGCCAGTGAATTGAGACCAGTGTAAACACTAGACATAGTTCAGACTCTGTCACAGCTACATCAATGGCTAGAAATTAAAGTCTAGTCAGAATGTGTCCTCTCTTTCAGTGAACAAGTCTCCTTCTTATGTAGCTGCACTCGTGGTGGACGCTCAGCAAGGAGGACATGGAGGCACTCTCATAGATGTGATCCCTGCCAGACTTCAGCAAAGGGAACTACTATCATGGCAAGCGCCATACTGGACAGTGGAACCCTGGGGTGTGAGCTCAGGTGGTTTTATTGATACAGCACTCCACAAGTCTTCTACTGATGGCAGGTGCAGTTCATGAGGAAATTTACATAAAGCCAACTTCACTAAGCTGTCACCATATAGGAACATGGCATTTGGGGTATCTTGTATCTGTGTAACGTGGCCAGAGGAACTTGTGTTTGGCCCTAGACTAAACTGCCTTCTTGCCCTTTGGTGTCTAGTGAGGACTTTCTTGGCCACTGCACATGGTAGAAGGGGATGAAAAGGCAGAGGGATGAATGCTGTATCCCTAGACAGCAGGACTCGGTAAAAGGACAAAAGAACGGGAATGTGATTCAAGACTTATATAAATTACTAACCCACCTGAGAGTCATGACTTAATCACTTCACCGTAGGCCTCATTTCTCTTAACAGTGTTCTATTAATAGTCTATATTTGATAATGTCATGCTTGCAGACAGGCAATGTGCTCACATTCACCTCATAGTTCCTTTTCTCATCCACTTCTACTCCCACTGACCCCTCCTTCTTCCCAGCCTGTCCCCTACCTACATGTTCCTCCCTCTCTCCCTCCGTGGTTTCTTCCCTCTCTCTTTTTCTCCCTCCGTCCCTATTTCCTCCCTTCCTTCCTTTTCCTTTCTCTCTTCTCTTCTCTTCTTTTCTTTTCTCCCTTCCTTACTTTTCTCCCCTAGGTTCCCTTACAATCGTGTGTTCCTTTGCATCATACGTGTTCATGATTTTAAGGCTGTGTCCAGAAGACAGCATCTCACCTCATTCCTCCCCATCTTTCAGCCCCTACAATCAGCCCCACAACCCTGTCCCACAGTACTCTCTGGACCCTGTAGGAGGTGACATAGATGTCTTGTGGATGAGTGCTCAGCACTTGCTCATACTCAGTACATTGGCTTTCTACAGTCACAATGCCTTACTTGAGTGGCCTTTAATTGCCTTCACTAAGCAGTTCAGGCTGAGCTGTGGCAATAGCGAGGCAGCAGCAGGCATAGCAGAGATCAGAGGCGATGATCCAGAACACAGAACAGCAGAGGCAGAATGACAGCAACACGGACAGCTGAGCTACAGGCAGGCCAAGCTGTGAACACAGCCATCAGCTGTAGCTTAACAGCTCAAGAAACAGCTGATCAAACTGTCCTGGTAGCCAGGGCAGGAGGGAGAAGGGAGAAGGAGAGAGGGGAGATGGGTGTAGATACAGCAGAGACTAAAGAAGGGTAAAGGCTGTCAGGAGCAAGAAAAGAGAAACCCCAGGAAGAGTCCCAGAGAGCTGTCTGTGCTGTCGGCCCTCCCAGTGCACAGTTAGTGGCACAAGGCATGGACTCTGAAACCACTATGACTCATAGATACTTCGTGATTCTTTATTCTGTAAACACAGACACAGTTGTGCCATTCAGATGCTCAGGCCAGCAGGGGGCTCTGATCTCTGAGCTTGAGGTCATCTGCAGAGCAGCTGCAGAAAACTGTTTGCAAAGTCCTGATCTCTATCCCCACCCCAAGCTATCTCACATCTGTGCTGTAGAACCCCCATAAAGTCTTTGCTCTTGACTCTGACACCAGAGGCCATAGTTAAGAAGGAGATTTGGAAGGGAAATTTGTTTTGATTGACACCTCCAAGCTTCTGACCTTGAAATCCAGTGTTTCTTTACTTATTCCTTCACATCTTATGTGGGAAGGATGGTTAGCTGGAGGAGGGAAGTAGAGCATTTCCCTTTCCCATAGAAGGCCAGGGTAGGCTCAAGCTGACTTTTCCTTCTCTGTGAGGAAAAGTGAGTTGACTAGAGTGTGTATTTCCTGTCCCCTTGTCAATTAAATTGTCATAAATCTCCTGCTCCAAGTTTTGGGTTCCTAGGGTTTTGTTGTTGCCATTTACCTATCTACCTACCTACCTATCTATCTATCTATCTATCATCATGTATCTATCTATCTATCTATCTATCTATCTATCTATCTATCTATCTATCTCACTATCCATTTCTTCACTCATTTGTCTGTTTGTTTAGAGTAGAAAGACTTCTGTTAATAGCAGTGTGGTCAGCCATATATTTTAAATTTTCCTTTTCTCTCCCCTGCTGTGATTTGAAGGGGCTTGTTTTGTGATAATTACTATGAGAACTTGGTCAAGTATCTGGAGGTCAGTCTCATAGACTGGATCCAACTGGCTCTTGCTGATGTTTGTAACTGTGAAGTGGGCCTTTCTAATTCAAGCCATCATCTTTCACTCCATGGTCCCCATAGGTTTTGGGCCATATCACAGTGTAAAATGCATTTAATTCATCTTCACACGTTCTCATAGTCTCAAGCCCTTTTAAGAGTTCAAGTTCAAAGTCTCTTCTTAGACTCAAGGCAATCTCTTAATTGTAACCCCAGTAAAATCGAGAGGAAAATGACGTACTCTCAAGACACAATGGCACAAGTACACACTACCATTTCAAAGGGAGCAAAGGTCAGAGGGAGGAAATGCTGGACCAAAACAAGACTGAAACCTTTACAATGTTCTATCAATATGCATAGGTAGCTCTACACATGCCAGGACTTAAAAGCCTACAAGGTAATGGATAATTACAATTATTTTGAGTAAAATGGCTGTGTCCCTTTTTCAGCCAACCAGAGCCATCTTGGGTCACTAGTAGGCCATGCAGACATTATTATTATTGATGAAAGATTTTTTTCGTCGCCATTACAGCACAGAGGAAAAGGGAGGCAAGGTAGCTGGTGAGCCAAAAAAACTCTGGCCAGAGAATCCTGAACTCTGTCATGCAGACTCCATCCAATGTCAGGACTAATGGGCCTCAGCAAACTTTAGATGTTTGTCTTGAGACTCCATCACATTAAGAAGAGTGATCTTGACAGGCCTTCCTGAGAGATGAAAGTTGCCAGTCCTGAAAAGACACTAGAGATGATGGGGAGCATCTTGAAAATGGGTGTTCTAGGAAACTGGACCAGCGAATGCACAGGGGCAGCGTGCCTGTGGTGTTGTCGGGGAACATGATGCCAAGTGTGCTGTAGAGATCAAGTCAGAAGGCATGGTGACAGATGGAAGGGGATATTGAAGCTAGTGTATAGGCTCCGATCAGCCTGAGGGGGAGTCGTTGAACTGTCTGGACAATGCAGGTGATTTAGCATTGTATGGATACCAAAGAATGCCCAAAGCAGATACTTCAAAACAAAACAACACAACACAACAACAACAACAGAAAGAACCACGAACCTTCATGAGGCCCCTTGAGTGATAAATGGCCACTCCACCTCTCTAAACTTATACAGGAAAAGTTGTCTATGCAATTCCTCAAATCTTAGAGTGAAGGAATAGTGATTTCTAGCATTCAAATAGTCTTTTACTTTTAACTGAAAAAAACAAAACTAAACACTTTGAGAAAAAAAAGATAGTTACTTTGAATAGTACATTGTACCAGACACAATGCTCAGGAATTTATAGAATTGTTTCACAAAATCTAAAAGTTTATGAAGTGGCTATTTTCCAGACATTTCGCAGATGGAGACGTTTCTGGTTTATGAAGGTTAAACATATTGCCACTGAGGATCTTTGGGCTTCAGAGTCTTCTCTGGTGTCTGCTCTTGCCTCCTTGTCCAGCAACACAGCATGTCCTACACAGCAGTATGATGGTCCATTGTCCCGTTCCTCAAGTTCACTGCACTGTCTGTTTCCTTCCATGACTGTCCTGCATCACCTCTGACACACAGCATTGCTCAGTGTCCACAGAAGGTTGCTTACAGAACCACTGCATATAAGTTCCAGTGTCTTCTATAAAATGTGTTATTTGCACAGAACCTATGCGCATATCCCTGTGTGCTTTAGATACTCTCCAGATTCCTACAGCATCTAAGATGATCTCAATCCCATACAAACAGCTGTTATAAGTATTTGCCTAGAGAACATGATGGGGAAAATGTGTGCATGTTCAATGGATGCAATTTTATTTTAAATATGTGAATAGTTTTAGTCAGCAGTGCACTGAGTCTACAGGTATGGTTGGTTCTTGAAGCTAAGGGGAGCTGTCTTCTGTCTCCTGGGAACATGGCTGCTCTTTCTGCCTCTCCTTTCTGTTTTGGTTTTTCCTCAAGAACATTTTAAAATGAGTTAACTTGCTTAATAATTGATTGTCAGCATTCCAAAACTGGTTTACAGTACTAAAACCGTTAGAGTTCATCTGCATTCTGAATCCTATAATTGAGCCACCAAAAGTAATGCAAAAAAAGTAGAAAAAGTAGAAATGCACCACACAAGGTGAAAAAAGGATGGCATTTTAGCACATCTGGTTTATAATTTTAATGTGCAACTCAAACATACCATCGTGTATACCAGGAAATATTTAGAAACAACAGAAAACTAACATAAATAAGAGTAAATCTGTGTCTGTAGAAATTAGGAAACCCTGGGCATGCTTGGTTTGGCACAGCTGTAATTCCAGTCCTTGAGAAGTGGAGACAGAGAGATCCGGAGTTCTAGGTTATCCTGAACTGTAGAGGGAGTCTGGTACTAGTCTAAGCTACAGGAAACCAATCTCAGAAACAGAACAAAGCAGAACAAAAGCTACTAGGAAAGCTTTACCCAGAACAGTACTGACTTTAGTTCTAATAATTAAATCTAGAAATCCGTTTATAAAGTGGTAACATGTGGAACTGTTAGAAACTAAATGAGAGCAAGGGGGGATTATAACTAGAGATCTAAGAGCCAGCTGAAGTTTCTCTATCTTATTTTCATAAACAAATCTCTGATTGTTTTCCAAATGAAACCACAATTTTTAAATCACCTAGAAGAAAGTAGAATTGACAAAGTTATTATACTTTTATGACCACTTCTCAAAAATTGATGCATTTCACTGACTAGTAAACATAAGACACTCATTGTGTAGTTTGATATAGTTAACGAGGACAGCAAAGATGCCAAGTATGATGTGTAGGCAGCGCGGTGTAGAAGACACAGTGTAAAACTGTCATGTAGGAAGTATGGAGGTCCTTGTAGTCACAGATACAGTCACCGGGGAAACTTCCATTTATTATGTTTTCATGACATACGACGACATTAACTGTGCTCAAGCATGCATTAACAAAGCAACTACTGTATGCAGTTGATTGTGGTGCAGCAGGAATGGGGTAGAAACAGAACATGTCTTCTTTCTTTTAGGAAGTTCAGTCATACTGAACTGCCCAAAAGAGTGGCATCCATGCTGGCATAAATGCTTGTTTATTTCTCAAAAACCCAAATCTTGGGGTGAGGTTTGAAAGGACTG
Organism: Cricetomys ansorgei; assembly: GCA_026225945.1. Taxonomy (NCBI): domain Eukaryota; kingdom Metazoa; phylum Chordata; class Mammalia; order Rodentia; family Nesomyidae; genus Cricetomys; species Cricetomys ansorgei. The sequence continues at coordinate 1,223,776 of JAMJFZ010002137.1, forward strand.
CATATTGGGCACTAGGCTGACTTCAGATTTGCTGCTCAGGCCCCAGGGGCTCCATGAAGTTAGAACAGATGCAAAGGGGCAGCTGCCAGGGAGCCCCGCCTCCTGCCTACTGTATGAAGCCCTCTGCTAGAGACAGACCAGTCCTGGACTCACCCACCCTTTTATTTACCCAGAAGTCCCCTGTGTCAGTGCTTGACTTCTGGTCTAGTTCCCCCTGCAGCTTCTCCCAGGAAGCCTTGGTGTGGGACTAGCGTGATGAAGCAAAGACACCCCAGCCTCCTGGCTGAGAAAGGAAGGGACCTGAATCTGCTCCACCGGAGTTGAGGCTCTTTTCCTCTCTGCATCCTATTCTGGAGACCCACTGTGTGCCCTGTGTATGCTGAATACATTTACTGAGACCCCACTGTGTGTTGTCACAGATCAACGCCTTCTCCAAACATTAGCTGGTTGTACCCTATATATTTAAGGAAACTGAAGTTTGGCAAATTGAAGATGCTTTTCACTGGATCACATGACACTATAGCAGAATGTTTGCTGCTGTGTGTTTACTATGCTTACACACTACGTATTCTACAGCACTGTCAAAAGTTCCAAGAAAAGTAAATGGCTGATGTGATAATTGTAAGGAAATCCTAAAGACTAAGAGCAGCTCTTCTTTACTCTCCAGATTATGAGTCACTGGCTTGGAGGGAGAAAACACAGGTCTGCCATCTCACAAGCAGAAGTGTTTTCTGCATCCTGTTCTTCAGACCACATTTGGATCTGCCAAAAGAAGCTGAAACATGTCCAAAATTACGTGTCCTGACTCCTGGCTGCGAATCCCACCTGCATTACTTTACCATCCTCACCAGGTCTGTGCATGGGACTGTCTACACTGTCGGCCCTTGCAGTGCACAGTTAGTGGCACCAGGCAGGGACTCTAAAACCACTGTGACTCACAGATGCTCACTTCACATTTCTTTGTTCTGTAAAGGGGACACAGACACAGATGTGCCATTCTTATTGTGGTGTTTTAAAGCAGGAGGCTCAGTCAGAAGGGGGCTCTGATCTCTGAGCTTGAGGTCATCTGCAGAACAGCTGCGGAAAACTGTTTGCAAAGTCCTGATCTCTATCCCCACCACAAGCCATCTCACATCTGTGCTGTAGAACCTCCACTAAAGTCTTTGATTTTGACTCTGACACCAGAGCCCATAGTTAAGAAGATTTGGAAGGGAAGTTTGTTTTGGTTGACACCTCCAGATGAGTCTTCATTAATCACTGACTAACACTGTGATATTGAGATTGGCTCTGTGCAAACTGAGCTCTGTCCATGTGATGCACCAGGAGACCCTGGGGAGATGCTGACATTGGCACTGGGCTTCTCAGCCTCCAGAGCTGTGAGACAGGAGGGTCTCTTCTCCAGTTTCTTATTATGGCACGGTAAATGGACTGACAAATGGCCTCAATAATTCCCACCATTCCATGGGCCTTCCCGTTTTAATTTTCTCATCACTTCTTTCTTCCACACCTCTCTATCACTTATGGCTCATGCACAAAGTATGCAGTTATTGGTTCTTTTAATAAATGACATCTTTTAAATTCTTCAGTTGAAGAAATTAAAATAAAAAAAGAATTTATTTTAATAAATCTCTCAGATGTCTACTTTTCTCTAAGAAATGCCAAATTTCCCATAGTAATCAAAAGAGTAAGAAGATTGAATTTACTTTATACGGAGACATAATAAAATCTCTGGTAGAATCAACATCTACATACCCTAATCACTCAATGTCAGATTTAATTACTTAAAATGAAGTGTATACTAAAATCTAAATAAATTTCTGCTGGGGTCCAGTGTGAGGTGGGATCCCCTGTACTGGAGAGGTGTGCTTGGCAGCACTGAGGGTATAGGAGTCAGGAGTAGTTCTGGTACAACCTGACAGCCAGTAGAAACTGCATCAGACCTTTCTCACCAACTCAATATCCAGTCTTTTATTTTTATACACAGAGAAGTTTCATGATCAGAAGGGCAGATCAGGCACACAGATTCATAAGTTACAAATTTTGCATGAGTTCAAAAGAAAAATATTCTTTGAAAAGTACATTAGCTTTTCTTTCCATATAACATAGTGAATATCAGCTAGACGCTTACTCTGCTTAACTCTAGACAGTGGTTACTTATTCTCAGAACTGTTGAGTGCCAAGCCTTTTGGTATCAGAAGCAAAATCAAGGTCAGCATTATATGCAAAAGGCAAGAGACAGAACTCTTGAGAAAATATAGATTGTCTGGACTAAGCTCCTTTTGCTAATTCTTTCTTATATTCTCTTATACAGTCTTCTTTTCTTTTGACACCTCCGGTGGGTCTGTAAGCCGCCTGAAGATTCTCCCCAGTGACTGTATAACCGTTAGTCATAAACGTTTCCCTAGCCATGACTGCCTGTCGAAGCTCTTCCACTGAATTACTGACCCAGTCCACACACCCTGTGAGGTCCTTAGCCAATGTCCTTGTCCACGTCTCATAACCCCAATGGTCTTAAGATACTTCCTTATATTCCTTACTCGATTGAGCATTTCTGTCTCCATTGCCAACCAGCATTTCATTAGAATTTAATTTCACAGAATAAACAGTGAGGAAGACTAAAAACAGAACAGAAAGAACGGAGGTACAGTGTTGGATTGTCATGAGCATCCAGCTCCGTGTCGCGCCACCAGACAAACGCCATTTCACAGAATCATGGGAGTCTGGAAATTTGTCAGACATCCTTCGACCAGGACTCTAAAATTTTGTACCCGCCAAATTTGATTTAAAATTAATTTTAAATAAAAAATTATTATTGTGTGGGTGTGGATGTTCTGCTTACATGTATATCTGTGTTTCATGTGCATGAAGTGCCCTTGGAATCAAGAAAACAGCATTATAATCTTCCAGGATCACAGTTATAGATGGTTCCAAGCTGTAGTGTGGGTGTGGGATCATACCTGGGTCCTCTGCAAGAGAATCAATGCTCCTAACCACTGAGAAACCAAAAAATCTCAATGTCCTTATTGTCAGAAATAAATACTTACATTGTTGTTCATGACAACCTTCCAATTACACAAACATCAAAGAATAATTCATTTAGTGAAAATTCTTAGGCAAGGAATTCCCTAAGAAAACCCTTCAAAGAAAACTAGCAATATACATAAATGGTTGACAACAGCAATATTTTGGCCAGGGCCTGTAACTGTTAAGAGCGTGTAGCTAAGCAGATGAGCAGGAGGGAGGCAGGTGTCTCATGTAAGCACACCTTGTAGGTGGAAGTAAAGCTTGCCAAAGAACCAGCTGCCAGGATTTAAAACAGGGGCAATGGTGCACAGATGTGAAAGCTGATACCTAGGAACAGATGGCGTCACGAGAGCCAACCAGCAAAGGATATTTCACCAAGATCGTGCTCAAGAATGAATGAGAGCAGGATGGGGAACGATGTGGGATCATAGGGGGTATAATGTGTGCCTTTTGTCCTGAACAAAGAGAGTTTGCTTGTCCATGCATCTCCCGGAGTCTGGTCTCTTGCTTCACCCCTGGCTCATCCATCCCCAGGGCAGCAGTGGTCAAGACAGGGCCAGAGGTTCCAGGCAGTAGATAGGAGTGCCCCTGGGGTGCCACCCAAAGCTACAACACCTTTTTCTAGTCAGGTACATCCTGACCAGGGAGGCAATCAAGGGGACTATGGCTGTGTCTTGGTTGCTGTGTCTCCTGAGGTTGCAATGCTCCTTTGTGGTTAGACACTCTCAAAGCTGCAGCTGGGTTCCTCCTGCATGTAAGAAGTTAAGACACCTGGGGATTTTACAATGACCATGCACACCGCAATGAATGTGCTGGTGAACAGTGAAGAAAATACTGTGGAACAATTTCCTTAACATAGGAGAGAGGACTTCCCAAGAGGGGACCTTAACAGTGACATCACAGAGTTGGGACCATAAGAAACTTCTGTAAATTCCACCACGCTGAGCTCAGTAGGCTACTGCTGCCTTCAGACCAGCTGCTCCAGTCTCTCTCTGGAGTGTACATTCACTTGGAGTTATTTTGTTTTGTTAGACAAACTTCTGCTCAGATTGTGTTCTTGGCAGATTCTTTCTGTGAGAAGACCACAATAGAGGACAAACTGTCATGTTTAACAGTGACGCCATCAGAACACAAATCGGAAGGGCGTATTCCCATAACACCTCCTCTTAGGATGGTGTTGCTGGCAGCCTTCTGATGCTGTTTAAGATGAGCTGAGTCCTTCATGGTGGGTCATGATCCATCTCACATGGGTGTTAGATCTGAAGGCAGGTAACCCTAAAGGTGCATTGGTAGGAATGCTTTCCCATGACACCTACCCAAGAAGGTGAAGTGTCTGTTGCTGTCACTTCCAGTCCAGCATTAACTTACTGCTGGACAGGATGCTACTGAGACCATCTCTGGAACTCAAGCTATGAAGGTTAAATTCCAACAGGAAGCCATGTCTTACTAGAGCTCAACAGAGTACGTATACCAGGTCTGGTCGAGGTTATTACAGGTGTGCTCACTCACCGGGCAGATCTGATCAGTGTTTATGGATACACCTGACTGTGACTAGAAGCCACCACAAAAGTCCATGGCTAGTCTGGTGTCTAAATCCTGCCCTCTGCCAGTTACCAAACAGGACAAGATATGACAAAGTAGAGGAGGATGTGGAGCAAAGGAAAACTGCCCACCTTGGTGGGAATGCAAACTAGCATGGCTGCCATGAAAAACAGTCAGGGACTACTCCTCAATAATCAGATAACCTCACTCTGAGTGCATATCCCGATAAAGAAAAATCCTTAGATGCTCCAAAGTTTAATTGTGAAAGTTGGAGGATTGAGGAGGATTACAATTTCCATCACTTTATCCTATGGTAGAGTCAGTCTATGATGGTGAGGGGTGCTTCCTGGAGCAGTGAATAGGCAGGCACCATCTTTTAATCCAATCTGCCAGTTTGTGTTCTTTGACTGGAGAATGAGGACCATTAATAGTCAAGTTATTATTGAAAGATGTTTATTAACTCCTGTAATTGTGTCGTGCTTGATTTTCCCCATTCCTTCATTAACTATTTTCAAGAATGATTTCATTCTTGAGTGGCCTCATGGGTGTATTTGTCTTTTAAAAAATTTTTTAATAATTTTTAAAAAATATTCCTTTAGTGGAGCTCATTTGGTAGCTGTAAATTTCTTTTTTGTTTTTTTCATATTCCTCAGGAACAATTTCAGGATTAATGAATTAAAAGTAATATATGGTTATTACTGCCTTATTTCAATTTGTTATTTGGGGCTTAAGGAAAGATCTAATTACATTAATTAAACAGAATGTCTTGTTAACAGCAGTCAAGAAGCGCATTCAGATGTGCAGTGCAAACAGCTCATCAACATCCTTCTTTGCCTATTTCTTTCACCAGTGTACCCTAACAGTCAGGGAAAGGGGTGTTAGTGTTAGAGCTCAGGAAATACGAATAAATGCGGACTTGAAGAGGATTGTAAGACTCATGTGGACAGCTTTTGCTGGAGAAGGCTCACAGGGATGTGAGTGTCTGTCCATGTTGTTTTCTTCCCATATCACTCTTTTCTCCTCCGCCCCGTGGGGATTTGAGTACTTGTTTAGAAATCCAGCTCTAGGGATGGAGCAGTGGCTCTGGCTCTCCTAGTGCTTATCTGTGAGCATTGAAACCTCTGTGTCCACACAGCAGTGTGTGCTACCATCATACATACATCAATAAAGCCAATGAGACTTTTATTATTTCATTTTCTCAGGTTTTTGAATGTCTTACATAGCCTGAGTTGTCCTTGAACTATTGATCCTCCTGCCTCCACCTCCCCAGTGCTAGGCCTAGAGCTGTCGTACCTCTATGTCCTGATATTATTTATTTATATATTTATTTATTTATTTATTTGATTTCCAGATGCATCAATCTGTGCTAGGTACTTCCTTCTCTCTCTCTCTCTCTCTCTCTCTCTCTCTCTCTCTCTCTCTCTCTCCTCACTAATTACAAATAATAGGCAGGTCCTCTCTGGACATTCCTAGTGAAACATTTGAGAAGCAAGGCCAGCATGCAGGGTCATGCAATGAAATTCCTGACCCTTGTCCTTTGGAATTTCAAAAAGAAAGAAAGAAACAGAAAAACAACCCTTTAATGTCACAGGCTCAATCATTCCTTTCTCTTCCTTTTAAAGGGTATTCAGAGTTGGCTAGATATCCAGATTTCCTACCTTTTTCTTGTTGTCTTGTTTTTGAGACAGAGTTTTTCTGTGTAAGAGCCCTGGCTGTTCTGGAACTCATTTTAAAGACCAAGCTCACAGAGATCTGCCGGCCTCTGCCTTCCAAGTGCTGGGATTAAAGGCATGCACAGATTTCTTACCTTTAAAGAGAAAGGCATTGCATTTACTCTCATTTCTCCTTTGCCACAAGCTCAGCAGAGAAATGAAGCACAAAGAATCCAAGCAGTTGTTGGGTGGATGATACAAAACTTGTCTGTTTCAAATCCCCAGGCTGTCTCAGAACAAAACAAAACAAAACCCAACAAACAAAATCGCTAATTCCAGGACCCTGGCTGAATGGGGAGTTTTGGGAAAGTTGGGCTGTAAGTCCCAAATCTGGTCAAGAATAAGACCACCATGATTGAGCCAAATTTGAAGTAAGCAAGCTTTAATTAAATTAACTGAATACTGGTCCAGGGAGAGGAACTCTAACCAGGTCCAATCTGAGGTACCCATGGAGCGAAACTGTTACCTCCAGAGTTCCCACAGAAAGACATTAAAAAGGCAGAACCCATAAGGCTATGTACTTCCCACCAGGTCCAATCAGTGGCAAGCATTTATCCTGATATTCTTCATATCTCAGTTATCTCCCGCCACATCCAGTGCATGGAGCACATCTGGTGCAGTAGGGTCTATTGGGGATCTGGTCACTCACTATCCAATAATCCAAGAGGTTATGTCTTTGGGCAAGGAAGGTTGAAGACTATCTCCCCTGAACAGCCTGTCTAACACTCCAGGAAGTTACGTCCTTGTTCCATAGAATTACTTAGGCAGAGTAATTAAAATTTGAAGCATAACTTTTGCTATTATAGGGCAGCAATGGCGATGAGAGTGGAGGGAATAACCTGTCCGGGCCAGCTGGACAGTCAGCGGGGACCACTGGACCTGTAGAGAGAATGAGGGACGAGAGACACAAGGAAGGACCAGCAAGACAAAGCTTCTGATCAAGCTGGCAAATTTTATTTTTCTCAGGTGGGCTTTATAGTCGGCAGAGCAGGATGTAGGGAGGGGTTAAGCGGTGCAGGTGTTTAGGCAGAGCAGGATGTAGGGCAGGATGTTCACCAGGAAGCAAGGAGGGTTAGGTTGCTAGTTTACCCACTCACGGAGCGGAGGGGGGGGGGGGCTATTTCTAAACATTAGCTTGTTCTCGGAGAAGGTCATGCTGTTTTGATCTTGCTTGTTTTTCTTAACTTTGTACTAATCTAACTCTGACTTAACTATGAACTTATATAACTAAAAGCTATGTGCAGTGATGGCTGAAAGCAGGTTGCTATTTCTAGCGGGCAAATATCCAAGGGTCCGATGGCTCTCGGCAATAACCTAGAATTTTTAAGGAGCTCTTATTGCCTCTGTCTCTCCCTCCCTCCCTTCTTCCTTTCCTTCCTTCCTTCCTTCTTTCCTAAAATTTCATGTGTATGTATGGACGGGTGCCCACAGAGGCCAGAGGCGGCAGATCCCTGGAGCTGCAGTTACAGGCAGTTATGAGACACACGGAGTGGGTCCTGGGAACAGAACTCAGGTACATTCTCTTTACTGCCGAGACATCATTTCTTCATCCAAGAAGTTCCTCGTTCTAAAAAAGTAATTTATATTCAGAAGTTGAAAACTTGCCAATAAATCATAAAGAAACACCCACTACTATATTTATATACATTAAATAAAGAGGAGGCAGCTTTGTTCCAAATCTGCAACCAAACCAGGAAATTAGAACTAAGTTTCTGCTCTTGTTTTTTTTTAAAGGAGATGGGCCAGGAAGATGGTTCAGGGCTTAAACGTTCTTCCCACGTAAGCCTGACCAGCTGACCTGGATCCCAGGAACCCGAGGAAACAGTAGTGAACTGAATCCTGTGACCACATGAGACATGGATGTGCCCCACTCCAGTGGGAAGTAAAATAATTTTTAACGTGACAGTGGGTGACTCTCATGTTTCAAAAAGGTGAGTATGACAATTGGATATAATAATTTATTATATACAGAAAAATTCGTTCTTCAAGGAATAAAGTTGGCTCTTAACACAACTGTTTTCCTACAGCTCCTGAGAGTCAAGCCAGACAAATTGTTACACTATGCTACTTCTCCAGCGGAAGTAAAGGCCCTGTAAGGGGAATATCCAGGTCGGGAACAGAAAGCTTGACCTGCCTGGGGACCCCATATTCCAGCAATTACAGTATCCCACAAAATACTCTGTCTTCCTTCCTGCCTTTAAAAAACTACTTTTAAAAAGTAGACTTTAAGATTAGTTCCAGCATCACAGGAGAATTGGGGGGAAAATGGAGAGATTCCATATTTCCCTAAAGTCAGTGCCCTACACTGGACAGCATACGTGTTATAATATTATAATAAATGTTGACTCTGCTGTGACCCTGAGCCAACTCCCAGGACTCCTGTAGACCTTGGATAGGAGGAGACCCATAGCTCTTATCTTCAGGCCAGGGTTCTCTCCGTCCTCATCTCTGGCCCAGGCTGAACTCTGACTCAGAAGCGGTCTATAACTTATCTCTGGTTCCTGGTTCTGGGATTAGAGGAAGACGCCTCCAGCTAGGGGAAGTTGAAAGTCCCTGGGGCCTCAGTAACTGTTTGCCCATATAAAGTTTCACTTCTAAGGCAGAGCTTGGAAACACAAAGTAAACCAGTAAATGGAAAATGAATCTCCAGAGGGGCAGCATGTACCTGGTCCTGTTCCAACAGGGCTTTAGAATGGCCCACTCAGTAAAGGGGTCCTGGTGATCTGGAGGTTGAAAGAGAAAGGGGAATGGGGGGGGGTTGGGGAGGAAGAAGAAGGGAGAGAGGACAAAACAAGAGAGAAGAGAGGAGATGGAAAGGGAGAAGAAGAGAGACAAGAAGTGGAATGGGGAGAGAGATCAGACCTTGAAGTTGTTATGTGGGTACATGGAGAACAGGTATGCTATTGGCTGGTTTACAAGCCTTCTAAGCCTTTGGTTTAAGTGTGCTCACTCCTTCCCTTCTGTTGTACTTAGTTCTATACTGCACTCTAACACACCGCTGAGAAGATCTTTAAAAAATTAACAAAAATCAACAATAAACTTTAGTTACATAAAAATTAATGATCAGTATTCAAAGACAAATGTACTCAATTTTTAAAATTAGCAGATGTTATTATTGATCCTATTATTGAGTATCAATCTCTTGATCGAGCACTAACTTTATGTAGTAATGCTAGTAAATTTGACATTGCTGGATATTCTGATAAAAAAATATTTCCAACATATTATAAACTCCTTACTTATCTGTCCAAAATTCCAACCTGTTAAAAGCATTTCGTGTTGTGAAATTCTACAGCATTAAGCAGTTTTGTTTATTTGACTACTCAATCCCATGTCACAGGCCTCTCCTATCTTGTTATCCTCTGTACAGCGCTAGTAAGCATTCTATTGGCCAGTAGTTATTCTCTGGAACTGCTCCAAGGGAATCAAGAGTATTTCTTCCTCCCAAGCGTAAGTTTCAACCTTCCTGTTGCTGAGACTCAGCTCCTCAGCCTTGATATGGAGACCATAGAGGCTGCAGAGGTTTCTGTGAGTATGCTGGTTTCCCCAGGCTGCCTGCAGGAGGGAGAAACCGGTATGTATTTACAGCAATTTGAACTAAAATACAAAAGTAGAGAGGCTCTTAGCACCTTACTGGTGACAGCAGAGGAGTAGAACCTCAGGCCTGCCAGCCTGTCACAGTGGGTCTCTGAAAAAGGGGAGAATGCACATGAGGGTTTAGCTATGAGGCTGTTCCATTAGTTATTCTATTGGAACATATAATACTTACATAGTTCTCCTGCCAGAGAAATGATCACTGATTACAATTACAATTACAAAAGCTGAAGCCACAGCTTTTTTTTTTTGTACTTAGCTTGCTAGTCCACTCTTTCCCCAGGGATCTGGTAAATTACACCCTAGTGAATTTCTCCAAGTTGCTGTAGAACATGTTTGCTCTACATGTCCCAGAGAGAAGGCAAATTTAAACAACAACAGCTTTGCAATGTGCACACTGACAGCAGTTGCCTGGGAAGCTGGGGCTTGTGTGTTGGAGATCCAGTGTATTTTACAAAAGAAATGGAAGGAGGTGGCATGGGGTGGGAGGCTGAGGGGCGGGGCAAATCCTTTGCATTTTGAGCTCATGGTAAATTATGGAAAAGGAATAATATAATGGTTTATGTTTTCAGAAAGGAAACAAAATTCTGTCTCTTGGTTTTGAAAATGTTATGCTTCATTACATTTCATTTGTTTTTAATCTTTTTTTTTGTTCTCCCTTGTTCCTTTATTTTAAATTTTTTTTAAATTTGTGAAAGAATATTGGCTTTAGAGAAAAGAAGACTAATGCTTACCAAAATACAAAATACCAAAAATTCATGATGAATGTTAATACTTACTACTTAAACCAAGTATTCTCCTAACTGAAATTATTATTTCTCTTATTTTTACTATTGATGATGATGATGACTGATTCTTTGAGAAAGTTTCATACTGTATTGCAAGCTGTCCTGGACCTTCCTCTCCCTCTGCCCCAGCAGTTGACATCTGAAACCACATATTTGCCCAATGGGAACACTCCTTGTTGCTGATGTGGCTCTCAAGTCAAAAGTGCTCATAGTTTCGCTCTGTTGAAACATAACTGGTTCTGTGAATGAAGCGGTTTTTGTTTTGTTTTTTAAATAAGGCTAAAAACCAGGCTGTTAGGTCTCAAAGAAACCAGGGACAAGCAGCTAACTGCGGTGTATTTCAAAGTTGAAAGTAGCCTCCTTGAACCAGCATACCTATGGCCCACTCCACCCCACTGCATCATTCTACCCCCCCAGGGGCTGGGCTTCCTCTTCCCTGCCCACCGCTTCTCTTTCCAGTATAACCTCAGAGATTTTGGACACTTTATCTCTTGGGCCCTTGGGTTCCTGGCCTGCCCCTGGCCTCTTAACCCCCTCTCCCTTCTCGTCCTCTCTCGCCCCCTTCCCTTCTCTGGTAGCCATGTTCAGTCTGTACCCTTCCTGCTCTGACCCAATGCTCTCTCATGTCTACAGTAGACCTTCTCCTAGAATTCCCCTAAACCTGGGAGCAGTCATGTCCTCATTCTTTTTTTCATTGACAGACCAGCTCTGAATATTTTTTAATAAAAATTTTAATTTTTTAAAATAATTTTTTTTGTTTTTATGAGCGATCATTCCTAACGCAGCTTTCTAATGAAGACGCTAAGGTTATGTTCCAACTGTGCTGTGGTAGGCATTCTAATCTAGAGGGAGACCCTTGTGTATACAGCACAGGAAAGATAGAGGAAAAAAAGGTAACATTTGTGTATCAAAGTGAAAAAGATGGTACCAGAAATGATACTGCTGTAAATACGGAGGATTATCAGTAAACCTTGCTGATAATAATGTATAAGAAATGACTGGTGTGGAGTCCTGTTGGATGGAACCTGGGCGAGTAGATGCTTAAGTCTCTTCTAGAAGGTTATCAGGCACTGTTCCTTCACAGGACCCAAACTCTCCAGTTTAGTTTCTCTTCTTTCTTTCGGTTTACACATTACAAGTAACTCACACTTTTGTCGTTTCCTTATGGTGAGTACATTCAAAACCCTTCAGCAATTTTCAGGAACATATGCATTATTGTGAATGTTAGCCTACCATGCCTTTGATGCAGAGCTGAGACCTCTTTACAGTAAAAATTGTCTACTTCCTCTTTACCCTCCCAGCTCCTGATAAGAGATATTTGTACGTGAGTGTGTGCTGTAACACTGTTCACAATAGCAGCACATGGAACTCCCTGCATCTGTCAGGGGGCGGATGAGGAAAATGATGGTCACACTCCATGTGTAATGGAATACTGTGCGGCAGTCAGAGAGGATGGGAGCACATGGATGGCCTGGGGGGAATGTTGAGTGACATTAGTCACAGAAGGGTTAACTCTGCTTATCAGTCAGAGGGATTCACTAAAGGAAGAAGGGGTTATGTATTACTAGTTCAGAGTTTGGAAGACATTCTAAGCACAAAGCTAAAACCGGAAATCATAGGTAAGCCTAGACATTTCAAATTTGAAGGTGTTAAGAAATCTGACATTTGTTTTAAAGTAATCTGGGGATGACAAAAGGAGCAGAAAATTGACCTAAATAGTTTCCTCACATGCAGACACATGTTGGAGCCAGGTAGTGAGTACATGAGAATTAGCATGCTATCTTCTCTGTTTTTGTATAGGCTTGTGATTATCTACAGCAAATGTCTTGTTTTTAAATATTAAAAAATAGAAGAGGAGAGAGGGAAGCACAAGCAGCGACTAGATGAAAGGACTGTCCGGAGACCAGTGAAACAAATGGGTCTTTACCCATGGGGTAAATGGGGAGATTAAGCTCTGCAAATCACCTGAGGAAAAATAAAATAAAATATCAAAGGGGAGATGGAGGGAGGGATGGGGTGATGGTGGGGAACAAGTGTGGAGATCAGGGCACAGCCTTGGGTGTTGGTCCTTGAACTATCTGCCTTGTATAAGACAGGATCTCTGCTCACCACTGTGCAAGCCAGGCCAGCCAGGCCCCAGTAAAATGCAGAAAATACAAATAAAGATGACTGAGCTTCTAAAGACATTTCTGTCTAATATAAAAAGACAAAAAGTGAAAGTTGAGAATTTTGTATGGAGCCAAAACCCAGAGGAACTCAGTGCTTACAATCCTCTGATCCTATGTGCTGCCTTCCTTGTTAGTTTAAGCACAAGCTCTCTTTTGTTTTGGAGATGTATGAAAATGAGCAAACACAGTGGTTGAAGTCAGTGGAGCTTTTCCAACAGTACAGTTTGTATTCAGTAAAGCCTATTCGCGTGGAGTACATTTCTGAGTTTTGAAGACATAGTCATGACCTCTCCATCACAATGCAATATAGACCTAGAACCACATCCAGATCCTCTGAAGCCTGTTGCAGAATCTTCCTAGACAGTCTCTTCCTCTGTTCCTAAACATCAGCCACCCCTTGACCACACATTTGCTTTTCCAGAAGATGTCACGTGGACTCCTGCAGTCTGATAGTCACCCACATGTGTCAGTTGTGTGTCAAATACAAACGGTTGGCCTTAGATTGGAAGAGACTGTCTTCCAAGCACTGTTGTTACAAGCACAGTTCTGAATTCAGAAATATGAAAACATCTCAAAATTCAACATATGCTTTTGTTTTGCGGGGAAAAAAAGTCATTGGAAAACTGTGAATTGGATTAGCACCAGCAGGAAACAAGCTGGAGACAGTTGGAGCTTATCAAAAAAAAGCACAACTCTGTGGTCAGACTCTCACAGTAAACTGCCAGGAAGCTATTTATGTAATTCACTGCTCCAGAGCTCGCTGAGGACCTAAATCTGAGAAATGTTTGGCCAGTATGAGAGACGGTCACTAGCAAGCATATGGTCCAATTGTTCCTTGTAATGCCCCTGCCAGTGCTCAGTACTATTGATTTACGTTGTCAAAGATGGAGGATATTTGGATGTTGCAAGATAAGAATTTGAAAAATATTTTAAAAATTTTTAAATAAAAATCTGCAGAGTTGCTGTCAATACTCACATGTAGGTTTTATTTTTTAATGGAAACACAGGTTCTCATTCTCTTCTGTGAATGTGTGCACAGCAGAGCCAGGGCATATGGGAAATGTATTCTCATTTTAACAAATCAATGATCTCTTTTCAACTGTCATTTCCCAGCCCAGCAAACCTGAATATATTTAAGGCAGGATCTTTGTTAGCCAGCATATATTCAAGTGTTTGGCCCCTTTTTACTTCCTTCCCCCCAGTCATTGAAATCTCAGAACTCTCAGATATTCTAGATACAACTTCTTTTTAATCTATGTCTTGCAACAACAACAACAACAAAAATTATCTTTCAGTTTCGAATTCTCTTTCCCTGACTCAGAAAAGAGGGCTTTAATAAGGTCAAAGTCCAAATGTTCCATTTTCTCCAGTGTGGATAAGGAGTTGGTGTTATACCTGAGACATTTTTACTCAAGACAAGTTCACAGAGATTTTTCTTTTCTCTTTTCCTCAAATGGTTTTCTAGCCCTAGGCTCCATGCTTGGGTCACCTTCCATAGGAGGCAGGAGATGCAGGGTTTTGGCATATGGATGCCTATGTCTCAGCACTTGGTGCTGCAGACAGGAGGAAGGAGCAGGAAGGAGCAAGAGTGGGACCTGGGGGCAGGGTCAGCCTCCTAGGAAGATGACTTACAGCACCCTCTCCTCCCCAGATCTGTCCACCTCAGTTAAATGTAAGTCAGGCCCACGTGTTTGATCTTGTTTCTCAAGTTGTTCTATTACTAATTCTGTCTGTTCTTATGCCCGTGTGTCTACTTTTTTGCCAGATCTATACTTCTGTCTTTGTTCCTGCCACTCTGTGATGAGGCAGTGTCATTTCTGCAAATGTTTCTTTTTTCTTTCAAATTGTTCAGCTAGACTAATTCTTTTGCCTTTTCATTCAGTTTGAATTAACTTCAGCTGTAGAGATGGGAAATGGTTGAGAGCACAAGCTGCTCTTGCAGAGGGCCCAGGTGTTATAGAAGTTCATTTTTAGCTATGTATGAAATGGTTTTGCACACTGTTGGGTGAGGGGCTAACTAGGTCTTGATATTCTGTATTGTTTGCCAGTGTTGGATTTATGTGGGGATGTTTGATTGATCATGATCTGCACGTGCTATAAATAGAACACCTGAGGAGTTCTGTATCAATAAAAACGCCTGAGCTGTGATACTCGGGGTTGCACTGTTAAGTGTGACACTTCCGTGATGGTGGTTCCCTTTGCTGAGGTCTGGCAGTGTATGTACCTATGAATATGCCTCCGTGTCATTCTTGGCTGACCCCACACAGTAGGTGTACAGCTACACCCAGGTTCAGTTCCTAGTACCCTCAAGGACTCACAACTGTCTATTACTCCAGTTCCAGGGAATTTGATGCCTTCTTCTGGTCTCCTCGAATATCAGGCATGCACATTGTGCACAGACGCATATGCAGGCAAATCACCCATGTGCATATAATAAAATAAAGTTTAGAAGAATGTAATTACCTTGTTGATTTCTGTGACTGCCCTATATCCATAAATGTGTTGGGAAGAGTTCCTTCAATTACTAACTTGTTGAGAGTTTTTTGTAATTTTGGACTAATATTAATTTTTTTCACACGGTTTTTCTAAATTTGTTTAAAATGCTGCCATATTTCCTCCTTTAATTACATTAATGTGTTCTATCACATCTATGTATATGTTCATTAATTTATCTACTTCTTGGGTTCTTTATGCAGTCCAGGTTGACCCCAGACTTCCTGTGTAGCAAGGTTGGCCTCGAACTCCGTATTCTTCCAGCTTTTGTCTCACTGGCACTGAGAGGACATGAGTGCACCAAAATGTCTGTCTTCATTGACTGGGGTGGAGGGAGTTACACAGGTGACTGTTCGATGCTGGATGTGGGAATTGGGAAACTAACCGGGGTCCTCAGGAAGAGCAGCAACTGCTCATAACCTCCCAGCCACCTCTCTAGCTCTTACTGATCCCCACCCTACCCAGTGTTTCCCTCACTCCTAAGCAAGTCTATTCTCATGGAACTAAATCTACAGATACTTTGTTGTTGCTGTTTCCTTTCATCCCGGTCTGTACTCTGGTTCTTGCTCCTTCCTTGGCCCTTAGTTCACTAACTGGAAGACTCCAGTGACAAATACTCTGTTTCCCTTCCCTGTAGTCTTCTGTGAGCCAAGAGCAACATTTATGAACCAAGACTTTCTGGGAAGTGGGTTTCCAGTGGGGGAGTATAAGCTAAATCTATAGGTGATTCCGGGATAAATTTATCTTTTTCCCTAAAAAGTTTTTGAGGTTGAGGTTCTGATATTTATATTTTCAGGTAAAAAGCTCCAAGGAAAATGTTTCAGTATCATCTTCTCTGTGACTCCTGTTAAGCTTTACTGCTGCTATGTAATCATCACCGTCCTCACTGTAGCTGTAGTTGTGCTTTCTGTTGCTTTGTCAGGTAAGCGACTTATTCTGGACTTATTGAGGAGAAGTCTGTCCACATTCACGCTGTCAGAAAATATTTCCTGAGCCACTGTGAGCCAGGCACTGTGAGAAGGGCTCTAGAGAAATCACTGGAAGTTCCTGTCCCATGGGAACTTAGGATGCAGCAGGAATGTGCAGTGAAGGAACAGCACAGGCTGTGGTGTGCACAGGAGGCCAGACTCCGCAGCCCTGGGAAGATGACAGTCAGTGACTTTAGATAGAGATGCAGAGACACATGTCTACCTGTGGGAGCTTCAAGGCAGAGAACAGGGACAGGAGAAATCAAAGGAGAAACCTCAAGGAATTGTGAGAACAGAGAAGAGTAATGTGTGCAGGAAGATGCAGCACATAGCCCCGAAGGAGGGTATACCAGAAAGAGGCAAGACATAGCCATGCTTGTCATAATTCAGTGTGTTGTCTAAATTTTAGTACAAAAAGCTGACCATGGACAAAAGGACACCATGAAAAGTACCTATGCCACCTGTCCAAGAAAATGGATTGGATTTGGAAATAAATGTTTTTATTTTTCTGAACAATCAAGAAACTGGACATCCAGCCAGACCTCCTGCATGTCATTGGAAGCCCAACTTGCTCGATTTGAAAGCCTGGAGGAGCTGGTAAGACATGATCAGGGATTGGTTTGTTCGTTATGTTGAATATGTCTTGCCTTGAGATGGAAGCTTAGTGTTAAAGCATAAGGAAGGGTCCCACCCCACACAGATGGAGACATGGGGAACTGTGAGTGTGTGCCATTTGCAGGTAGTAACACTTCTGACTGGAGCCTTGAGACATTCAAGAAACATTCTCTCATGTCATACTCAGTCGGTCTACAAGGTCAGATATACAATTAGATTTGTGGTGATCATGGGAGTTTTCCTTCTAGTTTGCAGGAGTTGCATCCCGAAGGTAAGCACTGTTAATAATTGCATGGAGAACTTAGTCAAGGAGTATCCCAGCCACAGAGGGGTGTGTCATTAAATTCAGATGAGGATCTTTAGAATTATGGACTTCAGCTGGACCCACTGAGGACTGAGGGCTCTTATGGCTCCACAGTCTGTGTCCCTCAGTTGTCCCTGCTGTCATCACTAGAGGAAGCTGTGGAGTGGAGACACTCAAGGCTCACCTGAAACTGAGAGACACACGTGTCTGCTTTCTGTGTGTTATGACAGGAGTTCCTGAAGCGATACAAGGGGCCTTATGACCACTGGATCGGGCTGCACAGAGAGCCCTCAGAGCTCCCCTGGAGGTGGACAGACGGCACTGAATATAACAGCTTGTATGTTTGTAGACTGACTTCCATTCTATTAGTTCATCTTTTGTGATGTGTGTGGGCTGTGGCTGTGAGAGATGGAAGGCTGTGACCTGTGGAGTCAACTATATCAGAAAGGAAGAAAAATAACCCCGTGGGCTGGAGGTGTGCCTGGGAGGTAGCATTTGTGCTTCCAGGCAGGAGTCAATCCCTAGCAACCTCCTGGTCCTCACAAATTTAAAACCTTTGGATGCTTTCCCACTTCTTGGCCATCATTTTCAAAACCTTCACTTAGTATGATTTTACTCAAATTCTTTAGCGTGATGATGGCATCCAGGGTAGCTATTTTCTGCACCATCACCAATTTAAAGCTTTTTGTTACTGATAAATTCCCTGGTGGTACGTAGACAGACCCTCAGATGGGCTTGAGGGCTCTGAAACCCCAGGAGGCCAGTGCAAACTGCATAGATAAGACTCCTCGGTCCACTGTGTGCATAGCTGGACCTGTTCATAAAGCAGAGACTCCAGGGGCATTGGAAACCTTGTCATCAGAGATCACCTGAGACAGCTCTTGGATATGAGCATAGCTGTTTTGACCAAGCCATTATACTGGAGTGATAAAATACTGAGAAGTGGGTTTTTCCATATATAAAACACTTCAAAACAGAGTTGAAAATCATCCTCAGTGAGACTGCCCATGGCTGGAGGTCATCTGAACATGACCCCGTCCGATGTCTTATACACATGGAGTTCAGCACTGATGAATGACAAATTGAACCTTGGGGATGTAAACGACACTAGGTGCAAAGCTAGGCAGGTGATTCCTGATGGACTCTGCCTTTCTTTGATTCAACTTACAAATAAGCCAAAGAGACAGCAGGATTTCATTGCAGGAGCGAATGCACATGCTGGCCTCTGCAGATTTACTGTTTTTTTGTTGTTGTTGTTGTTTATTTACAGGGTTTCCATCCGAGGAGTGGAAGAGCATGCCTACCTGAACAGCAATGGGATCAGCAGTGCCAGGGACTATGCAGAAAGGAGATGGATCTGCAGCAAGCCCAGCATCTATACTCTCCAGTGCCAAAGTCCTTCTGCTTCTTTTTAGACTTTCCTTTTCTTTTTTTAAATCTCAATGCCCCTCCTCCCGTCTGTGGTTGATATTGCTGTGGGTGAAAGACAGGAACAAAGCAGCCAAACTTTAGTCAGCCTTCTAGAGATACCAAAACTGTGTAGGCCCAAGTCAGGGGCAATGTGACTCAGAACTGTTCCCAGAGCTAGAGTAAGAAAAACAATTTCTAAGACAAACAAGATTGCCTTGCTAACAGGCTCCCTGTTAAAAGATAAACAGGTTTTTGATGTAACTCTTACTATCCCTTCATTTGAAAAAAATTTTTGCCTAAAAGTGACTGCTCTCAGTAATAACAACACGTTTCTGGTGGGAAGTCAGATTAAAAAGAAAGTTTAAGGTCTAGGAATAAATATTAGCGTTTAAAAGAATGTTATGAGGTTTAAAATATAGAGGTCCAAGAAAGTGGTTTAAGTTTTGAGTGTCTGAGAAAATGTTAAGATGTGAAGGTTTAAAAGTCTGCAGACATGAAAGCCTAGGTAAGTTGTGAAGGTCTGAGAAAGTGATTTCAGGTGAGAAGGTGGTTTCATATAAAAGCTGAAAGATATGAGAGCAATGTACACTTTAAAGGTTCAGAGTTATAACATTAAAATCTTGGATACATGTTTTGATAAGCTGGTATATTTGTTTTTATCCAGATTGTACCTGGTCTAGAGGCTTGCTTAGCCTCCCTGTTCTCTTCTAGATATATATAAAACCATACTTCATTGCTAAAGAGAGCCAAGAACCATTCTCTGCTGGAGCCCTAATACCCTGGCGATGAGGTTGAAGTCTGTTGACAAGGTTCCAGACTCCCCAGCGGGGAACTTCAGCTTACCAGCCATTCTGCCCCTTCCTCCCCTGTGCTGTAATGGCGACAAAAGTCTTATGTCTGCATGGCCTAGTAATACCTTAGCTGGCTGGTGTGAGCTGAGAAGGAGAAGCGGCCATTTTTTACTCAAAAGTAATTGTCTTTGTAAAATATCTTGCAGGCTTCTAAGTCCTGGCATGTGTAAAGCTACCCATTCATATGGATAGTAACAGATAGAAGCAAAAGGGGCCTAGATAGAGAAAAAATAAATACGCACTAAACAGCTAAAGACTGTAAAATAAAAACCTTCTTTGCCTACATGGCACTCTGCTCTGTTTGGGGCAGATGGAGATATTATTCAGCTAACAGTATTAAGTCAAATGTTCTTTCTTAGCAAACAAGATAAGTCACAGGAGGAAGGACTCCCAACCCCCATCCTGGGCATGACTGCATCTACATACGAAACATCTGCATATCAAAATACTATTTGCCTTTCTAAACCTCTTCCCAGAGCAATTCTCTCTCTTTCTGGTGTGGCCCTTTCCCTGGTAATGTATATTGTAAGTCTCTCCCTCCTTCTCTTCTTGGAGTGGTTTTTCCACTGACAAGGCGCATTGCATTGTCAGTCTCTCTCTTGCCCCTCTCTTTCCTTAATATGTACACTGTTAATTCCCCTATTAAAAACACTCCTGTGTTTTACTTCTAAAGCGTGTTCCACGTGTCATTTTAAAGCGCGATCATGCGTGTCATTTCCTCAAGTCCCATAAAAGAACAAACTACCCTGTTCGTTTGTCATTCTTCATTTTTCCTGCAATCGTACTTCCTCCTGCATAGAGTTTCTGTGAACCCATTTGTGGGAAAGGCTGGTTCCCTCCACAATTCTCTACGTTTAAAAATGACAGATTTTGTCTTAGTAGCATACAACGTGTTTTTATATCTTATTTTTATAACCTGGCTTTGGTTACTTGAAAACTTTTTGTGATACTGTACTCTGTAAACAAATATTAATTGACTAAAATACAGATTCTGTGCTGTGTACATCATGGCCCACTTTAAAGTCTCTAAAACATGTTTTTTGAGTGCCTAAATAGGCTCGAGTCTGAGATGATTTTCTACTGGCTGTTTAACACCAATGGCCTCTCATGGCCTCTTATAGTGCCAAACCTCAGCTGCTCTCCAAAGACCCCTTCATGCCTTCAAAAGCAGCACCACCTGGGTGACTCTTACAGTACCAAGTTCGGCTACCAGCATGAGATACAACCTCAGGCAGTTCTGGAAGACAGCTTCTGTGTGCTGACCATGAGGAAATACCCTCCAGATTTTAAGATAGAGTCTGGTTTGCTGGAAAAACAACTAGTCTTTGTCTGCAAGAAGGGTTCCCTCGTGGGTAGAATTCTCATCACCATCATCAGTGCCTAGACCATTTGTCTTTCTCTTAGTCAGGTTTTCTGAAAAATCATAAACAAAAAAACAAAATGAAACAAACAAACAAAAAACCAAAAAACAAAACTGGCCATTTTAAGTGGCTTTTTGGTTCTAAGCCACAGAGGTTCCTGGGTCAGTAGGAAGAATCTCCAGTTGAAAAATTCTGGCAGGATGGCATTCTTTTTCACCACTGCTATGAGGAAACACTCCCCCTTCTTCATAGATCTCAAATGCATCATCTTGAGCTTCACACACATACAGCGCAGCTATCAGAAAACACAGTTCATGAAACAGCACGCTACCACCAGCGGCAGGAGCGGGCATTGGCTCAATAATGATGAGAAGCAGTAAGAACCTTTCTTTTCCCTGCTCCCAGATGAATCCTTTATCTCTAAGGGCCTCCATTCTGTGGCTCTCACCTCGGAGCTTTTTTTCCTTACTAATTTATCAATTTCACAGCCTTTTCTTTTCATAGAGGCTTTTGTCCTTTCTCTCCTCTTCCTTCAGGAGACTTCTACTCATTATTTTTGCAAATATATAATCTCTGTCCACAAGGAGCTGCCCTGAGCGTCCTTTACTGGACTCTGAGGTCTGCAGTTTCTTTCTCTTCTCCCCTATCTCTACGTTGGATTAGCTGGCATGATGTTGTGCCCCATGTTGGTACGCCATTTGTAGTTGTAGTTGCTGTCAGGTCTCACTAAGAAGACACAGAGGCATTTTCATAGGTGGAAGCCCTGCCAGACCTCAGCAGAGGGGACCTGTTGTGGGAGATTTTAGTTATGGATAATGTTCCAGTAAGCTGTCCTTGAAGCAAGTAAAGGATTCACTGCCTACCAGTAAACAAAGGAGTGGCTATATGGCTCTCCAGAAGAATGGGACATTCCTTAGCCTTAAGGCAGATGAAGGTTAGGCTCCATTGATTTGTATATTGGAAGGCTGGGTGGAGACAGAGAGAGGATTTGGAATAAAAAAGACTAGGGCAAGGGCATAAGGGAGGAGGAGAGACATACAGCAGAGAACAAGGAAGAAGAAGCTAGGGAGCAGGAGGAGAGCCAAGAGAAGAGCATGGGGTGAGGAAGCCATTGGAGTGAGCTCTCTGCCTAGCTGCCGGGACATTATAATTCCCTGAGATTTGACGTGGTTTGTGATTAATAAAGAGCATTGGAAAATTCCATTCTGGACTCTCCGATAAGCGCCATAACTTTAACAGGGACCACCATCACGGCAAGCACCATCCTCAACAGTGGAACCCCAAGGGTCTCAGCTGTTCTTTCAGACCTCCTCAGGTATTCTACTAATACCATGTGCAGATCATGAGCAATCAACGTCCCCCACATAAATCCAGCACCTACAGACAATACAAAACACCCTAGGCAGCCCCTCACCCAACAGTGCATAACCCAATTATTTTATATATAACTAAAAATAAAC
The DNA here is from genome assembly GCA_026225945.1 of Cricetomys ansorgei. Classification (NCBI taxonomy): domain Eukaryota; kingdom Metazoa; phylum Chordata; class Mammalia; order Rodentia; family Nesomyidae; genus Cricetomys; species Cricetomys ansorgei. The sequence continues at coordinate 1,246,066 of JAMJFZ010002137.1, forward strand.
TTCTGCAACACCCCTCCTTCCACTCCTCCCAGCTCCCCGTCCCCGACTTTTTTCTTTCGAAGAGAATCAGAGCAGCTCTGTAGCCTGTTATCTGCAGTTGTTAAAGTTAACATCTACAGATGTGCGCTCAAGGGATTAGGAGAACACAGTTAATGGTGTCATGTGTCATGAAAACATAATAATTGACAAAGGATTCATTTCATGTTTTCTTTCTCTTTATTGATTCCAGACAAAGAAAACTGTGCAACATGTTCATTAAAATAATCAAATATTCTACTTTTCACTTAATATCTGCCTTTGAGGGATCATGTGCACCAGAATCCTGAGGCAGCATGGCCAGGTGCCTAAGATCAGAGATTTCAGATCACACAGCTTTGATGCAGTTCCTGGTGCCAACTCTGACAAACCATGTGACTTTCCATGAGTCCTTGACCTTTTTATAGCTGTCTTCTCACAGACAGGATTAAATGCTGAACAGCTGTACATTTTCTTACAGCAGGAAATCAAGTTGCTTCAACAGACCTGAGCATATGGTCTCATGATAAAACACTAGCAAACTGGATTGTGGGACAAGCTTGGAGACAGGATTACGAACAGGAGAAGCACAGAGCACACGGGTTCACACAGCTCTGAGGATGCATTTTATCTGCTTGACCAGTCAGTGTGTGGACATGGCTGAAATTCCCAGCGTGCTCACAGTCACACCTGAGCTTGCTCATCTTCAGTCACCCAAGAGACGTCTCAGCAGGCTAACAAGCTAAATATGGAGAGTGGGGTAGTTTTCTTGTTAATGTGATCTTTTGTCACAATTTAACTTTGAGTTTTTATAGTTCTAGATGCACAATGACGTACCCCATAATGGTTCCCAGAAATATTAAGAAGTGTGGAAGAAATGTGAAGTTCCCGCAGAGGACACAGAATTCTGTCCTTTAACTTTGCACGTCACTGACCTTCGCCTCGGCTGAAGGTGGCAGATGCTGTGACGAGGACCAGGGCTTCTGTGGGAAGGTTATGACCCAGAGCTCCTGCCTCCCTTACCCACTGCACAGGGTGCTCTCAGTCTCAGGACAAGAAGGGTCAGCACAGCACCTGAGGTGCAGAGCCAACGGATGCCAGCGTGGGCCCTGACAAGCATCTAAGAAGTGCAAAAATACACTTGTCAAATCCACTGAGGGCATCAGGGATAAAGTCAGAGGTGGTTTTGTGACTACATAAGACCTTCCTCTTCTACAAGGACTGACTGAAATGGAGATAGAGTTACACTCTATGTGTACTGTTACACAGAGAGAGAGAGACAGAGAAAGAGAGAGAGACAGAGACAGAGAGACAGAGAGAGACAGAGAGAGAGACTTTTCTTTAACTAAGCCCATGCTACACCCAGCATGCTATAGCATACTATACCTGATGGCTATAATTTTCACAATTTTATGTATGACAGTAAAAACAATTTTTTCTTCTGTTAGGTAGAGTATTTTGTACCTTTTATTTAAAGTGATGTATTATGGCTTCTCTTTGGAATGATTTGGCTGTTGGTATGTTTATTTTTGATATCTGGGGTGATCACCCAGTAAGTGGGCATTACTGGGACAGAGCATTTGTGACTAGTGTTTTCTGTCTTGACTAAGATGCTGTGAGATCTCCTCATTGCTGCTCAGGGAAGTGTCCAGCTTCAAACATGGAGTTCCTTATTTCTAGAATTTTCTAGATAGTAGATTAAGACCAGTATTAAATTCAGATAATGGAAAATATAGACTGAAATATCAAATATGGGGTACTGCAATATAGCAGTGAGGTGGGTGGGGAGCAGGATGTGTGACCATAGAAAGGTTACCTGGAGCAGAATGAATCACCCTGCACCTTAGTCAGTATTCTTACTGTGAAGACACAACATGACCACGGTGTCTCTTATAAAGAAACACATTTAACTGGAGTCTGCTTACAGTTTCAGAGTCATAGTCCATTGTGGCCACGATGGATCATGGCAGCACACAGGCAGACATGGTGCTGGAGAAGTTGAGAGTTTTATATTTGGTTCTGCAGGCATCAGGAAGAGGGAGGGAGAGGGAATGGGAGAGAGAGGGAGAAGAAAGAGAGAAAGAGAGAGAGAGGAGAGAGAGAGAGAAAGATTTGTTTCAGAAAATGAAAATTAGGTAATTATGGCTAGTGGACTGAACCTGAATGGATGAGATTTCCAGGGAGCAGGTTACAGCTGAGCTCACAGGTTTCTGTGGTCAGGACTGTTGTGGAACTCTTTCCTTAACTCTTAACCTGTCTCCTGTTAACACCTTGTTCCTGCCCCAGAGGCACCTTCACAAAGTCTTGTGTCATCAGGCAAAGCAAAAGAACTCTGTGTGCATGCAGGCTTTTGCCAAGAGCTAAGGGTTCAGAACATTTGAGGGCTGAGGTCCATGATCATCAAGGTCTGCACAAGGACCGAACACTAGAGGGCGCCAATTGCCGCTGACTCCCAGACAGCCCCTGTAGCACACTTCTGTAAAGAGGGTTTCTTCTGGGGGAGTATAAGCTAAATCTATAGATGATTCTGGGATAAAGGTTTTTAAGATTGAGGTTCTCGTGTCTTTATTTTCAGGCTCCAAGAGAAGTCTCCCAGGATCATCTCCCCTGTGTCTCCTGTTAAGCTTCGCTGCTGCTATGTAATCATCACCGTCCTCGCTGTAGCTGTAATCACACTTTCTGTTGCTTTGTCAGGTAAGCGACTTATTCCTGAAAATGCACAGAATTCTGTCCACATTCACACTGTCAGAAAATATTTCCTGAGGCACTGTGAGCCGGGCATTGTGAGAAGGGCTCTAGAGAAAACACTGGAAGTTCCTGTCCTCTGGGAACTTAGGATGCAGCAGAAATGTGCAGTGAAGGAACAGCACAGGCTGTGGTGTGCACAGGAGGCCAGACTCCGCATCCGAAGTGAAGCCATAATACATCGCTTTAAATAAAAGCTGCAAAGTACTCTATGTAACAGAAGAAAAAGCTGTTTTTACTGTCACACATAAATTGTGAAAGTTACAGCCACCGGGTATAGTATGATATAGCATGTGGGTGTAGCATGGGATTAGTTAAGAAAGAAAAGTCCCTCTCTGTGTAACAGTACACACAGAGTGTGTTCCTATCTCCACTTCAGTCAGTCCCTGTAGAGGAGGAAGGTCTTCTGTAGTCACAAAACCACCTCTGACTTTATCCCTGATGCCCTCAGTGGATTTGACAAGTGTATTTTTGCACTTCTTAGATGCTTGTCAGGGCCCACGCTGGCATCCGTTGGCTCTGCACCTCAGGTGCTGTGCTGACCCTTCTTGTCCTGAGACTGAGAGCACCCTGTGCAGTGGGTAAGGGAGGCAGGAGCTCTGGGTCATAACCTTCCCACAGAAGCCCTGGTCCTCGTCACAGCATCTGCCACCTTCAGCCGAGGCGAAGGTCAGTGACGTGCAAAGTTAAAGGACAGAATTCCGTGTCCACCGCGGGAACTTCACATTTCTTCCACACTTCTTAATATTTCTGGGAACCATTATGGGGTATGTCATTGTGCATCTAGAACTATAAAAACTCAAAGTCAAATTGTGACAAAAGATCACATTAACAAGAAAACTACCCCACTCTCCATATTTAGCTTGTTAGCCTGCTGAGATTTCTCCTCTGTGATTGAAGATGAGCAAGCTCAGGTGTGACTGTGAGCACTCTGGGAGTTTCAGCCATGTCCTCAGACTGACTTGTCAAGATGAAATGCAACCTCAGAGCTGTATGAACCCATGTGCTCTGTGCTTGTCCTGTTTGTAATCCTGTCTGCAAGCTTGTCCCACAATCCAGTTTGCTAGTATTTTATCCCCAGGCCATAAGCTCAGGTCTGTTGAAGCAACTTGATTTCCTGCTGTGAGAAAAGTACACCTGTTCAGCATTTAATCTTGCCTGTGTGTTTACCTTACCAGTTGGGCTATTAGTGCAAAAACCACCAATAGAAAAACACAGTGTGGCTGCTCAAAAGAAACAACAGATGTGGTTTGAAATCCTGAGAATCACAGGTGATTTTCATAGGCACTGTGAGTACTTCAGTCAACTTCCCACAGCTCTCCCTGAAGACACTATATTATCGTGGTTTCTGCCTGAAAAGACAGCCATAAAAAGGTCAGGAACTCATGGAAAGTCACACGGTTTGTAAGAGTTGGCTCTGGGAACTCCATCGAAGCTGTGTGACTTGATATCTATGATCTTAGGCACCTGGCCATGCTGCTTCAGGCCTCTGGTACACATGATCCCTTAAAGGCAGCTATTAAGAGAAAAAGTACAATATTTGATTATTTTAATGAACATGTTGCACAGTTTCCTCTGTCTGGAATTAACTAATAGAAAGAAACATAAAATGAATCCTTTGTCATGTGTTATGTTTTCATGACATATGACAACATTAACTGGGTCCCAGCATGCATTAATGGAGCAACTACTGTATGCAGTTGATTGTGGTGCAGCAGGAATGGAGCAGAAATAGAACATGTCTTCTTTCTCTTGGAGAGTTCAGTCATACTCAAGTGCCCAAAAGATTGGCATCCATATTGGCATAAATGCTTGTTTATTTCTCAAAAACCCAGCCCTTGGGATGAAGTTCTAAAGGACTGCTCTGTGAAAAAAGCCATTTTGCTGCTCATTGAAGATTAAGAAGAACTGGGAAGATGTTACATAAAATTGCTAGCAGAACATCACACTTTCTTGACCCTGTGTTGACATATCCGGATGCTGAGGAAGTAGAGACCTGGACAGCTCATAATTGGAGAGACTAATTGGAGTTGTGAATTAGTAACTGAAAACAATGGGATGAGTCAATTTACAGTACAAGTATAGAGAGGAATTTCACGAAGGAAAAAGAATTATGGTGGTGGGAGCTAGGGAGGACTTCATACAGGAGTAATTCAAGGTTGGTAGAAGAAGGCAAGTCTTGAATCAGTAGGTTGTGGATGAAGTCTCTCACTCTGTTTTGTTTATAGAGATTCATTCAGGACTTCTCAAAGAGAAGAGAAGATGAGCATTATATTGGGCTAAACTATGTAGACGTGGAGAAGATGTGGAAGTGAATAAGGGGCTGTATTTTAAATTCTGGTCTCTAAGTATGAGATGAGCTAGTTTGAATATTCAGTTCACATCCATTTTACTGAAAATTGAATTTTGTAACTTTGATTTAGATTCTAAGTTTTGGAGGTCAGTGCCTTAGGGTTTCTATTGCTGTGGCCAAACAGCCAGCTGGGGAGGAAAGTGTTTATTTGGTTACACTTCCACATAGCTGTTTATCCCCAAAGGCAGTCAGGACAGGAACTCAAGCAGGGCAGGAACCAGGAGACAGGAGCTGGTGCAGAGGCCACAGGAGTGCTGTGTGTGTACTTGTTTATGTTGGAGTTTTAAAGACAGAAAATATGTTAACGTCTTAGTGTTAGGATATAGTATATTTACATGTCTATCTGAATACATTTTCTTTTTCTATGTCCTTTTTCGTATAGAGTGAGAGAGAGAAAATTTCTTTAAAAAGTAGTTATTTGTTTCATTTTACATGTGTGTGCCTGTGTGTATGTATGTTTGAGAGTGCATGAGGAGCCATGGCAGTTAGGAGAGGGCATCAGCTTCCCCAGAAGTGGAGTGAGTTACAGATGGTTGTAAGCTTCCATGCAGGTGCTGAAAAATGAACCCGGGTCCTCTGTAAGAGCATTAAGTGTTCTAAACACTAGTCATCTCTCCAGCCCAAATATTCTGAAGCAGTAGTTTTAGAATTCTTGCCAAAAAAAGAAAGAAAGAAATGGGGTATAGTGTGTCATGAGATGAATTTCTCCAGGCAGGATCAAAGAGACATTACTATTTAAAAGTATTTTCATACATGGTAAGGTTTGATTCAGGCTTTTGTGTGTACATATGTGTGTGCGTGTGTGTGTGTGCATGTGTGTGTGTGTATGCATGAGTGTGTGTGTGTGTGTGCATGTGTGTGTGTGTATGCATGAGTGTGTGTGCGTGTGCATGCGTGTGCGCGTGTGTGTGTGTGTGCATGTGTGTGTGTGTATGTGTGTGTGTGTGCATGAGTGTGTGTGTGTGTCTTCACTGTGCAACAATGTAAAGGCTTACTTAGTTTTGCTTCATAGTAAAGCATGGGAAGTGAAGAAGCATGTGTAAGGCAGAGAACTGAGCTCACTCGGTCTGTCGTTTCACTCTTTGGATAACGTGATGCTCCAGTTAGACAGCGGCGAGCCGGTGCATTTGTTGGCTGTCCTGCTACCTTAGAAAGAGAGTCAGTCAGACCCTGCTTCTGTTCAAATCGGACAGAGAAAAGGATTCTGGATAAAAGCTGCAGCTGTGCAAGCCTCACAGTTGGAGTCAAATCCACAGCATCCATATGAAAAGCCAGATGCAGAAGCACACATCTGTATCGCAGCACTCCTGCAGAGAGACGGGAGGTGGAGACAGGGGAGTCACCCAGAGCACCTTGGCCACTGAGCCTAGGTTACACAGCACCCTGGGAGAATCAAGGTAGAAAGGGAGGATTCCCCTCAATTGTCCCTCTACACTTGCTGTGAGCTTTTCCTACCTCACCCCTGCACACACATACACAAGGTAAATATATATTTTGACTCCCTGAGGCCTGGTTTTCAGATGAGGAAATTAAAGGAAAGTAAAAATTTGGCAGCTGAATTATTTGAGGCTTTACATGAGACAATTCAGAGCTCCCACCAGACATCTGGCTGGGGAAGGCCTGGGAATCCATCAAAGGTTTTTTGAAAAGAAATCATTAATTTAAACAGATTTGACTTAAGAAACAGATCATTAAGATTGGCTTTTGGTGGCTCATGCCTTTAATCCCAGCGCAGGCCGGTAGGATTTGCTGAAGGAGGCAGAGGCAGGAGGATCTGGAGTTTGAGGCCAGCCTGGGATACACATTTTTTTTTTCTTCAATTCCTCAACAAGAGCATGTATGTAAATGCATTGATAAACTAAACAATCTTTCAACGGCCACCAGGCGGTTCCACACGCTCCTTCCACCCCAATCCTGCTTCCCTACCCGCGCCCCAGCCTGCACTAGCTTCTCCAGCCCACTAGCGCCTTTGCCCTTGCAGGCATGCACTCTGAACCCTCAGTGCCTGGGCAACTTGTCAAGAGAAACCTTCAATTATTAAATTAGCCAAATATATCCTCTGCGCTGTGGTGGCGCAGGCTGGTAGGGTTATGCTGAAGAGGCAGAGGCAGGAGATTAGGAGTTGGAGGTCAGCTTGGGCTATACAAAGTTCTTTCTTCCCCAAAGACAAATCCAGATGTGACTCTGGTATGACATGTTTTACCCGACTCCAGATTTACATTTGTTGGCAAGGATCAAGCTTTATATTTTTCTTTTTTCTTTTCTTTTATTATTTAATTTTTAAAAATATTTATATAATTCTTCTCTTGTATAATACCTACTAACCCCAGCCTCACCTCCCTCCACTCTTTCCAGCTCCCTGCTCCATTTTTCCTCTCCCTCAGACCCATCCCCCCCACCCAGGCCCCCTCCAGCTTCTCCTCAGAAAAGAGTAGGCCTCCCAGGGTTACCACTCAATCAGGGCTCCTCAAAATGGGACAAGGCTGGGCACAGGCCCCTAGCTCAAGGCTGGACGAGGCCACCCAGTAGGAGGAAAAGGGTCCCAAGGGCAGGTACTTCCCCTAAATTTTAGAAGTTCTACAAGAACACCAAGCAAGACAATCTTAAAACATATTTAGGGGACCTAGCTCAGACCCATGCAGGCTCTGGGTCTGCTGCTTCAGTCTCTGTGAGCCCATAAGAGTCCATGGGATGTGTTTTCCTCGGGTCCTCAACCAGTCAGGTCCCCACAATCCCTCCTCAGATCTTCATTGGGTTCCTGGAGCTCTGAAGGAGTGCCTGGCTGTGGGCCTCTGCATCTACTCCCATTGGTTGCTGGAGAAAGCCTCTCTGATGAACACTCGGGCTAGGCACTGATTTTATATTTTTCTTTTTAATGCATAGTTAAGGTATGATGGCCTCTCAGATACCATGAATTTCCTTCTTGTAAGTACCTAGAGATATTGGGAGAACCCTCCACATCTTCCCCCAAAATACTTCTGTTGGCAAATTCACAAGGGAATCTCTTGATTTCCTTCAGGACACAGTATATATTATGCAAACTAACATCTCGAAAACTGAAGACTCCAAAAGTCAGTCTGATATTATTTCCTGATCCAGTAGAAGCAATGAATTGACCTTATCATCCAGTAGGGACCCCCAGAAAACATCATGGGAGAGTAGCCACCCCCTCTTTTTGGCCAGTATGGATGTTCACATGGAGCGAATGTAAGTGGCCTGAATGAATCACACACAGAGCCCCGTGGAAGGGGAAAGAGGGAAAGAAGCCTTATCCACACCTCACAGCTCCAGGCCACCGGGCCACACATGGTGGTAGAGCAAGAAAACAAAGAAGGAAGTCTCTCCATGTACATCTTGTCCTGTCCTTGTCCTCAAGGAAGGAAGGGAAAAAAGAGACCCTTTCCTTCTCCCAGGGAGGCAGAATGCTAAAGCAAGAAAAAGAAAACTCTGAAATAAATCCCAGAAAAAAAAAATCAGCCTACGCAATACCTCTAGGGCCCAAGGCAAGTGAGTTTGTTTGATGGGGTTTCTCGCAGTGGGCCAGAGGAACCTTATGTTGCTATTGGTTTAAATTAGGAGCTTTGGGTGTTCTAGAGATGCAACATTTGGAGAACGTCTCATCCAAGCAGCTGTAAGCATCAGTCCTGACAGACATACTTCCTGTGTGGGTTGTCTCTTGCCTACAAGTGACTAAGTAAATCTGGTTCATTTGGAGCATAACAAAATGGGATCTAGATAGTCCCCGCCCAACATTCCAGAAGGTTATCCATCCTTGAACAAAAGGGAGATTACAGGATTCTGTCTTCCTGTATCTCACCTGAACAGCCTCACCCAGCACTCCAGAAAGTTATTTGTCCTTGTTCTATAGATCTCTTGGGTACAGAAATTAAAATTTAAAACGTGCCTTTTGCTCTTACATTAGCAGTAGGAGCCTGTAAGGGACTGTATTAGGGGAGGGGGCCCTGGGGTGTGGTCATGCTTTTCTTATTAGTCCTCTCACTTCTTGGGCCTTCAAGTGTGTCACGTGTGTTTTCACCTAGACTAAAAGAGTGCACAGTTCATTTTCTTCTGTGTCCCCACAATTTTCCCTGGGTTTCTATCTTGCCTCATTGTTGAGGCTTTCTGCAAGCCTAATGGCCAGCAAGGAGATGATCTTCGAGAGGTGATGAAACTCGTATCAGTACCATCTTTGAAGGTACTGGGTCCAAAACTTCCAGAGTCTGCCCTCATGGTTTATTCTTCTTACCCATTCAAGCATAGTAAAACTTGGGAAAGGGTTTCCATGTGACAAGTATCACAACGAAGTTTTATGTTAAAATAAAATTATGGCGCTTAACGGAGAGTCCAGACGTTGAAGTTTTCCAATGCTCTTTATTAATCACAAACCATGTCAAATCTCAGGGAATTCTAATGCTCCGGCAGCTAGGCAGAGAGCTCACTCCAATGGCTTCCTCACCCCATGCTCTTCTCTTGGTTCTCCTCCTGCTCCTCGCTTCTTCATGTTTCGTTCTCTGCTGTCTGTCTCTGTCTCCTTTCTGTCTCCTCTTTCTCTGTCTCCTCTTTCTGTCCTTGCCCTAGTTCTTTTTTATTCCAAAATCCTCTGTGTCTCCACCCAGCCTTCCAATATACAAATCAATGGAGCCTAACCTTCATCTGCCTTAAGGCTAAGGAATGTCCCATTCTTGTGGAGAGCCATATAGCCACTCCTTTGTTTACTGGTAGGCAGTGAATCCTTTACTTGCTTCAAGGACAGCTTACTGGTGAAAGGATTTAAGAAATATGAAGCATAGGAATGCAGTCACATATAGGGGGAAATGCCTTCCCAAGTACAGCCGTTAACGGTACTCTTCAGTCTCCTCCCCACCCACAGGGAAATGACCATTAAGCTTATCAGCAGGATTCGTCCTTCCCCAGCATACCAGGAGCCACTCTGTCTCAAGGATGGCTAGTCCAAGGGCACAGGTTGACCACGCCCCCCTGGATCCCGGCACGTGAAACCCCAACCAATGAGTTTAACAGAGAGCTCTGAGCCAATCAAAGCTGCACGAGTCCCCATCCCCAGACCCCTTTCCCCTGAACCCCATAAAAGAGCTGGGGGGGAAGGGATCGAGGCCCGCCATGCTCATCTCCTGCGTGGGATAGGCGGGACCCGGACGCGCGCCGGTAATCAATAAATGCCTCATGCATTTGCAGCGGTTCGTGTCTCGTGGTTCCTTAGAAACCCGCCCGGCTTGCCCTAACACTGGAACATTATCCATAACTAAAATCTCCCACAACAGTTTTAGACAGGGCCACATGGAAACTCCCTAGCAAGGAAACAAAGCACCTGTGACCTTTACAGTAAGAATGAGTTCTACTGGCTGGTCAACAGAGCTTAGGGCAAGGGCCTAGAAGAGGATCTGTGATAAGCATAAGAAGAGTTTCTATTGGTGGAGGATGCAAAGCACATGAGGCTTCTTTGATGGGGATGGGTTCTGTTCACTGAGAGACAGAGCCCAGGATTAGGGCCTAAACAATGCTCAGGATATTGGGGGGATTCCGGTGCAGGCTGGGTCCTAAGAGAATAGCAGAGGATCACCAGGTTGTCTGACCACTTTCAACCTGACATTCCAGGTGATCAGGCATCATCCATTTCCTTTCCTTGAAAGATATAGGCCCATGTGACCAACCACCCTGGTTTCTCCAATGCTTACTCTAAGCTGTACTTTCTATACCTCATATAAACAATGCGTTTCTAACTCAGAAAGCATAACTTTACCTTCCACTCCCCTTATATCTTTCTTTGGATTCTGACTCAAATCCTAAACCCGCTCGCTTGCTTTGGGTCTCTGAGGGATCTCACTCTTCTGAAGTGAGATGCATTTGCTTGCGGACTTCCATTGCTGAGCTTGACTGCTTCCCTGACCTCTACAGGTAGCCCTTTTAACTGCCACCAGCTCTCCCCACAATGCTCCCATTCTAGGTGTCGGAAAAACCCAACTGTACTAATCGCTTGGACCAGGACCTCAGGAAGAACAACCAGCCTTCCCCTGAGATTGCTAATCCATACACACTGCTCGCCTGCATCCCCTCCTCTGATGCCTTCTTTTCTTCTTCAATCTTAAAGATGCTCTCTTGACTGTTCCCCTGCACCATTCCTCCTACCCCTCTTCTCTTCACATGGGAGGGCTCAGACACCCTGCTTGCCTAGCAACACACCTTGATGGTTTTGCCCCAGAGATCTCAAGACAGAAGGACCCACCAACCTAGACTCATCCCCTGGTCTCCGTCTCCAGTGTGTAGATCAGCTAGACACAGTCAGCAGAGGCTGGCCCCCCTGCCTCTAGAACCTGGCCACTTCACAGCCCCCTACACATCCCCACTATGCACAAGGGCCTCATTGGCCATGGAGGTTTCCTGACTCTTCCTCCATCCATAGTTCAAGTTCTCCATGATTACTTATTAAACCCCAACCTCATATTTGGGCCATGCCCACAACATTTCTCCCCAAGAACCCCTCCATGGCCTCAGATCTTCACTCTTCCTCTGAGACACTCGACCTCTCTTCTGCCCTTTTGCCCATGTCTTCAATTACTCACTTCAAAAGGCCATCAAAAGACTGGCTTATAGATGGTGGCACCCTAAAACAAGCCCCTTATACAGCAGGATGTGCTACACCTCAAGGGAACCCCACTACTGTCCTGAGCCCACAATACTGGAAGCCAAATCCCTATCCCCTTACACAGCTTCCCAACAAGCAGAACTAACTGTTCTTACCTGGGCTTACACTTGTTTCCAAACTTACGGTCAATTACTTAAAAAAACCACCTACAAAATAATAACATCTTACTCTGAAGAGAAAGGGGTTCCCTAATGCAAAAGAGAACAATAGTTATTAGCTTCTTTTGACACAGAAACTCCTTGAAGCACCTCTTCCTCCCAAGCAGCCATTCTCCACTGCAGGGGACATCAGAAAGACAAACGATGTATCTTTCTTCTCAATACTGAGGCCAGCCAAATGACCCAACAGACTTTGCTCTGACAACAAAAATATCATCTCCAGAGCCTATCTTGTACAGGAAAGACACTCTTCCCCACAACTGTCACTACACACAGACACTTGGGTCGTTTCCTGTCTAAACTCCCCACTTCCTGACTATGGAAATTATTCCTGCCCCATAAGGTTGCAGTCAGTTTCTCCCTGTGGGAATTTTCTCTCATCTACCCACATGGCGTGGGACATATGGTCCATCCATCCACCTGGCTGAGATCTGAGATGACCCCTTCTCCGTGTTTCCACCAACAAACGTGCTTCTGCCTAAAGGTCAGACTTGCCTCTCTCTTTCTACCTTTTCCACCTCCCTTTAATTGTCCCCTGATAATCTAGCACACTCCTTCCCCACAGCATCACCTCCTCTGATGGCCAACATTCTAATTTAGCTGCATTCCCTTCTTCACTCCCCTTAACCAGGCTCTGCTCTCTTTTCTCTGAAGTTGCTCACCTCTCATCTCCACAGACAGGCTGTTTCTAAAAAGGCTAGCGGAGTCAAATGAAAACACAAACCAGCTGGTCAACAAATGAGCCCTGTTTAGCCAGACCCCATTCAGATAATCAGAGAAGCCAACTGTGCAGGACCAGAATTGTACCCAGTTGACTCCCAAGGCAAGGGCATCAAATGGGACTTACTTTGCATGCCAGTATGACACTTATACTTGCTAACCTGGAGGAAAACATGTCACAGTCTTTTTCGTTCCAGATTTAGATGTTCTCCTGGGATGGGAAGATTATTAATATCTTATTATAACAAGGGAAAGAGAAGTCCCATTCTACTCCCCAAATGGCTGGGGATTTCTCTAGAGGGGCAACCACCATGGAAAAGCAAAAAGGGTTCCAATGGGTACAGCACAGCCAACCAAACAATCAGATTAAGGAAGACCTGACCCTGGTACAGTACAGGATAGCCACACTATAAACTCAAATGGATTTCCAGGCTGAGCACAGCCAAATGAACAATCAGATTAAGGATGAACTGACCCTGGTACAGCTAACACTACAAACTCAAATGGATTCCTTGGCTGCGCTGGTCATCTAAAACCACAGACTTAATAAACTGCTGGAAAGAAGGCTTCTGGGCCTTTGAAGGGGAAGCATGTTGCTGTGTTGCGAACCTACCCTGCCTCGTAAGGGGAAATTCCAGATGGTCATTAAAAAGAATAAAACACAGAGAAAGGGCAGACAACACTTTCCGGAAGGACACCTACTGCTCGGGGACTGTGTATTGCCCCTACAGCAGGCCCAATCATGACTGTACTAACTTTACTGTTCAGTTCCCGCTTTTTCAACAGCCTCACCAACTTCCTCTGGGCTTTAACTGCCCAGAGTACCCCTGAATTCTTAAAGGCTCCACACTAGCAGCTTTTATCTAAGCTAGAAGCATCCTCAATGTGCCCACTCCACCTCTGAGACTCACCAGCAGCCTCCCCGAATGACAGCTCCCCTCCCACTTTTCCTGACCCCCCTCCCTCTGACCACAAGGAATTGAGTCAGGCTGTGTTGCGCAACAGCCTCAGCCTAACTGCTCAGCTCCACCTGCAGAAACAACGCTTGAACAGTGAAAACAACTCACCCTGCCCCAAATCAAACCACAAACACAGCGGTAACTTTTTGTTACTTACACAGATACACACACACAGAGGGAGAAACACACATATGTATGTCCCACCCAGTTCCTCTAAATATGCTAACCCTCATGTCATGGAAAAGTTGGGGCCCTCACTATTGGAATAGAGCAGTCTCTCTCGTCTATCTCTTCTCCGCTTTACTTTTCCTACAACAGCAACATGGGGCTCTCTTATCCTGCTCCCAGAGAGTCCTTGCCCATTGTGTGCAGAAACACAACTCTTACCTCAAGGGGATATAAGTTTATTCTGGAGACATAATGAGTGATCATGGTCCAGGAGCATATATTTAGATTGCCCCAAATTCAATGTCCCAAGGTGGTAATGGAGTTTACATAGTTACAGAACAAAGGAAGTCATACATGAAGACATTTTTCAAGCACTTTGGTGGAAACACCAGAGAGGTGGTGTTAACCCCACTGGGAGAGAATTAGACCACTACCACAATTTGAGCTAAATAAGAGCAAGCTTCTTATTTATTTTTATTTTGCAGGGTGCACCAAGAGCTGGCCAGGCTGCTTCCTAAATCGGGTTAAAGAGAGCAGCCCCAAGTCCATTTCTTGGGACCCTTTTAAGGGGTAAAATCATGTGCAGGTTTTATAGGGTGAGACAATGGGATAATAATTACAGAAAAATCTCAAAAAACAAGTGGTGATCAAGAGAATAGGGATGGTGACTAGGGAGTCTTAGTAGTGGGATTAGGGAAGGGGATGGTGATTCCAAAGTCAAGGTCATGGTGTTGGGTCCTAGAATTGCCACCAAGACCCGGACTCCTAAGTATTTATGCACAAGGGAGAGTTCCAGGTGGGAAACAGACCTTTCTAGTTCTGACAAGTGTGCAACTATGGCCTGGCTCAAAGCCTGCTAATTTTGTCCTGTAGGATAAGGGCGAGGTTCCTATTCCAGCTGCACCCGCTATGCTCAGTCCCAACAGGTCTGGAACTAAGATTGCGGCTGCGCAGCCATCTTGTACCTGGAGCCAGAGAAGGGGGCCAATCAGTTACTCATTTCATCATCCGTACAATAGAGGCTCTGGCAATCGGAACCAAGGCCTAGTATCCTTGAGTTTGTGTAAGCACCTGTGCGTGTATACAAGGTGTTAACCCGGAGAAGCATGTGTCATTGGGGGTAATCAGATATTCAGTCCCAGTAAGGGTACTAGTTTGGTTACAGAAGTGTCTGTGGGACTGGGGAACAGATAAATTAGAGCCTTGCACACAGAGCCCTGAGCCTTGGATCATCTCTAGGGTAAGCCCCTTTCCCTGGGTTACTGATCCAGGGACAAGATGTGGACTCTGGTTTTGCAGTATGATTACCTTGGATGGTAATACCCTTGTAGTAAGGGGGCTGGGCATCTAGACATAACCAACACTGGGCAGTTAAGTTGGGTGGCTTTAAAAACAGCATAGGTGGTCTGTTATAGGTCTTACTGGGTGGACCTGGCGCTGCTAGCCTGAGAGGGAGTAGCCATCATGGGCCTTAGACCCGGCCTTGGTCCCGATGTGGTGGCACTATTTGGTGCCCCCGGTCCTTGAGGAACTGGGACCGGGACAGGGACATTGGGGAGCACTGCGTTAGGGTCTACCACCACGGGGTGGGGGTCGGGGGTGGGGAGGTAGACTGTATAAAAAGCTGGATGCTGAACAGGACCCCTGGGTCATACCCAGTAGCATATAACCTGAGCCCCCAGGTTTTTCCGGCTTCCCAGTCTGAGGCCTCTTTACCCTTTTGTGTGAACTGGATAACTATGGGGTTGCATTTTGATGTACAGCGAGTAGCAGTCGTGTGGGACCCTCCTCCCGTATAGGATCCCCATTTACGGACTGTAATGAAATCATTTTTAACAGGGGGGGACCAATATATGGCCCCAGTGGACTCGCAACCCCAAGTGGCGCAAAAGTAAGACTCCCGCCCCCCGCATTTTGTTTTCTGGTCTTGACTCCTGCCAGTTCCAGGGCATACATAAAAATAATGGCTGCGTAACCCATTTCGGGTCCGAGGCCAATTGCAGCCATAGGCTGGGAAGGGAGTCTGGTCGCTGGGGTTCCATGAGTCTTTCACCAAGTCGCAAAGATCAAAAATTAAATCAGGGTACCAGGTACTCGGAGGAGCAGACTTGGAGGTTAAGTTAACAATCGTTCCAGTGGCGGTGTTGGTAATGACCCATGTTATATTCTGGGGGGTATACGGATCGGTGTTGCTATTTCCTGAACCCCATACATTGATGGGTCCCGCAAGAAGAGTGAAGATAGTTAGTAGTATTTGAGGCTTAGCTTTAGGGGGTCCTTGGGGTGTGGTTCGGTGTTCCATTAGCTTGTCCTGTCCTTGTCTGGTAGCTGGACTCGTCTGGCTTGATGGTGTCCACAGCCACGTGTCCCGCTGGTTTGATGTGGGAATGGTGCATCCAGGTGCAGATCCCGTAGACTTTGACGGCTGTGGGTGTGGTCAAGATCACGTGTGTGGGGTCTTTTCCAGCAGGGTTGGAAAGTCTTAGGACTGTGTCTATTTATCCACACTGGGTCCCTGGTTCTAAGCAGTGGGGTCTTGGAAGTGGTGCTGACTCATACACTTCTGGTAGTCCTCGCCAAACACCGCGCTGTGGTTTTTGGAGAGCCTGGATAGACAGAAGGAACTTTTGATCGTCAAATTCGGCTATGATATTTGAGTGTAGGTTTAGTAAAAGAGGAGGCGGTCTCCCGAACATGATTTTAAAGGGTGTCAGCCCCAGGGTGTAGGGGGTGTTATGGACACAGAAGAGGGCAAAGGGAAGGAGGACTGTCCAGTCTGCGCCAGTTTCTAGGGTTAATTTAGTCAGGGTCTCCTTGAGTGTCTGATTCGTGCTCTCTACTAGTCCTGAACTCTGGGGTCTATAAGCACAGTGTAATTTCCAATCTGTCCCCAAAAACTTTGCCAATGACTGAGTTACCTGAGATACTAGGTCCATTGTCTGACCTAATTAGGGTGGGCAAGCCATACCAGGGGATGATATCTTCCAGCATTCTCTTGGCCACTTCAGTGGCGGCTTCTCTCTTGGTTGGGTATGCTTCAACCCATCCAGAGATGATTATCTATAAAAACCAAAGTAAATCTACCTCCCAGTTAGCTCCTGGCCTTTGTCCGAGTTCTTGATCCCAGGGCTGAGGACAAAGTGTTGATGGGGCACTTGAGAATGGCTTCTTTCCATCAGCCCCATGTTGAAGATCTGGAAGTTTGCTGGCCTCATGCATCCTTGACTTTTTGGACTCCCAAGTGGGAGCTCTTGTGTATCTGGCGAATAAGCTGTGGAGCAATCTCACTAGGACGTATAATGCAGTCACCTGCCGTGTGTACCCATGTCTTTGACATAGGTGTTGTTGACCTTGGACAGCCTCTCTCTAATTTTGGGAGAATACTCTGGCTTCTCAGGCAGTTCCAGGGATACCATGGCAATAAGGGTACTGGGAGGTACCCAAAGCCGCCTCTCGGGACACTTGGTCTGCCAGTCTATTTCCCTGTGTCTCTAAGGAATTACCGGTTTGGTGTCCTGGACAATGTATGAAGATCAGCTTTGGGGGGTAACCAGAGGACCTTTAAGAGGTCCAGGATTTCTTGCTTGTTTTTAATGTTTTTTCCTTCTGCTGTTAGAAGCCCTCTCTCCCTGTCGACTGCCCCATGTACGTGGGCAGTGGTGAAAGCATAGCGGCTCTAAGTATATATGCTGACAATTTTGTGCTTATAGACCCCAGAGTTCAGGACAAGTAGAGAGGACGAATCGGATACTCAGGGAGACTCTGTCTAAATTAACCCTAGAAACTGGTGGAGACTGGACAGTTTTCCTTCCCTTTGCCCTCTTCTGGGTCCGTAACACCCCTATACCCTGGGGCTGACTCCCCTTTAAAATCATGTTCGGGAGAACAGCCCCTCTTTTGTGATAGTTTGGTTCCTTAAAAGGGTTGAGTAGGTCAGGTTTCAGGAAACAGTCTTAAAAACAAACAAACAAACAAACAAAAAAAAAACCCCTACTCCCCTCCCCCCCCAATATAACATAATGGCTCCTGCCTCAAAATGGAGTCAGGCAGGCTCCTCAGTGGTTACAGATAAAAGCCGGAAACCTCTGTTCCAGGCCTCAGATGCTCCTGTTGATGCTCTTAGCTTTGGGGCTGGTGGAAGCTCTGTTAATACATTCCAAGGAAAGCTTGTCTTCTGAGTTACCTGATGATAGTCATAAAGGTCAGGGAGAGAGGAGAGTAATAAACTGTAAAGGGCAAAAAGGCCTTATGCACACAGATAACCCTAGAGAAGCCAGGAAAGTTAAACACGACTTACGTCTTCAATGAAATGAGGTGCACAGCTGCTCTTCCTGGAATCCATGAATAATGCAGTCCGGGTCCAAACTTAATGCCACAGAATACATGCTTTCCCTGGGCAGGAGATAGCCAGGTAAGAGGCGGAAATACCTA
Organism: Cricetomys ansorgei; assembly: GCA_026225945.1. Taxonomy (NCBI): domain Eukaryota; kingdom Metazoa; phylum Chordata; class Mammalia; order Rodentia; family Nesomyidae; genus Cricetomys; species Cricetomys ansorgei. The sequence continues at coordinate 1,264,276 of JAMJFZ010002137.1, forward strand.
GACAGAAAACAGGTAGGCGGGGAATGTCTAGGCAGAAAATACATCCAAAAGTGTGCTCACCCCTGATTGAGCCTAGTAGGAAACACATAGCCTTATGGGATCTGACGCTAAAAATCCCCGTGAGCAGCTCACAGATCTCTTGCTGGAGCCCTAGGAGGTATTTCCACGTGGTCCAGGACATGGAGAGGGCCCAAGGGAGATTCTCCATGTGGTCCTGGGCAGCTTTTACAAACATCACAGTCCAGTATTAAAATCTTGCTTGTAATTTAATCAAACGCTGTGGGAATGGTTTTTTTTTTTCCCCTTCCCTACAGGATTTAGGATTTACACATGGAGTCACAAGCAAGATAAAAAACATTCTGGAGCTTCGCTCTTCTCTCAGGGAAACTTGAGAGGCGTAAGATACCCTAGGGAGGGGATTCGGGTCTGCGGGAAGTGCTTTCAGCCTCGGAAACCTTCCAGGTGAATGGTGGCTCTTGGTAGGCGAACAGCAAGCATTTTTTCTAACTGGTTCCTTATGGGGTCCCCATCTGGGAACAGATTGGTCTGACGGGACCAGTTTATCCTGTTCCAGGGCAAAGAAGATATTCTATGGCCCACAGATTATTTTCTGGGTCACTGGGCACTGCTGAATCCTGGGGACAGAAAGAAACTCGGAGCCCAGCTCCTGCGTCCATGGGTAGAGTTGGGACAGAAGCCACACCACACTGGGAGCCAAGCGCAGGGCTCGGATAGCCCAGCGTGAGGGGTCACGGACTCCTGCTCTAACTATTAAGGGAGGAAGAGCCTTCCACTTGTTTGTTTTTCATTCTGTGTTGTCTCGTGTTTTGCCTGTTTTTAAATGTCCCATTCCAAGTCAGCTGAGACGTAGGACTCCTTTTGGCGTGCGCAGGTGTGCGCTGCGTGCAAGTGTTCCCGGGCGCAATGGCTTCTGTGTCTGGTGAGATCATAAAGAAGCAATGGCTAGAAACCCGTTGCCCTCGCGGAGGACGGACACACACACACACACACACACACACACCTGCATGGCTACTCTACAAACAGATTTTGTCCTCTGTGTGTGTGTATGGAGTCCCAGAAGAAGTATTCCGTTTCTGATTGCTCTTATAGATATGTGTTCTGTTTTTTTTTTTTTTTTTTTTGTAATAATGTTCTCTTTTGTCTCTTGCTGCCTTGTTAACCAGAGCTCAGAATTTATGTGTTTTCTGGCTGCTGAATCCAGTCAAAAAGGGATTCGGGTGTCTTTTAAGTGTATAAAATATAAACTTGTTATGCTGCTCTTCTTTATTAAAGCTGACTCTGAAGTTGGGTAATGCCCTGCCACAAGCCCAGGTATGCTTTAAAATTTTTTCTCTTATGTTTACAGTCAGAAAAGCCATCTTAACACTAAGGCAAAAAAAAAAAAAAAAAAAAGGCAAACAGCCTCAAGGTATTGAGCTGTTGGTTTATGTAAACTTTCTGTACCTATAATTTATAAATTTATTGGATAAGGTGTGGTTAAAAATCTGTAAGATCTATAAAAAGGTTAACTTAAAGCTTGTAACATGAGGTTGATAATTTAAAATATATACATGGATAGTCTTAAGACTACGTGGTATGGTGTGGTGCCAGTATGTGTAAGCAGCTCTTTATGGCTTTGTCATATAGTTGCTACTTTCTTGGTCAAATTCTCACTTAAGGAAACAAACAAACAAAAAACATCTCTAACTGCTTGGGCCCTGATTTTTCCTCTTGAGATAAATTGTTTTATTTGATATTACAGAAACACAGCTGGAGATTTTAAACTGTTTTAGGGAAATTCAGAGTTTTACCTAGAATTAAATTTTAAAATTAGATAGTTTAAAAACAGCTTTTGACATGGTTAAACTTAAAAGACTATAGGACACTATAAAAAAGCCAAAAGGCAAATTTGCCAGACTTTCTATGGACTGTATGATTTAATTTACACGCGGATCAATGGCCAGTTACTTTAGAAGTAGTCAAGTTAGAGACAGTCTTTAATATGTCCAAAACTATTCTTGTCGTCATGTTAAATACTAATAAGCTTTATTTAGCTACCTGTATATGTTTTCAAGGATGAAAACATATTCCCTCTGCTCCATGTCTGCTCTGAGCAACCCCAGAGAAAGGGAAAAGTTCTTCTGGGCTAAACTCAAAAGAAAAGAGAAAATTCCATTCCTTTCTTATTCATAATTTATGTCTTTGTTTCAGTCATTGATCCATAAAACCCACCATTCTCTAAAACCAAACAAAAACAAAACAAACAGTAGAAACACTGTCCCTGGATCAGGCAGGGGGATGCATGTCATGCATGCAGGTCTGGGCAGAATGTCCAACACTGACCAAGGAAACTTCAAACAATTTTTGATAGGTACTTCTTAAAAAGATTAAAAACAGCTGCTAAGAAAATTTCTTTGTCACCCAGTCGGCCCCAGATATTAAAAAAAAAAAAGTTACAAAAATATTTAAAGATATAAATAGGTCCCACCTGCTGGAGGTAGCTCAGAAGGTGCCTAACAATAGAAAACTGGTCGGGACAAGACCTTCCGCACAAACTCAAAGGCACCGTCACTCTGATAATGAGACAGACTTACCCTCTGTCAGAAAAATGTCTCCTAGCTGAAAGTTCTGCCTCCAATCAAAAGACACACTGTCCGCAGGGCAGTGAAACACCCCCTATCGTCATCAAAGCTTGTCAGAAAAGTGTGTGAAGTTGCTGTCATTTGAAAACACTCTGCACTGTCAAATTCTAAAAGCCTTTCTCACTTCTGTTTATTTCCTTTACAGTATACCATTTTCTGTCACAATCCCTCTCCAAAATTGTAATTCTGTTTCTTGAAACGGAATGTGTTCAAACTGGTCGGGAAATAAATCACTGGTGAAGCTGGGCAGGGAATTTCCAAATTTGGCAAAACCCCGCCCAGTTTCCTTCCTGGGCTCCATATTTCCATGGTGCTCTCGATGCTTCTGAGGTTCTTTGCTTCAGCGAGAAGGTACAAGCGCAAAGCTCTCACGAGAATGCTACCTGAAGAGACCACCTCCCCAAATGACCTGGAGGATAGAAAAAGCGGTATGTATTTAATGTTAACTGAATTAAAAGGAGAAAGGGGAGTTTTACCAGGGGAACTCGCTAGCCTGCCACAGTGGCTCTCGGAAGACTGGCAGAAGCTGGGGAAGGGGGTTTGTTCTGGGTGGGTAAGAACACATGTTTGGGGAAGAGCAGCCAAACATGAATTTGTTAGTGTATTCTTCTCAGACATCCGGAAAGGTATGCTCTGCTAGCTTACAGAAAGTGCTAAAAACAAACCATACGTACGTCCTCCAGAGTGAGGCAATGTGTGTATTGACAGAAGTAACATGTTAGGCTTGGATTTGTTTGCTTTTCTAGGCTTGTTTGCTCACCCTCTGAAATTAAAAGATCTGTAGGTGTTAGGTTTGAACAAACTACCCATCAGATTACATTTACCCAGTCTTACAAATACTCCCAGGCACCTCAGTGGGGCATGTCTGTGAGTCTTGCTCGGCCATGGCCATTCCGCTCACGTTCATGCTTCCTTCTGCAATCCCTGCGGCTGCAGGGAGAGGTTAAACAGTAAGTAGGTGTCTGGATTCCCGGAGGATTGGCTGGGGGTCTTCAGGCATGCTAAGACACACTGCTGCCACCCAGGACAACCAGGACACACCTAATACGAACTGCCCCGTGTTGCTCATGCCCCTCCCCTACCCCTGCACCCACCAGTTTCCAGTCTGTCTGAAATTCCTCTCTTCCTTAGGACACAGTTATACCCACTCCTTTTTTCTTTTTTCTTTTCCCCTAGAAGACTCTTGTGGCTTAAGGGAACAATCTCTGTCCTAGTGTTTGCTATTTTATCCCAGGTTTTTCAGTGGGGCAGGGGATAGGAGATCCCACCCACAAATCCATCTACAGTTTTTTAGCTTATGGTCAGCGATGGAAGAAGAAACATTGGAGATTTCTATCTTAAAACTGTAGCCTCTCCATTTCGAGAAACGTTTATATTTCATTCTTTAAATCTCCTTCCCTTTAAAATATTTAAAATTTATTTTATTTTATTTTTTTTGTAAAATTGCCCGTATGTACACCATACACCACATGAATGCCCGGTGCCCACAGAGGTCAGAAAAAGGCTAGGAGTCCTCCAGAACTGGACTCGGACAATTGTGAGCCACAGTGGAGGCTGGGAATGAACCAGGTCCTCTCTTGGCGCGAGCAGCAAGTGCTCTTCACCCCTGAGTTGTGTCTCTAGCTCCACTTTGTTATTTTTGTTTAGGAACAGATTTACTGAATGTCTCGAAAAACAGAGTTCACAATTACTGTTAAATCAAGGGTCTAGTGGCTTCCTGAGGAGATCAGGCCAAGATCCCTAGAGCACACAGGCCCTCTGTTGTAACGATTGGAAACACTGGCCTGGGAGGTGGGGGACAACTGAAAAGGAACGAGATATGAATCTGCCTCCCTTGAACCCCTGGTCCCTACCCAGTGCCATCCAGTGCACACCTAAAGTACCCCCCACCCCACACTTACCCATAACCCTTAAACACACTGAACAACCCGCCCTTCTTGAAGTAAAGCAGCCAGTGAAGGTCTCTGTCTGCTGCCCCTGACTCTGAGTTGTGGGTAGGCTCCCCGGATGCTGCCAAATCACATATTCCTTACAGTAAGGCCAAAGCACATACCGTCTTGGGAAAAGTTACAAAGGGAAAGATTTCCTTCGTTCAGACTTTTCTATTGGCCGGAAACTGCGGCCAAGTCTTCAGGGCAATGGCCAAAATGTATAAAGCAACTGAGTTAGGTGAAAGTTGCCCTGCTAGCTGTCTGTGAAACCAGTCCTCTCGCACCCACCACAGCTTCCGTGACGAATTCCTATCCTCTGACTAACACCAAAGGAGAAAGCTCATGAGTAAGACTATTGTTTCTCAGGCAAGCCATGTACTTCTGAGGGGTTAGGAGTTAGTTAAATACACTGAAGTCAGGAAGAGAGCCCCCCACTAAGCGATAAGCAACAAAGATGGCGGACTTCTAAGATGGTGGCTTCTTCACCTTCCAGACGAAAAGGCTGGCCGTTTAAAACAAAGGCCTGGCACAGAAAAGGACAGCTGTGGTCACTCCAGGATGTCAAGACATGAAGAACTAGAATACGAGGAGGAGCAGACAGATGGGGAAGCAGTGGTGGAGGAGGAAGCCTCCCTCACCTGCAACCCCAGGAGCCAGAGCTGGTGGCAAGAAGAGTGCCAGAAACCAAGTGGTGCCTCCTTTGAGGCGTCGGGTTGGTTGTGCAGAGAGAGCTGCGCAGCAGGGCTTCAGACTAGAGAAGGCCATGCCAAGCTGGCAAAAGAAGATGCTGAAGGAGGAGGAAGCAAAGAAACGAGTAGAAGGATGATGCCCAAAAGAAGATTCTGTCCAACTTGGGGGCTCATTTTGGGGACTACCTAGTCAAGGCAAAACAGAAGGGTGGGAAGCGGCAGACTGGTTCGGAGATGAAACTCGGGAACCTGTCCGAGAGGGAAAATCCCTTGAGTACACGGGGGAGGACCAGCGAGAAAGGGTCGAGTTGGATGTCCCTGCAAGCTGGATGTCTGGAGACTGCCTGGACATGTCCCCTTGTATGGAGGCCCTGGGGTGTATCCTATCTGTAATTCAAAATAAAGGTTCCCCAGGCAAACAAACAACAAGAAAACAACAAAGACAAAGACTTGGCAGGCTCTTTCTCCTGCCATTGGGGCCCCTCTCTATGAACCAGTCCAAACGGTTTGAGGCCAGAGTAGGATGTGTTTTTGATTGACATATTAAAATTAACCCACACTTTCATTGTTTCATTATGGTAAATATATTCGTAATCACCTCGGCTAATTTTAGGAACACTATAGGTTTTGTGAACTGTGTTTATCTGACTGTTCCTTTTTGCATCAGAGCTGACAGCATTTTATAGTAAATATTGTCTATCTCCTCTCGACTCTTCCAAGCCCCTGATAAGAGAGATTTGCACTTGACTGTGTATTGTAACAGTTTACAATAGCCAGCACGTGGAACTCACCTGCATCAATCAGTGAGTAAATGGGGAAAAACTGTGATACATACTCCCATCTATAATGGAATACCGTGCACCAATAAGAGAGGACAGGACAATGTCTTTTACAGCAGCAGCGGTGGACCCGGGTGGTGTGTTGAGTGAAATTAGCCACGAAAGTCTAATGCTGCTGATCAATCATAGAGGAACTAGCTAGAACTGGGCAGGAGTTTATCTTATCTTCCTGGATTTGGAAGTTTTTTTTGTTTTTTTTTTTTCCACGATGCAAAACTAGAAATCACAAAGCAGCCTATACATTTAATATATGAAGGAGTTTAGAAATCCCCCAAGATTTGCTTTCTATAGGGAGTGAGAAGAGATAGGAGTAGAACCCAGGGGAAACTAGATTTCTCACAAGCTGACATGTTAGAGCTGGGTAGTGAGTATGTGAGAAGTTATCATGCTAGTCTCTGTATTCTTGTATAACTAGAAAGAATGAAGTCGAGAGTTTCGTATGGACCCAAATCCAAAGACCACAGTATAGTGTTTAAAGTCTTCCGATTCTATGCATCTTTCCCTTCGGTTGATATTTTAAAGCAGACACGTCCTTAATTTTAGTTGTGTGAAAATGAGCAAGATGCAATGGATAAAATTAGTGGGACGTTTGTAAAAAGTATAATTTGCTGTAGTAAAATTAACTTATTTGGTGTACATTTCCATGAATTTTGAAAAACGTATAATCATTCTTCATCAAGATATATAGGGGCTGGGGAGTTGGTTTAACCATTAAGAGCATTTAGTGCTCTTAAAGAGGACTGGGGTTTGATTCCCAGCCCCCATCCTTAACTCCAATACCAGGGGATCTGACACACACTTCTGAACTTCCCTATAAGTAGGCATACATGTAGTACGCATACATATATGCAACATACATACATACATGCAGGAAAAAACACTCATACACACGAGATAAATAAATCTAAAACAATAGTTTAAAAAGAATACGTAACCCCCACCCCAGTCCCCCAATTCCCTGTTGCAGACGCTGTTCCTCTGCCCCCAGCCGTTGTACACTCACTTTTCCAGAACGCCACAAAACAGATCCCTGAAGCAGAAACTGCACATTTGACTTCTTTCACATTGCAGCAATGTTTTGTCTTCACCCACAGTGCAGTGGGTATCAGTAGGGGATCGGGCTTAGTAAACACTGCTGGCTAGGTTCCAAGCGACTGTTTCCACAGTACCACTGACACAGGGGCAGTGCTCCGAATTCAAAGTGCACAAGTGTCTCACAATCAAATATAAAAAGCCGTTAAGCAAAGCTGGCAGGAAACTTGTAGAGAGAAATGGAAGGAGGAAATAAGTGGCGGCGGTTGGGGTCTCTCCTCAAAGTAAACAGGAAGGAGACAGTTTCCTCTAGCTCATTGTTCCTAAGCTTGCTGGCAAGCTTAGTTAGGGACATTTTGGGAAGGAAGCCGTAGGGACATTTGGCCTGGTAAAGTGGAATGAGAAATGGACAGTATAAGCATGTGGCCCAAGTTTGGTTTTTGGTTTTTGGTTTCTGTTTTTGTTTTCTCACCTTGTAATGAGAGGGTTTGTTTTGTCATCAGCTTTGGGGATATTTGAATGGTTGCAAAAGTTAGGGTTTTTGTTTTTTTTTTTTTTTTTTACAGTGATCTTTAAAGCTGCCACAAATATTCACATGAAGGTTTCATTTTCTTTTTTTCTTAAAACTTAAATGCAGATTTTCCTTTCCAGGGTGGGGATATGTGAGTAAGATGGGGACACATCACCGCATTGTACACCCACTGTACAAATAGCTTCATAGTGGCACAATTCTGCCTTTCTAAAAGAAAGGAGGGGGATCTACATTCGCATCTAATTCACCACCCTCCTGTTTCGTAGACAGCGATTGTGCTCTTGAATCTAGGGTGTCTTTTGCCTAATACAAGTTCGCTATCCCCTATTTAAAAAAAAAAAAAAATCAAATGACTTTACGATATTAAGATTCGTGCTCGAGTATACCGTCCATTCTGAGTCTTGTTTTTAGCAGCCAGGCACCAGGTTGTGTGAGTAGCACATCCTGCAGCGATGCCACTCTTTCCCTGTCTGAAACCTGATCATCTCTGTGTGTGTTTGATAACATCTCTGGAGTCTTTTTTTTCTGCTGCATTGTTTTAGTGTCTGTTTCTTTTGTTAGCACCAGGCTGTCTTTATCCTTCTTCTTGCGAGTCATAAGATCAGGCCGTGTGGTCTCTCTGAATCCGACCTCTTCTTTTTCAGAATCATTTTGACTACTACTCTAGTTCTTTGGACTTTTCATAGTACTGTTCATATAATTTGGATCCATGATTTTTTTTTTTTCTCTCTGAAGGCAATCACCGCCCAGGAAGCAGAACTGCGTTAGCTGTATAAACTTGTTCAGGGATTGTTGACGTATTAGCAATATTGAGTGTTCCAGTTCATTATGTGTTATATCTGCCTTGATGGTTTTTGAAATTTTACATGTACTGGTGTTTTGTCTGAAAAAATATCTGTGCATCGTGTGCATTCCTGGTGCCCACTGATGTCAGGAAAGGGTGTCAGATTTCCTGAAACTGGAATTACAGATAGTTGTGAGCTGCTATGTGGGTGCTGGTGTTGAACCCAGTCCTCTGCAGGAGCAACAGGTGCTTTTTAACCACTGAGCCGAGTCTCCAGCCTTGTCTTCATTACTTCTTTACTTCATCACTTCATTACCCTTCTTCATTACTTTACATATAGTTTTTATTATTTTGATTCAGTTTTTTTTTAGATTTATAGTTTTATGGTTTTTTGGCATTACTGTACGTGGTGCTGTCTTAGATATTAATTTCCCTTTGACAGCAAAGTGCAATTGATTTTTACCAAGCTGACCTTGTGTCCTGCAGCTCTGTAACTCAGTTTTTACTTTCAGTAGTCTTTTGTAATTTGTTAGAATTTTTATGTAGATAGAGCTATGTCATCTGTGAAGAGAAACACTCCCATCTGTTCCTAAAAAGTGTAACCCTTCTTTCTTTTTTAGAAAAAAAACGTATTTTATGTATGTGCCTGTTTTGGCTGCAAGTTTTTGTACCACACGAGTGCCTCGTGCCTGTGGAAGCCGGACGAGGGCAACAGATTCCCTGAAACTGGAGTTGCGCATGTTTGTGAGCTGCTTTGTCGGTGCTGGGTTTGAACCTGTGTCCTCTAGAAGACCAGCAAGCGCTCCGAACTGCTTAACCATTCTCCAGCCACATGACCCTATTTACTTGCCCTGGTGAGGACCTGCTGTGAGATGTCAACCTGGAGTAGTGAGCGGATATCTACTCTTGCTCCTGACTGCTGGGAAAGCATTCAAAATTACACCATTGAGAATGAAGCACACTGTAGTTGGATTTACGGTTTTGTTTTTAATTGATAACTTTTGTAGGGTTGAGGAAGTTCCTTTAACTCCCACTTTTCACATAATTTTGCTGTGTTTATTGAGATGTTCCTATCTTTCCTCTTATTCTGTTAATACTTCTAATCATACTGATGTGTTTCCTAATGTTAGCCTCACTCCTTCCAGCTGGGACACTTTCTATGGAACCACCCAGATTTTTGTTATTATCTGCTTTTTACCCCTTTTGTTTCTTGCTCTTTCATCATTAGCCTTTAGTTCAGTAACTAGAAGACTCTCTGACTGAAGTCCTGTTTCCATCATCTCAAGCCTTCTTTCTACCATGGGCATCCTTTATGGACCAGAGTCTTCTTGGAAAGGGGTTTGTAACCAAATGTAGACTGGGTTTTTATGGTAAATATATTTTGTTTCCTTAAGACATTCTTGAAGTTGAGATTCTGATATTTATGTTTTCAGGTAAAAAGCACAAAGGAAACTGTCCCAGGATCATCTCCTCTCTGTCTCCTGTTAAGCTTTTGCTGCTGCTATGTAATCATCACCGTCCTCACTGTAGCTGTAGTTGTGCTTTCTGTTGCTTTGTCAGGTAAGTGACTTATTCTGGACTTATTGCGGAGAATTCTGTCCACATTCACACTGTCAGAAAATATTTCCTGAGCCACTGTGAGCCAGGCACTGTGAGAAGGGCTCTAGAGGAAACACTGGAAGTTCCTGTCCTCTGGGAACTTAGGATGCAGCAGGAATGTGCAGTGAAGGAACAGCACAGGCTGTGGTGTGCACAGGAGGCCAGACTCAGCAGCCCTGGGAAGATGACAGTCAGAGACGGCTAGAGCAAGAATCAGAGACACTTGTCTACCTGGGCGAGCTTCAAGGCAGAGAACAGGGAGAGGAGAACTCAAAGGAGAAACCTCAAGGAGTTGTGAGGACAGAGAAGAGTAATGTGTGCAGGAAGATACAGCACATCGCCCTGTAGGAGGGTATACCAGAAAGAGGCAAGACATAGACATGCTTGTGATAATTCAGTGTGTTGTCTAAATTTTAGTACGAAAAGCAGACCAGATCACCATCAGAAGTACCTATGCCACCTGTCCAAGAGAATGGATTGGATTTGGAAATAAATGTTTTTATTTTTCTGAACAATCAAGAAACTGGACATCCAGCCAGACCTCCTGCATGTCATTGGAAGCCCAACTTGCTCGATTTGAAAGCCTGGAGGAGCTGGTAAGACTTGATCAGGGATTGGTTGTTTGTTCTGTTGAATATGTCTTGTCTTGAGATGGAAGCTTACAGTTAAAGCATAAGGAAGGGTCCCACCCCACTCAGGCGAAGAGATGGGGAACTGTGAGTATGTGCCATTTGCAGGTAGTAACACTTCTGACTGGAGCCTTGAGACATTCAGGAAACATTCTCTCATGTCATACTCAGTCAGTCTACAAGGTCAGAAAACTATTTTACTTAGATATGTTGTGATCATGAGAGTTTTCCTTCTAGTTTGCAGGTGTTGCATACCAAAGGAAAGCACTGTTAATAATTGTAAGGAGAGCTTAACCAGGGACCATCCCAGCCACAGAGGGGTGTGTCATTAAATTCAGATGAGGAACTTTAGAATTATAGATCTCAGCTGGACCCACTGAGGACTGAGGGCTATTATGGCTCCAAAGTCTGCGTCCCTCAGTTGTTCCCTGCTGTCATCACTAGAGGAAGCTGAGGAGTGGAGACACTCAAGGCTCACCTGAAACTGAGAGACACATGTGTCTGCTTTCTGTGTGTTATGACAGGAGTTCCTGAACAGATACAAGGGGCCTCATGACCACTGGATCGGCCTGCACAGAGAGCCCTCAAAGCACCCCTGGAGGTGGACAGACGGCACTGAATATAACAGCTTGTATGTTTGTAGACTGACTTCCGTTCTGTTGAGTTCATCTGTTGTGATGTGTGTGGGTTGTGGCTGTGAGAGGTGGAAGGCTGTGACCTGTGGAGTTAGTTGTCTGGAAAGGAAGAAAAATAACCCCCCGGGCTGGAGGTGTGCCTCGGAGGTTGAGTTTGCCCTTACAGGCAGGAGTCAATCCCTAGCAACCTCCTCGGCCTCACAAGCTTAAATCCGTTGGATGCTGTCCTATTTATTTGCCATCATTTTCAGAATCTTCAATTAGTGTGATTTTACTCAAAATCTTTAGCAAGGTGATGGCATCCAGGGCAGCTATTTTCTACACCGTCACTAATTTAAAACTTTTTGTTACTGACAGAAGCCTTTGTGGGACATTTGACCAAGCCATTATACTGGAGTGACAAAATACTGACCCCGTCCTGTCCCTCATTAAAGCCCTTTCAGCAAATTTACTGAGAAGTGGATTTTTCCATATGTAAATGCTTCAAAATAGAGTTGAAAATCATCCTCAGTGAGTCCACCTGAAGCTGGAGGTCATCTGAACATGACCCAGTCAGATGTCTTATACACATGGAGTTCAGCACTGATGAATGACAAATGGAACTTTGGGGATGTAAAAGACACTAGGTGCAAAGCTAGGCAGGTGATTCCTGATGGACTCTGCCTTTCTTTGATTCAACTTACAAATAAGCCAAAGAGAGAGCAGAATTTCATTGCAGGAGCGGATGCACATGCTGGCCTCTGCAGATTTACTGTTTTTTTGGTTTATTTTCAGGTCTTCTATCCGAGGAGTGGCAGTCCATGCCTACCTGAACAGCAATGGGATCAGCAGTGCCAAGGAATATAAAGAAAAGAGATGGATCTGCAGCAAGCCCAACATCTACACTCTCCAGTGCCAAAGTCCTTCTGCTTCCATTTAGACTTTCATTTTCATTTTTTATCCCCATACTCCTTCTCCCTCTTCTACTCCTCCCATGTCCCCATCCCCAACTTTTCTTTTTCTTTTGAACAGAATCAGAGGTAGCCTGTTATCTACAGTTGTTAAACTTAACATCTACAGGTATACACTCAAGAGATTAGGAGAACACATTTGTGTCTAAATTAAATAGGCGTTTGGGTATGATAAGTAGGCACTCATACCTTAAGTAAGCCTAAAGTACAGTGGCCTTAATGTTAGGGAACCCCACTTTTACAACATGGGGTTTTGTACATAGACAGTTCTCCTTCTGAATTTATGAGAACACAGTAATAGAGCCAGGTGGTAGTGGCCCATGCCTTTAATCCCAGTGCTTGGGAGGCAGTGGCAGGTGAATCTCTGTGAGTTTGAGGCCAGCTTTCTCTACAGAGTGAGTTCCAAGACAGCCAGGACTGTTACATTGAGAGACCTTGTCTTGAAAAACCTAAACCAATACCAAAACTCAAAACAAAAAACAAAAATCCAAACCAAACCAAACAAACAACCAAACAAAAAACCCCAGCGTTCAACTACACTGTACTGATGAGTCCCAAAGAGGACGAAATAACATGTTACTAAGTATCTCTTGATCTCTTCATCCCTGCTCTAGCTGGTTTTTTTTTTTTTTTTATGCTTTTATATCTACTTTTAGTTCTTTTCTGCAGGGAAGCAAAGGTAGTAGGGAGTAGGGAGCCAGCAGGAGTGGAGGGAGGGAAGACTAGGAGTGGCAGGAACAACGCCTGCCATCGAATGGCATGTGTGTGCGCAGCCTGCATCCACGGCTTGACGGCTTGCCAAACAGTGCACAGAGCGGCTTGGCAGCCTGACAAGCAGCGCGCATATGCAGCTCACCAAGCGGCGCATGCACAGTTTGGCAGACAGCGTACACACACAGCGAGAGCAATAGCCACACAAGGAGCACATGGATAGCCCAGAGACAGACGGTGTGATGAGACAGGAGCCAATGTGAGAGCTGCAACAGTATCTACAATCCAGGAGACAATGGAATGCTGAGTGACGGTTTAAAGGGGTCCCTCACCTTGAATAAATGAATCTGCCTTTTGCCTTTTACCTGATTCTGGGAGTCTGTGTCCTTGAACTCTGAGCCACCTCATCCCCGCCCCCAAGGGTCCCAGGATTAGGTTCAGCAACGACAATAGCAGGTACAAAATCTTCAACAACAACTAGGATGGGATGTATTATAACTGATAAGAAACAATAATTTGAAAAAAGAAAAATATTTTCTTGTGTGTATATATACACACCACCTGTGCTTGAAGACATCAGAAGCCTCAGCTCCTGGACCTGGAGTTACAGACTGACATGAGTGGCCATAGGGTGACAGGAATGGAACCTGGGTCTTCTGCAAGAACAACAAGCACTCTTAACCCCTGAGCCATCTCTCCAGCCTTCTCATTCTCCTGTTTTTCTTCTTTAGCACGGTGCTGGAAAAGCTTTGTAAAAGCAGCCTGCATCTCCAGCAGATTTCATAAATTTTATTTTTGTTGTTTAAGGTCTGGCTATGCAACCCAGGCTGCCCTGAACCTGTGACTTTAAGTATCTGGGATTACAAGTGTGTGTCACCAAACCTGCCAACTGCTTTTCATTGTTAAAGTCCAAGTGCATTTTCAGAAATACATTGTGCTTATTTGAAGGCTGTGTTTTATTATTTATTACATGAACACGAACATATTTCATTTCATTCTGAAAATGTCTTTCTCAGCCCTCCCCACTTCATCTAGTACTAATAACTTTTCTTCTTACAATCTATTTTACTTCCTGCATCTTAATAGGAAGATAGAATACTTTCCCAGGGACTCACATAGTGTTTAATACAGGAGCCTTCAAAGCGGACCTGTGGAATGAATCATGTTCTTGCGATTGGGACTGGGAGACGGGGGTACTTTCAGCTAAGTTCCTTACGAAGAAAGCTATATTATAAAAAGTTCAGAAAAATAAATATTCTGTTATGAACTGTGTGAGCTTAACCCACAAACCAAATTTTAAGAGGCTTATGACCTTAGCTGACCCAATACTCATGTCCACAGAAGACTTGAAAAAATAGATCTAATAATACCAACTCCTAAAATTCAGATGAGTTGACACAGGGAAATTTCTTGCCGGTGTCTCTATCTGACTTGTAGTAAACACATGCTAAGTAGGAAAGTAACACACACAGAGTTAAGTGTCTTCCAGTTTAAGGAAGTTCCAAGGAGGTAAATGAAATGAAAATACATGAGAAGTCACCTGTAACTTGACTTATTATGAAATGACACCTACACCTATTACAGTTTTACATTTTTCCAACATTTCCTAGGCTGAGTTCTGAATCAGGCATCTAACATTAGTGCTCACAGAGAAAATTATTGCCTTTTCTGACTTCTCGGGACAAATCAAACACAGGTGTCTTTTCGGTTTCAAATCAAGTTTCTTATAAAGTGAGACAGTGGCCACTCCTGGCATGCTGGTCGACAGATAATAGAATCTGGAGGTAAATGGATGTCAAGCGATTATTCATAGCTTTGTGACCCTGGAGTGATTCAGAGCCATAAGTTTTCTTTTATGAAATTTATGAGCAATGTAGAAACTGAGAGATTTTTATATTAGTATAACACAAAGTCATCAATGTTGACTTTTGCTTTACTTCATCAGAGTCTTGATTTTAGAGAAGTTTCCAGTAGATCATCTGCCTGTGGCCTCTGACACAGGAAGCTTAGATGTGAATCTCTTGCTTACGAGCTCCTCTGGAAAGCAGAACTTATTCTCAGCCTCATTGGCTAAATTAGAGCATCTGCTGAAATACATTGTCACTGTATCTGTGGGTAGCAGCAAGCCTCTGTTTTATGCTTCCCCAACAGAGGGGGTCTCAACAGTAGGTGGTTAATTGTCCTGGTTTTTTCTTTGCGGCAATTTTGCTCACACCGTGAGCAGCTGTGAGCTGCCAATCATGCACTGATGATTGTCTTCCTTTGCAGTTGTTTGGAACCAGGATGTGGTTGTCAGCAAGTGTTGTACTGAACTCTCATCTCAGCAGCAGAAACTGCTAGAGTGATCATTACCACATACCGACTGCCTGCTGGTGGGGGGATGGGGGTAAGGGCATGGGGTCTAACTAAACCTGGCCTCAAAAAATTCCCATGAAGTAGTTCCACCTGCAAAGGAGACTTTCTAAATAAAGGCTAATGGAAACTGTTGTGGGGTATCTGCCATAGAACACTGCTCAGACATGGGTTTAAGCCAATAGAGTCTTCATTAGCGTGCTGGAGATTACACTGTGTGTTTGAGATCCCAGTGTAGCCCAGAGACTTTCTCAGGGTGAGCATTTGTGCACAAAAGCCATGTCCTGGGTTGACATTCTTCAGTTAACAAATAAAGTTAGCTGGAAGCAGAACTGCAGAGGCCAAAGAGCAAGGTTAGTTCATTTAGGGATGTTCCCTGAACTATGTATGTATGGCCTTCTACAGATTAGGTCTTTGTTTTCATTTTGGCAAGCAGGACTGCCTATGAACTGAGCTTTATGACACGAGTGGTGCTTCCATCATGGAATTGGTTGTGCTAAGGTCTGGGGGCCTATTGCAGAAACCTGGTGATTGAAAAATAGTGTAAGAATTGATAATGATAGATTTCAAAGCAGAGTGATCCTTGCAGAAGAGGCAGTATCAATAAGGGGTGCCCTTCAGACTGAAGCACGAGGAGCCAAGACAGGCAGCCATATGCACAGTGAGGGGACAAGGATGAATGGATCTAAGAGGAGAACGGGGGTCTTAGGAGAAAGTCGGGGGACAAGGAAGGCCATGACATTTGGGGAGATAGTGGCCACCATATTCTCAAAAGAAAACAACAAGCCAGACAAGAGACGTCTGGGTTAAGGAAACAGACCAGACTTCAGGCAGCCCTGAGATTGGTTAGTGCATTTCAACCAAGACCTGCTGTTTCCTCCATTTTGTAAATGGCAACAGGAAGGTGATAAACCAGCTGCACCACAGAGTCAGGGTGGAACGGAAAAGTAGAGAGAACAGAACACTTTCTGACCTGTGGGAAATAACCTTTTTCTTTGGTTGTGTACTAGCTTAGTATTTGTAAAGCAAGGCATTTCAAAACACTACAAAGTTCGTTTCTTTTCTGGTTTATTTTAATTACCTTTTTGGTTAGCTCACAAAATACGGCGTCGCATGCAGTAGACCATTGTGCTTTGCCAGATCCATACCCTCATCATCCTCCCTTCACTTTCCCCTGCGGATCCCTTCCATGTGTCATGTGCGCTGAGACAGACATCTTGTCTCCGAGAGACGATGAGACACCGAGTCAGGCTCTCGTTGTTGCCGTTTCTCTTCCTTTTTATATTTCTACGGCAGAATGAGAGTTTGGAGCATCTTGATCTAGTTTTATTATTTGCCTTCCTTCACCACGAGGTGCTTTTGAGGGAACATTTAAGTGTACATTCCTTCTTGTGGAGACCAGAGATACAAAGAATTGTGATAATACAGGGTCCTCTGTAGGAATCTGTGAAACTTGCATGTCCCAGGATGTTGTAATGAAGTAAAGCACATCCTGCCCCCGCTTCCTGGTTCTGCAAGGCAGCTCCGCCATCCACTGGGAAATTAGGGCAAGCAAAAATATTGCAAGCAGAATTATTTGAGGCTTTAAATGAGATGATTCGGAGCTCCCACCAGACGTCTGGCTAGGGAAGGCCTAGGAATCCATGAAAGGTTTTTTGAAAAGAAGTCATTAATTTGAACAGATTTGCCTTAAGAAACAGATCATTAAGGTTGTGCTGTGGTGGCTCATGCCTTTAATCCCAGCATGCTGGAGGCAGAGGCAGTAGGATCTTCACGATTTTGAGGCCAGCCTGATTTATAGAGTGGGTTCTAGGACAGCCAAGGATATAACAGAGAATATCTGACTTGAAAAAATAAAAAAAAAAAATGTTTTTGAAGAATAGGGACCTTTGCAGAAGCCCAGTTGTGGGAAAGTCTAGTTGCCTCCTATGGCTTCTCCCAGGAAGCCTTGGTGTGGAACTTGTGTGACGAAGCAAAGACACACCAGCCTCCTGGCTGAGAAGGGAAGGAGTCCAATTCTACTTCACAGGAGTTGAGGCTCTTTTCCTTTGTGTATTGAATTCTGGAGACCTGCTGTGTGAACTCTGTATGTATGTTGAATATATTTACTGAGATCATACTGTATGTAACTATGGTCATAGCTCAGTGCCTTCCTCAAACATTAGCTGGTTATACCCTATATATTTCCTGTTTCTCAAACCTTCTCTTTTTTACATCATTATGAAGATTCTTGCTGGAAACATTATTCTCCAGAGATAACGGAACTTAAAATCTAGAGGATTCTTTCTGGTGTATCTTCAATGTTTATATATTTTAAATGGTTATTGTTTGTGTTTGCTGTGCTTACACACTATGTATTCTACAGTACAGTCAAAAGTTACAGGAAAAGTAAATGACTGATGTGTTAATTATAAGGAAATCCTAAAGACTAAGGGCAGCTCTTCTTTGCTCTCGAGATTATGAACCACTGGCTTGGAGGGAGAAAACACAGTTCTGTCGTCTCACAAACAGAAGTGTTTTCTGAATCCTGATCTTCAGACCACAGTTGGATCTGCCAAAAGAAGCTGAAACATGTCCAAAATCATGTGTCCTGACTCCTGGCTGCAGATCTCATCTCCATTGCTTTACCATCCACACCAGGTCTGTGCATGGGACTGTCTGTGCTGTGGGCCCTCCCAGTGCACAGTTAGTGGCACAAGGCATGGACTCTAAAACCACTATGACTCATAGATGCTCACTTCGCAATTCTTTATTCTATAAACGAGACACAGACACAGATGTGCCATTCTTAGAGTGCTGTTTTAAAACAGGAGCCTCAGGCCCGCAGGGGGCACTGCAGGTCATGTGTGATCTCTGATCTCTGAGCCTAAGGTCATCTGCAGAAAAGCTGCAGAAAACTGTTTGCAAAGTCCTGATCTCTATCCCCCGCCCAAGCCATCTCACATCTGTGCTAGAGAACCTCCCTTAAAGTCTTTGCTCTTAACTCTGACAGCAGAGCCCATAGTTAAGAAGGAGATTGGGAAGGGAAATTTGTTTTGATTGACACCTCCAGATTAGTCAATAATCAATGCCTTAAGACTATGTATGATATTGATAGTGCTCTGGGTAAACTGAGCTCTGTCCATGTGATGCACCAGCCAAACCTGGGGAGATGCTGGCTTTGGCACTGGGCTTCTCAGCCACCAGAGCTGTGAGGCAGGAGGGTCTCTTCTCCAGTTTCTTATTATGGCACCGTAAATGGACTGACACATGGCCTCAACTCTCCCCACCATTCCATGGGCCTTCCCATTTTAGTTTTCTCATCACTTCTTTCTTCCACACCTCTCTATTGCTTATGGGTCACACACAAGCTGTTCAAAGCATGCCCTTAGATAACTGGTTATTTTAATAAATGATATCTTTAAAATTCTTCAGTTAAAGCAATTAAAATAACAAAAAATATTTATTTTTATAAATTTCTCAGATATCTAATTTTTCTCTAAAAATTGCCAGATTTTCAATAGTAAGCAAACTAATAAGAAGATCGAACATACTTTATAAGGAGACATAATAAAATTTCTGTTAAAATCAACATCTACATACCCAAATCATTCAATGTCAAATTTAATTACTTAAATTGAAGTATATACTAAAAGCTAAATAAATTTCATTTAAAATAATTTTAAATAAAATATTATTATTTTGTGTGCATGGATATTCTGCTTTCATGTATATCTGTGTTTCATGTGCGTGCAGTGTCCTTGGAAGCCAGGAAACAGCATTTTCTGTTTCTGTTCCAGGATCACAGTTATAGATGGTTCTGAGCTGTAGTGTGGGTGCTGGGGGTCATACCTGGGTCCTCTGCAAGAGAAATCTATGCTCCTAACCCTGAGCAATCATAAAATCTCAATATCCTCATTGTCAGAAATAAATACTTACATTGTTGTTGATGACAATCTTCCAATTTATCCACCATCAAAGAATAATTCATTTCGTGAAAATTCTTAGAAATCTTTTCAGACAAAAGTAGCACTATAGATCAGTGGTTGACAACAGCGATATTTTGGCAAGGGCCTGTGACTGTTAAGACTAAGCAGATGAGCAGGAAAGAGGCAAGTATCACACATAAACAGGCCTTTTTCTAGTCAGGTACATCCTGACAGGGAGGCAATCAAGGGGACTATGGCTGTGTCTTGGTTGCTGTGTCTCCTGAGGTGGCAATGCTCCTTTGTGGTTAGACTCTCTTGAAGCTGCAGGTGGGCTCCTCCTGCATGTAAGAAGTGAAGACACTGGGGATTTTCCAATGACCATGCACACCAGCAGTGAATGTGCAGGTGAACAGGGAAGGAAAAAACTGAGGGACAACTTACTTATCATAGAAGAGAGGACTTCCCAAGAGGGGAACTTAACAGTGACATCACAGAGTTGGGACCATAAGAAACTTGTAAATTCCACCACGCAGAGCTCAGCAGGCTACTGCCGCCTTCAGACCAGCCTGCTCCAGTCTCTCTGGAGTGAACATTCACTTTGAGTTATTTTGTTTTGTTAGACGAACTTCTGCTCAAATTGTGTTCTTGACAGATTCTTTCTGTGAGAGACCAGAACAGAGGACAAACTGTCATGTTTAACAGTGACGCCATCAGAACACAAATCGGAAGGGCGTATTCCCATAACACCTCCTCTTAGGATGGTGTTGTTGGCAGCCTTCTGATGCTGTTTAAGATGAGCTGAGTCCTTCCTGATGGATCATGATTCTTCACAGGTGGGTGTAGCAGATCCCAAGTGGTCAACAGCAGATTCTTGGATACAATTTCATATATAGAACCCAGAGAGATGGCTCAGTGATTCAGAGCACAGGTGATCTTTGAGAGGATGTGACGAAGATTCCCAAGCCACACAGAGCAACTGTATGTGTGGCTGTAACAACCAACTGTAATCCCAGTTCCAGGGGGTCTGAAGCCCTCATCTGGCCTCCCTGGCACCAGACACTGAAGTGATTCACAAACAGACATGGAGGCACGGTGCTCATTTTCAAAATCTGTGTGGCTATCTCTTCCATGCCCCTACCTTCATGCCCCTCCCTTCCAGGCCCTCTCTTCTGGCTTCCTTCTCTCCCTTCTTGCATCCCTCCCTTCTTCCCTTTCTTCTTCCCTCCTCCCTTCTGCCTGTCATAAGAACAGCCTAGCCTCATTTACAGTTTCTTATCTTTATGTCCTTTTCTTTAAAGTGATGATCATTCCAGTTGTGTTTTGTCTTTATTGCTTTACTTAAACATCATTATCAAGAAACATTCATAGCCCTAGTGGAAAATCTATACTTTCTGTCATTGCACAGAATGTGGTGCCTCTGCTGAGAAAGTTTTAACTACCCATTTGTTGCTATGGAAAACATAGCTCTCTCCTAAAAGAGGTGAGAGACTGCTTAGTCTAGAGACAAACACAAGTGTCCCGGCCAAGTAACACAGATACAAGTTAGTTAACCCAAATACCATGTTTCAATATGGTGACAGTTTAGTGAAGCTGGCTTTATGTAATTTCCTCATGAACTGCACCTGCCATCAGTAGAACACCTGAGGAGTTCTGTATCTATAAAAACACCTGAGCTCAAACCTCAGGGTTCCACTGTCCAGTATGGCACTTGCCATGATAGTGGTTCCCTCTGCTGAAGTCTGGCAGGGATCACATCTATGAGAATTCCTCCATGTCCTCCTTGCTGAGCGGCCACCATGAGTGTTCTGCTACATAGGAACGTGACTTGCTCACTGATTCCCCAGAGAGGACATACATTGGACTTTAGTTTCCAGCCATTGATGTAGCTCTGACAGATTTGGAATTGTCTGGTGTTTCCACTGTTTTCAGTTCACTGGATCCTCACACAGAAAATGAGGAACTTCATCAGGCTACAGAGTTTCCCTGGGTCGCTCACACTTATTTATATTTCTGTATTAATGTTCAGCTTTTTTTTTTTTTGTGCTGTCTATTTTCTGGAATATCGACTTTACACACACGAGGTCTCTTAATACTTTCAGCAATGACACTTTGCATTGCTTTAACTTGGCAGGATCAACTTCTTATTGACCGTTTCTAACATAGTCTTCTTTCTCTAGTCTGCATTGTCCTTTGTGCCTCTGTGAACTGCTGCCAACTCATTCCCTCCCTCACCATCGTGCTTTATTATCTTAATTTAAGCTGCTATGGTGTCCTTTTATTGACGTTGTCTCTAAATTATTGAAGCATGAATAAATTTCCATACGAGTTCATCTTATTTATCCTAAAATGTTTATTCAAATGTAAATTCTTCATCAGCTTTCAGAATTGTCTCCCCAGATTCTGTTGCAGTGTGTCATAAAGGAATAGCAGAGCCGTGTCTAGAAAAACTACCCAGAAAGTTATTCTTGTAATTATGCGCTACGTAGGAAATGTCAGCGACTAACTGGCTGACAGGTCTTTCCCTCCACCTGGATAGGCAAGAAGCTCTTCCATTTCTGGTCCTGGCAGTTTTGCTTCCCTGGTCTCCTTCAGTGTTTGCAGAAGTGAGCCACAGGTGCTGTCTGGGAGTCAGCGGCAATTCCGCCCTCTAGTGTTCAGTCCTTGTGCAGACCTTGATGATCATGGACCTCAGCCCTCAAGAGTTCAGCCTTTGGCAGAGCCTGTGTTACAGCTCTCAGCTCCAGATCTGAGACTCCTGTAGTGAATACTTGGAAACTCTCCAAGGTCCTCCAGCAACAAGGACCTGATATTTGTCTTCTCCTCCTCTTTACAGCCCTCTATCCTCAGCCTCAGCTCCGCCCCCGTTGCCCTCTTACTCTTCCCCCTTCACCCTCCTGCCCTGGCTCCCAAACTCATTGACTGATTCTTCTCCAGCTGTGGAGCAGCAGCTGCCTTGCTGTGTCCACACCTGCCCACACTCAGCTGTCCCTGCCTCTGGCTTCTCCCTCTGCGGTTTGTGGCCTGCGCTGTGGCCTCTGCTCTGTGGTCCCTGAGCCTGCTTCCCTAGTGTCACCAGCTCAGCCTGAACTGCTTAGAGAAGGCAATCAAAGCCACTCCAGAGAAGCCTTGTTTGAGGACTCCTATTGGAACTCCAGGGGAAGCAGCACAGCAGGGAGTCTGCAGGCAGACCTAGTGAGGCCCAGCAACCTTCCTGAGTAGCTGGAGAAAAGGCCTCTGGACCAGTCATGGTCATCTGTTTCTGACCATCACAGCACTTTGTTTGGATCAATCACAGCCTTCTCTCCTGCACCAATCATGGGCTTTGAGGCTTATGTTTTGAACCAATCACAGGCTGGACTCTTAACATCAGTCATAGAAATGTTTGTGCTAGACCACCAGGGAGGTTTTTCTCCTTCCCTGTGTGAAAATGGCTGCATGGTCATCTGTAGCTTAGGGAGCCTTGTGATAGCAAAGACTCTGGTTTAAACTGCTCCCAGCAGCTCAACCAACTTAGCCATTTAATAAAATAAATCCTCTCTCTCTGTCTCTGTCTCTGTACTTGTCCCTATCTCTGTCTGTCTCTACCCCTGTCTGTGTCTCTATCTCTCTCTGTCTCTCTGTACCTGTCTCTGTCTCTCTGTCTGTGTGTATGTTTGTGTGTGTGTGCATGTGTATATGTGATGGATGTGTGTGTGTGTATGTGTTTATGTGTGTGTTATGGATGAATGTGTGTGTACTTGTTCTTTAGTCTTAAATGTAGGCACAGACTTGTATGTGGAGGTTGGAGAACAACCTTTGGGCTTCAGTTCTGACTTTCCACCTTGTTTCAAACAATGTCCTTTTGCTGCTCCATTAGCCAGACTAACAGGCCCAGGACCTTCTAAAGTTTGTCCTGTCCCAGACTCCCTTCTCTCCATGGGGCCATGCTGGGGTTACAGATGGTTGCACTCTGCATAGCTCTTACATGGGTTCTGGGGATCCCATCGAACATCATCAAGGCTTGTGGCAAGGGCTTTTCTG
Organism: Cricetomys ansorgei; assembly: GCA_026225945.1. Classification (NCBI taxonomy): domain Eukaryota; kingdom Metazoa; phylum Chordata; class Mammalia; order Rodentia; family Nesomyidae; genus Cricetomys; species Cricetomys ansorgei. The sequence goes on from JAMJFZ010002137.1 coordinate 1,287,529, forward strand.
CACTGAGCCATCTCCTCAGCCCACAATTGTTACTTTACATCTCACTCTCTAAGTCAGGTCTCTGGGAGAGCTGAGCTGGAAAGGGGGTCCCGTACTTGGAAGTCAGTGTGAAGAGTCCAAGAGCTAGTGGCTACAGCAGGCCACCCTAAGATTGAGTTTTGAGTCCAGTCAGTCACCACTGAGGAAGGCTGCTGTTTGGGCTCAAACTCAGGACAAACAGCTGGCTGAGAAACCTATTTAACATACCAAAGTGAACCTGGCCACCAGGATCTCCCAGCATCCTTCAGGCCTTACCTGTTGCAGGGTCCCCTGGACTTAATACCCTGTCCCTACCCTGATCTCTTATGCCCAGGGGCTAGGATGCACTCCCTTATGTAATTCCAGACTTTTTGTTCACCTCTCTCTTTTGACCTCCTGGTCTCTTGGTCTCCTGCTTCCCTGCTTTCTCCTCTCTCTCTTTTCCCCTCCTGGCCCTCCTCACATGGCTGGGCAGCTCAGTCGACAATGTCCACCCTGGGCTCCCCCAGATGTCTCGGCCTCTGGCCATCCTCTCCCTTTTGTCTACAATAAACTTTCTTCTCCACCGCACCTTTTCCTTCTTGTTTCTCTTTCAGTCAGCCACCTCTGTGTGGGGCCTTCCACTGGGCATGGATTTCCTGCTGTGGATGTGGAGGGCCACAGGGCAGAGGGATAGAAAGTATGGATGAATACAGGTGTGGGTTTTGCAGGAGAGCTACCAGGCCTGAGAACTGCCAGAATGCCTGGCAGGAGCCTTGCATGTCATAGGAAGGGACTTTGGGGCTTGTGCATATCTGGTGCCCTGGAGTGATGGGCTTGAGTCCTGCAGAGAGCATGGGTTTGAGGAGGGGTGATCAAGGCTCTGCAGTCCAAGCTCTGTGCTCCTCCCTTCAAGGTGGGTCCATGACATCAACGGTACCTTAGTCAACTAGACCTCTGATGCCCTTTGCTTCCTTTGGTTGAGATGTACACAGTATGAAGTGGTGAAGAGGCAGAGGGAGGAGAATCAGAAGCAAAAGGACAGTTAGGGATAAGCTTTTTTTTTTCTTTCTCACACATTTTCAGAATGGAAACACGAATCCTTGGTCACACACCACACCAAAGCATCCCTGCAACAGCCACAATGGCCCTCCCTCTACTCCAACCCCCCTTTGGCTACTGGCACCCAGCTTGCACCAACTCCTCATCACACAGGCTCCTGCTCCACACCTCTGCTCACAAGCCCTGACCCATGCCCAGAAGCAGAGGCTAGACCTCCACACCTACCCACGCCCTCTCTCCACAATCCTCTCCTCTCATGCCCCCTTCCCTCCTATCTCTGTGGTCCTCAGCCCTCAAGACCTTTGGGTTCCTTCTCTGCCATCCCTGCATGTGAGAAGCAGCAAGCAGCCATCGCCCAGACCAGAAATGATCACTGCCAAGATGTGGAACTTTTCCAGTGTAGATTTTACCTCCGAGCCAGGCAAGCAGTTCCTTTGAGAACAGAAAAGTGAATGTGCCCAACAAAAATGTTGTTTCACAAGAGATCTTACAGACATCAGAGAAAGATTGGAGAGATGCTGGGCACGGGAGATTGTAGAGAGAGTTTACATCCAAAACACTAAGATTTGGTTCCCACAGCTGTCTCTCTGGCTTCCTATTGCCTTGTTTCCTTCAAAGCCTGTGCATACTTCAGAACAAAGACAATTAAGATCATTAACAAAAAAGACAGAAACACATTCACATTTTAACTTACTTGAAACTTTTAATCTATTTGATTTAATTTAATTTATTTGAACTTAATTTAATTTATTAAGACTTTAAGGTCTAACCTGATTCTATTTAGTTTCTCTTAGAGAATCAAGTTAATTTCCATAAATTAACTTTAAGCTCAGCTTGAAGCAAGAACATTCCTGGTGGTGACATATTTGAAAAACACGAAGTGCTGCACTTCTGTGTTGTGTCTCCACCATCCATGTTCTGTGGGGTACGGGTCCTTGGAGTTCTTCAAATCAACTTTAGAATTCAGTGTAGGGCTATGGGAAATGTCCTGCAAAAGAGATGCATGTTCCACACAGGCCGCCTGCCCCACATTCTACATAGGGTCCATACCACCTGCCTCAAATCTTACATGGGGTCCACACATTTATCTTCTCTTGCATGCTGTGCTTCACTTAGCACCAAGACCTGGTGTCATTCTTATTGCACCTGGCGCATTTCCCCATCCTTCGTCCTCCTCTCTCTTCCCTCAACCTCACAAGCCTCTCTCCAGACACCAGGGCACAGGCACTCCCGACATGTTTCACCGTTAACAGGCTCTTGTGCTGAGATGTCCCCACTATTCAACAGGCCCTTAGGAAGCGCTCCCTTCCCCAGACTCCTGTCTAAGTCATGGTCTCCATGCCGGTGGGCAGGCCAGTCTTCCTGTCATGATAGCCGTTGAGCTTGCCTACTCACTGGACAAGTCTGCATGGGTCAGGGTTGATCTCTGGGCAGACACACTAACTTGCCTGGGAGAGGTCTAGCCTCCTGCCTGCTTTCCTATGATCAAAGGTGATGAGCTGGTGGGATCTACAGGCACTCCAGCTGGAAGAGAGGGGACAGGAGACCTCAGGTAAAAACAGGAGGGCAACAGACACAACAGGGCCTGGGGCTCCTAGGTGGGTTAAATAAAATTTGGCCTCTGGGCTATTCCACATGGGAGGACCCCTATCCACTACAAAACCCAGGGAATGGTTTCCTATCCAAAAAAGACATAGTAAAAAATAAAGAGAAACATCTGACAGTTTTAGCTGCTGCTACAAAAGCTGTTTTTCAGCACTGCCTAGGGTTGTATCTTGTGCTGATAGCTGATCTGGGTATTGTAAGAGTTAACCCAGAGGGTTCTGGTTTAAAGACATGGAAAGGTCAAAAAAGCAATGGAGGCTTGGCACTCTGACTGGTGAAAGTGCAGCGCAGTTGCAGACAGGGACCCCAGCTGCTCTAAATATGCCAGCATCATGAGATAACTACCAAGAACAGTAATGGAGTAAAACCAGCCAAAGCCCAGAGGACAAGCAGTGCTGTATGCTGCAGCCACAGAGCCAAAGAGGTAATCCAAGCCCCTTGTAAAAGCCCTAAAACCACTGGCTGAAAATATGTCTGTGCTTATATGTTTCCTCTGTTGAGCCTGAGACAGGTATCTAGAAAGACAGTCAGTTTGACCACTTGAGATATTGAGATTCTTAATAAATGCGGGTTCTCAAGGCCTTCAGTAAGTTTTTACAAAGCTTACTATGACAAAGATCCCCAAATCCTAACAGTGACCCCAAAATCTCAAGAGAACATGTTAGTCTCTTTTCCCCGGCTCCCATGCACTCCGCTGGACAGCGGCTGGATATCCCGCACGTACTGGTCAGGCTCTGCTCTCTGGCCAGGAGAACTGGGGTTCAGACTTAAGCGGCGGGAAGGTGGGGACCCGAGGCAGGGGTCCGGTGGCTTCTCACAAATCTGTCCATTTGCGACCCTGAGAATAGAGAGGGGCAAAAAGAGCCCCTCGGAAGCTGAGTCTGCTGGATGTGAAACTCAAGTCTATTAGCAGCCTTTTCCCTGTTAAGTAACTTTCCCAGAGGAGGTGGGTCCTGGTATTTTGAGTGGGGAAGCCTAATTAGCATAGGGCAGGGTGGGGGCACCTGAGGCAGGAGAGAAAGGCATCTACCTAATGAATGGATTCAGGTGCAGTGGAGACAAGCATGTTCCTTCTTCTTCCGAGAAGCAGGCAACCCACAATATTCTGTCCCGGCATGAGAAGAGGAACCTGCTGTGTGCTCTTTCCTCTCACCTTTGCAGGGAGTGGAGGCACATCCCAGCAGCTTCTACTGCTTCTTCAGCCCACAAGAACATAGATGGGAACAGAGCAACCTCACCTGGATTGTGGCAATGCTAACCACTAGGCAAAACTGCCCAATGCCTCACAGACCTGTCTAAACTGTGGATAAAACAGAACACTTGAGAATGGATCACCCTGCTTTTGCTGGACAGAGCAGAGGCCAGTCCTTCTAAGTCCCTTTTCCACAGATAGGTATCTTCTGGCCTGGCAACAGAAAACTGGCACTGCTTTGAGGCCCCTGAACCCCAATAAGATCACAGAGAACACAGGAGCCCAGGGGCACCTGTCCAGGAATGAGTAAGGCTCTGTTATTTTAATTGGCACAGGCTAATTGGGAAATGCATTCTGCTATAATTTAGTATTCCCAGACCTCTGATGGCTTTGATGACTAACTATAGTCTTGTTAGTTTAACAGCAGCAGACAACCATCTCCTCCCTCCAAGGCTACAGCTAATGGAGCTACTAGCACCCCCTTTGAGAAAGGGAAACAGGTTTGTCTTGCTAACAGGCTCCATAGTAAAAGTAAACAGGTTTCAGATGTAACTTTTTTACTGTTCCTTTATTTGGAGAAACTTGCCTTGCAATGACTGCTCTCAGTAATAGCTACTCATGTCTCAGGTAAATGGTTAGATTAAAAACAAACAGTTAGGAGGTTTAAAATATAGAGGTCTAAAAAGGTGATTTAAGTCGTGAGTGTCTACAAACTGTTGAGATGCAAAGTTTAAAGGTCTGAGGATGTAAAAGCCTAAGGAAGTTGTGAGGTCTAAAAAGGTGATTTTACATATATGGATAGAAGAGAGTAATTTAAAGACCTCAAAGGCCCAGAGTTGCAACATTAAAATTCTGGATACATGTTCCTATGGAGTTCTGATAAGCTGACACTGCTGTTAGCAGTCACAAGGTCAGGAATTTAAATTTCCTTTGGTTATTGTCTAAATATAGACTTGAGGTGCTTATCATTGGCTAAAATTGCCTCCATCCAACTAATGTATCTGGCTTTCTGGTTAGAGAAATAAATGTTCATGCTTTAACCCAAAAGCCACAGCTTTGGAGAGTGCTTGAGGGCTTGAGTCTAGACAGCCTTTTAGCAGATACCTGTCAGCTGCTGTTTCTATGATGTGGATTTCAGTGCTAAAAGTTTCAAATGTAAGCCACAATGTACTTTAACTCTTCCCTCTAGTCTTTATCTGTCTCAGCAGATTTCAATCTAACTAACAGAGCATCCAGGAATCAGCTGCAGACTAGACTGTGAGTCCTGGATCTTCTATAGGCCAGTCCAGCCAATGTGGTGGCTCCTTCAGCTGGTGCTGAAGCCAGATGCATTTGACTAATGCCCCATTACATTCCAGCCTTCCTGGACTCCCAGAATATTGTGCCCTAGTTCAACCGGAAGTAGATATAGAAGAAAATACATTGTCCCTTTACCCAACAGGTTGGAATGTTCTGATAAAAAAAACCAAAAAAACAAAAAAACAAAAAAACAAAAAACCTCCCTAGCCAGTGAGCCAGATCAATACTTAAAAATGTCTCAAAGATTTGGTCCTGGTAACGTATTTCAAGGAGGGAATGAGTGGACCAGCGCCCCTTAGTGGCAACAGCACAGACCTGGGCTTTCTGCTTCCCCATAAAATCCTCCCCTTTCCAGAAGCTCCTTTGTTTCCCCATGAGATTTAAGGAGCCAATCCAGGATTCAGATCTTGACCAATCAGAGAGATCCCCTAGCCTCTACCTGTTTGGTTTAAAAGGCCCACGTAGCCACATTTCCCTGCCGCCATGGTTTTTTAGTTGACTGGACCTGATATGTCAGCATATAACTCATGGAAATAAACTGCTTTAAATGCCATATGTATATCTCAGTGTCTACTAGAGCTATTTTGCAGGCCCAGCATGTGCTGAGAGGTGAAATGTTCAGAACTGGTGAGAAGTGGTTCATGATTCACACAGAGAAACAAATCCTTTTGAACTATCCTCCTAAATTCAAGAAAGCCTCTTCCTCTCAAGCCAGAGAACCTGCTACAGAGGCTGAAGATGCTTCCATGGGAATGCTAAAGACAGAACTGTCTACCAACACAGCCTATGAGTAGAAATGGGTGTGTATTTAATGCAATTTGGAAAAAAAATACTGAAAGAGTAGAGAAGAGCTTCGCCAGGGACTGGTGAGGAGCTGAACCTCCTGCCTGTTAGCCTGCCATGGTGAGTCTCTGTAGAAGTGAACAGGCTCGGAGACCTCTGTTAGACTAGTTACTCTACTACTTCAGAGTACATAATACTCAAGTATTTCTGGAGAGGACAAATGAACAATGAGTTAATCAAAAAAGCCTAAGGCATAGATTTTATCGTTGGTGTTTATTTTGGGGGGTTATTACTTTTTCCCCTTTATGTTTCTTCTTTTGTTTAATTGTGTGTGTGTGTGTGTGTGTGTGTGTGTGTGTGTGTGTTTATCTTTCTACTCCACTCTTGATCAGGTAATTTGCAGTCTGGAGAATTACAGGAAGTTTCTGTAGAACATGCTCCTTATGTCCAGTGTGATGTCAAGATTAACAGCCACAGCTTTGCAGGAGCACAGCTGAGGAAGTTACCTGTGGTGCTGGGGCTTGTGGCTTGCAGATGCACTGGGATTCAAAAGGCATGTAGACAGGGCAGGGAAAGTGGGAGGATGACTCCCCATTGGCCACCCCCAGCTAATCCTCTGACATTTCTGCTGCCTGGTAAATTGTAGGAGGAAGAGTCCTGTGGGATTTCTGTCTCAGTCTTCAGAAAGGAAATTGTCTTCTGTATTTGGAGACAGCCGGTTCCATTATTTTTATTCCTTCTTCCCTCTTCCCTTACTTTAATTTTTGTTTGCTTGCTTGTTTGTTTTAGTGAAACAGTATTGGGTTTCCTGGAATATGGTGTCCATACTTACCCAGAAAGGAAGTTTGTAAGAATGTACGTGTTTTTCAGCTTAGTCAAATATTCCCATAACTGAAACCATTTTTGTTCTCCACAAAGGACACACGCGTGTCCCACAGTTCTTTGAGACAAGGTTGTCCAGGCAGGGAATTTATCATACTATTTTTTCTATCCTTGAATATGGTTGCGATTTTCCAGAATAAACATTTGATTGGAAGTTTAAACTTAGAAAACATAAAATAAGGAAAGAAACAATAAGAGCTGCCAGGTCCAAAAGAAACTAATGACTGACTATGGTGCCTACTAGCACACCAAAGGGCAAGACTCACTCAGTCCCAAGGCCCTTCTCAGCTCTTCTCACACTCCCATCCTGAGCTCTCCATTCATGGGACTCCCTCCCTCCCCTTCTGATCCCTATGTGACCCTGCTATTCTAGCCATGCTCTCTCTTGCCCCTCTCCCTTACCCCTCCCTCCTGGTCCTTCCTTTTGTCTTCCTTTCTTTGTCTCCTCTCTTGCTCTCCCCTTCTCTCTCTCTCCTCTCATGGCCCAGATAAGTCTGCTGGCCATGTTTACTCTACCACTTTCTCCCTCTGCTCTGGACTCTTCCAGGTGGCCCTTGCTGTATCCTCATATTTTCATAATTGTGAAAAGTATGGGTTATCATATTTTAGGAATTTTGATGAGGACTACTAAATTATAAAACTTCCAATTCCAGAAAACATCTTAGATTCATAAAATCAGCCTCATTTTCATCTTCACTTCAGGTCAGGGGAATGTGGAAGTTTGGGGACTGCTAGGAGGATTCGAGTGAGTCGGCATGTGCCCATAGGAAGAAGCATGTTTTCTTTTCCTTGTGTTCAAGCCTAGCAAGAGTTGGGGGTTGGGAGAGAGCTTCTCGAGATGGTGTAAGAAACTGAAGGTTGAGAATGACAGTGAGACTTTCCTCAACACTACGACCCATGATCCCAAATCAAGAGACAAGAACATTTGTCTGCCCTCAAGGTGATTATTATCCCACAAACCATCTTCTTAAATGGAAACCTGAAGGACAACATAGAATAAAACCAGAGCAAAGCTGTGAAGAGAGAACACTGGCCCAGTAGTGAAAGAACTGAAAGCACCCTGACCCAGTATCTAAATATCAAAACGGTGGGGAGGGCTGAGAAAGACATTTCCAGAATGAAATGAAATATGTTTGTGTTAGTCTAATAAATAATAAAACACAGCCTTAAAATAAGCACAATGTATTACTGAAAATGCACTTGACTTTACAATGAAAAGCAGCATGGCAGGTTTGGTGACACACTCCTGTAATCCCAGATACTTAAGGTCACAGATTCAGGGTCAGCCTGGGTTGCATAGCCAGACCTTATACAAAAATAAAATTTACAAAATCTGCTGGAGATGCAGGCTGCTTTTACAAAGCTTTTCCAGCACCGTGCCAAAGAAGAAAAACAGGAGGACAAGAAGGCTGGAGAGATGGCTCAGCGGTTAAGAGTGCTTGTTGTTCTTGCAGAAGATCCAGGTTCCATTCCTGTCACCCTATGGCCACCCATGTCAGTCTGTAACTCCAGGTCCAGGAGCTGAGGCTTCTGATGTCTTCAAGCACAGGTGCTGCGTATATATACATGCAAGCAAATATTTTTTTAGACGATGTTTTTCTTATCAGTTATAATACATCCCAATCCTGGTCTTTCCTCCCTCCACTCCTCCAAGTTACCTACTCTTCCTCCCCCTCCCCCCAACTTTGCTTCCCCCTCAGAAAAGAACTAAAAGGAGTAGATATGAAAGGCATAAAAAAACAAAAAACAAACAAACAAAAAACAGTAATCATAAGAACAGGGAATGGAAGAGACCAAGAGATGCCTTGTAACCTGTTTTGAATTTTGGTTTTGGTTTTTCAAGACAGGGTTTCTCAGTATAACTGTCCTGGAACTCACTCTGTAGACCAATCTGGCCTTGAACTCACAAAGATCTGCCTGCCTCTGCCTCCCATTGCTGGGGTTAAAGGTGTGTGCCACCACCACCTGGTTCCATTTCTGTGCTCTTATAAATTCAAAAGGAGAAATGTCTTTGTACAAAACCCCATGTTGTAAAAAGTAGGGTTCACTAAGATTAATGTGATTGTACTTTAGGCTTACTTGAGTAAGGTGTGAGTGCCAACTCATCATACCCAAACACCTGTATAATTTAGACACAGCTGTGTTCTCCTAATCCCCTGAGCGCACATCTGTAGATGTTGAGTTTAACAACTGTAGATAACAGGCTACAGAGCGCCTCTGATTCTCTTCGAAAGAAAAAGAAAAGTCGGGGACGGGGAGCTGGGAGGAGTGGAAGGAGGGGTGTTGCAGAAGTTTACTTTAGTTATATATAAAATAATTGTGTTATGCACTGTTGGGTGAGGGGCTGCCTAGGGTGTTCTGTATTGTCTGTAGGTGCTGGATGTATGAGGGGGTATGGATTGCTCATGATCTGCACATGGTATCAGTAGAATACCTGAGGAAGTCTGAAAGAAGAGCTGAGACCCTCGGGGTTCCACTGTTGAGGATGGTGCTTGCCGTGATGGTGGTTCCCTCTGCTGAGGTCTGGCAGGGCTTCCATCTATGAAAATGCCTCTGTGTTTGTTGTTTTTATTTCAGTCTTCCCCGGCATTTTCCGCCACAGCCCTATCCCAGCCCAGAGCTGGCTGGGAAGCTGCTTAGTTCCCCGCCCTGGCCAGGGAGGAGAGGCTCAAGCTGAAAGCTGTGGGAAAGCACCGGGGAGCTGCGAGGGACGTGGGTTCCTCCGACCATGTGGCGCCACCTGACCCCCGCTTGCTGAGAACGAGACACGAGAAGGAGACGGCATCTGATGGATGCGAACTCGTGTATTCAAGGGGCTCACCACAATGAATAGCCTCTTTTTCCTCGGAAAGGTGGAGGAGCCTTAATTAGCATGGGGCGGCCGTTCCTAAGCAAGGGACCCGCCCCAATGCAGATAAACATGTTCCTTTAGCTTCTTGTGAAGCAAGCAAGTTATAACTAATATTCTGGCTAGGGACCTTCCCTGGATGGGAGAACAGGAGTCTGCCACACGTCTCATCCCACGTCACCTTTTTCAGGGAGTAGGGGCACTTGGCCTTAACTTCCACTGCTTTTCAGCCCCCGGGTCCACACATCTGTTTTCTTGGTGAGACCCCACAGCAAGTACAACTACAAATGGTGTACCAACATGAGGCACGATATCATGCCAGCTAATCCAACGTGGAAATAAGGGAGAGGAGAAAGAAACTGCAGACCTCAGAGTCCAGTAAAGGACTCTCAGGGCAGCTCCTAGAGGACAGAGATTATACATATGCAAAAATAATGAGTAGAAGTCTCCTGAAGGAAGAGGAGAGAAAGGACAAAAGCCTCTATGAAGAGAAAAGGCTGTGAAATTGATAAATTAATAAGGAAAAAAAGCTCCGAGGCGAGAGCCACAGAATGGAGGCCCTTAGAGATAAAGGATTCATCTGGAGCAGGGAAAAGCAAGGTTCTTACTGCTTCTCATCATTATTGAGCTGATGCCCGCTCCTGCCACTGGTGGTAGCGTGCTGTCTCATGAACTGTTTTCTGATAGCTGCACTGTATGTGTGTGAAGCTCAAGATGATGCGTTTGAGAGCTATGAAGAAGGGGGAATGTTTCCTCATAGCACTGGTGAAAAAGAATGCCAAACTGCCAGAAGTTTTCAACTGGAGATTCTTCCTACTGACCCAGGAACCCCTGTGGCTTACAACCAAAAAGCCACTTAAAATGGCCAGTTTTGTTTTTTGGTTTTTTGTTTGTTTGGTTTTTTTTTTTTTTGTTTATTGATTTTTCAGAAAACCTGACTAAGAGAAAGACAAATGGTCTAGGCACTGGTGATGGTAATGAGAATTCTACCCACGAGGGAACTCTTCCTGCAGAATAAGACTAGTTGTTTTTCCAGCAAACCAGACTCTATCTTAAAATCTGGAGGGTATTTCCTCACGGTCAGCACACAGAAGCTGTCTTCCAGAACTGCCTGAGGTTGTATCTCATGCTGGTAGCCGAACTTGGTACTGTAAGAGTCACCCAGCTGGTGCTGGTTTTTAAGGCATGAAGGGGTCTTTGGAGAGCAGCTGAGGTTTGGCACTGTGAGAGGTCATGAGAGGCCATTGGGGTTAAACAGCCAATGAGAATCACCTCAGACTCAAGCCTGTTTAGGCACTCAAAAAAACATGTTTTAGAGACTTTAAAGTGGGCCATGATGTACACAACACAGAATCTGTATTTCAGTCACTTAACATTTGTTTACAGAGTACAGTATAATAAAAAGTTTTCAAGTAACCAAAGCCAGGTTATAAAAATAAGATATAAAAATGTTAGGGGCAGACAGAAGGAGACCCCCGAGAAATCACCAGGACTCGAGATAGATGCAAAAGCAGGAGGTTTATTTCCAACGCATTGGGGTCCATTCACACAGATTCCTCAAGCGAGGCAGGTGGGAGTGACCAATTAGCACATTCTGAGTATGGTTTATATATGTTTTTCAAAGGCAGAGCATAGCAACAGATTATCAGGCGTGAGTCTATAGTGATGTGAGTATTAACCTTGAAGCTGATTGGTGCTGGCATATAGCAAGGTCGTGGGCACTAGAAAATATAAACTTAGGGTCTTAGTCAATGTGGGTGGGGAGAGATCCTTAGCCCAGGCCATTAGTCAGAGGTCTATGTCTTGTTTGCCTTAGAAATTGTTTTTCGTACAGAAATTGTTTGTCTTACTTCAGTTTTGGGAACTGTTCTGGGTCACATTGCCCCTGACTTGGGCCTACACAATTTTGGTGCTCTTAGAAGCCTGACTAAAGTTTGGCTGCTTTGGTCTTGTCCTTTCATCCCCCCCTTTTACTTGGGACTGTTCCAGTCATGGAACAGCTGTTTCTAGCTCCTGATCACTAGCATTGGTTAGTTCATAGTCACTCCCTGGAGAATTTTTAAGAAACTGGTACTGTTGTCTGAGAACCATAATCTGTACTGCACTGATTCTTTCTCTAACAAAAGCTATTAGTTTGCTTAAAATGCAGGGCCCAAAGGTTAGAGCCAACAATAACATTACCAAGGGTGCCAGTAGTGTAGATATTAAAGCTGTCATCCATGGGGATGAATTGAACCAGGACTCAAACCAGCTCTGATTTTGCTCTTGTTCTCGCTTTCTTTTGGGGAGTCTTTCTCTGATTTTTGCCATAGAGTCTTTGATTACTCCAGAGTGATCTATATAGAAACAACATTCTTTACCTAAAGTGGTATAAAGTCTTTCTTGTTGAAGAAAAAGTAAATTTAAACCTCTCCTGCTCTGTAGCACAACCTCTGAGAATGAGGTTAATGCTCTTGTAAGTGGGAAATAGAATTCTTTTATTCTTTCTATGTCTATATCAATGGCAGCTCGCAGATTCTGGTGCTGTTGTCCCTGTAGAAACAGGGAGGCAGTTCCTGTGGCAACTCCTGTTGCCCCACCCCTAATAGGAGTGACACAGTGAGAACTGTTAAAGGTTTCTTTTTTGCTTTAAGTGGGTGTTTTATCATATTGTCAGCTTAATGAACCTGAGTCTATCTGACCTCAACAGGTAATGTTTTGGTGTGCCAATAGGCACTATACACGCCATGTCTCCAGTCTTAGGGAGTTTTCTTTTGACCAAAAGTTCCAGCCTGTGGAAATGGGATGTTGTAATCTCTTAGACTGCTTCCTGCTGAGAGAGGACGTCGTTTTCAGGGGCCCCAAACAGGCTGGTATTAGTCAAAAGCCGGGGGAGGGAGGAGGTTAGGCAGTGGGGTACATCTGGTTCGCTGATCCAGCGGAGTGGACAGGGGTAGTCATCTCAGCTGGACTGGCAGTCAGCTTTCAGCAAGTCCAGGACTTCACAGTAGTTGAAGCAATTTGATTTCTGGATGGTGTCTGTTAGCAAAGTGGTGATCTGTTGAGATGGATAAAAACTAGAGGCAGAAGTTAAAGTTTAACTTTTTATCATTGTAATTCACATTGTAGAAAGAACAGCTAACAAGTGTCTGTTAAACAGCCAATGAGAATCACTTTAGACTTGAGCCTATTTAGGCATTTAAAACATATATTTTTAGGGACTTTAAAGTGGCCCATGATTTACACAACACAGAATCTGTATTTTAGTCAATTAATATTTGTTTACAGAGTACAGTATCATAAAAAGTGTTTAAGTAACCAAAACCAGGTTATACACCACTAAGACAAAATCTGTCATTTTTAAATGTAGAGGATGGTTCTTGGCTTTTTTTAGCAACAAAGTATGATTTTATATATCTAGAAGAGAATGGGAGAGCCAAGCAAGCCTCTAGACCTGGAATAATCTAGACAAAAACAAATATACCAGCTTATCAGAACATGTATTCAGGATTTCAGTGTTACAACTCTGAACCTTTAAAGTTTACGTTGCTCTCTTATGCCTTTTATCTTTTATATCAAACCACGTTCTCACTTAAAGTCACTACCTCAGACCTTCACAACTTACCTAGGCTTCCATATCTGCAGACTTTTAAACCTTTACATTTTAGCATTTTTTCAGACACTCAAAACTTAAACCACTTTCTTAGACCTCTATATTTTAAACCTCGTAACATTCTTTTTAACGCTAATATTTTTTCCTAGCCTTTAAACTTTCTTTTAATCTGACTTCTCACCAGAAACATGTGTTGTTATTACCAAGAGCAGTCACTTTCAGGCAAAAATTTTTTTCAAATAAAGGGATAGTAAAAGTTACATCAAAAACCTATTTATCTTTTAACAGGGAGCCTATTTATCTTATTTAGAAAGAGACTCTAGTAGCCTCAGAGAAAGGAACTGGTTGTCTATTGCTGTTAAACTAACAGAATTACAGTTAGCCATCAACACCACCAGAGATCTGGGAATACTAAATTATAGCAAAAAGTGTAACTCAATTAAAATGACAGAGACTTACGCACACCTAGACAGATGACCCTGGACTCTCCATGTTCTCTGTGACTTATGGGGAACAGAGTTCTCAAGGCAATGATGATCTTCCATTGCCAGGCCAGTCTTTAGTTGCCAGACCAGTAGGAATCTTTCCATGGGAAAGACTTAGAGGGATAGGCCCCCACTCTGTCTATCCAAAGCAGGGTGATCTACTCTGTAGTGACTTATCTGTCTACGGTTTAGGCAGATCCATGGCAGCTGAGGCATTGGGGCAGCTGCTCAATGCAGCCCCCCTCTCCCACAGCTGGCCCTCCCTTGCTTACGTGTGGCTCACATGCCTGGCTGGCCCCGCTGAGGTGTGTGCAGGGGAGCAGCACTGCCACTTATCCACAGCATGCGTGTGAGAGGAGCTGCTTGGCCCATGTTAGATCTCACATGTTACACAGGAAACCAGACAAACACAAAACATACAACCACAAAATGGACAAACATGAGTCAGACAAGACCTTGGCGCGGCACAGTTTCTAGGAAGTTCCCAGGTGCCTAGGAACAAAAAGTATGCCTTTTTCCTTTTTCTACATCAACTGACTGATAAGTTGCTTTGTCCTTGACCCCCTTAAAATGAGACATAATTATGCTGAGAGGTCCTAATGGAGTTTGTCCTACATCCAAAAACAAAGTCAGTCCGAGTCCAACCGCACACACATACACACAGAATCACACAGAAACAGATGTGCACCATTTGGTGCTTCAAAAAAATGTGTCAAGAAAGAACTTGGCACCACCATCCACCCAGAGCTCTTGGCCAGAGAGTCTGTCAGTGGAAAGGCCTCCACGGCCTCCAAACAACTCCGAATTTCCCAAGTTGGGTCTTCAAGACCCCCTAATACAAATGGGTCCTATGACCCCAAGTTCAAGCAGGTCATGACCCCAAGCGGGAGTCTGGAGCGTCCTCTCAGACCTCCCACGGCTGTAGTGTCGAGGCAAGTCTGCCCACTACGTCTTGCCGTTTTCAGAACTAGGACCAGCATTCCCCCGGAACACCAGTGTATCAGAAATGGAAGTACAAAGAAATTCCTCTCTACTCACTCATACAGATGAACAGTCTTTGTCAGTTTTCATGTACACTCCCTACGCCAGCAATAGTTACCTCCGACTCGAGGGTCCTCTCCTGGTGATTGGGAGGGTCTCCACTTCCCTGTCAGGGAACCAAATGTTAGGGGCAGACGGAAGGAGACCCCCAAGAAATCACTAGGACTTGAGATCAATGCAAAAGCAAGAGGTTTATATCCAACATGTTAGGGTCCGCCCTCACAGATGCCTCAAGTGAGGCTGGTGAGAGTGGCCCAACGCATTGGGGTCCACCCTCACCGGGCGACCCCCTGCGGTGGGGTCCACCCTCACAGGGCGACCACTAGCACACTCTAAGTTTTGCTTATATAGGAATTTCAAAGGCAGAACTTAGCAACAGATTATCAGGCGTGCTTCTATTGGTTACATAGTGATGTGAGTACTAACCTTTCAATTGATTGGTGCTGGCATATAGCAAGGTCGTGGGCTCCTAGAAAATGTAAACTTAGGGTCTTAGTCAATGTGGGTGGGGGGAGAGCCTTAGCCCAAGGCCATTAGTCAGAGGTCCATATCTTGTTTGCCTTATAAATTGTTTTTCTTACTCTAGTTCTGGGAATTGTTCTGAGTCACACTGCCCCTGACTTGGTGTCTCTAGAAGCCTGACTAAAGTTTGGCTGCTTTGATCTTGTCCTTTCACCCACAGCAATATCAACCACCGAGGGGAGGAGGGGCATTGAGATTAAAAAAAAAGAAAAGAAAAGTCTAAAAAGAAGCAGAAGGACTTTAGCACTGGAGAGTATGGATGCTGGGATCGCTGCAGATCCATCTCATTTCTGCATGGTCCTTGGCACTGCTGATGCCGTTGTTGTTCAGGTAGGCATGCTCTTCTGCTCCTTGGATGGAAACCCTAAAAATAAACCAAAGAACAGTAAATCTGCAGAGGCCAGCATGTGTGATCGCTCCTGCAGTGAAATTCTGCTGTCTCTTCTGCTTATTTGTAAGTTGAGTCAAAGAAAGGCAGAGACGATCAGGAATTACCTGCCTAGCTTTGCACCTAGTGTCTTTTACATCCCCAAGGTTCGATTTGTCATTCATCAGTGCTGAACACCATGTGTATAAGACATCTGACTGGGTCATGTTCAGATGACCTCCAGCTGTGGGCAGTCTCACTGAGGATGATTTTCAACTCTGTTTTGAAGCATTTTACATATGGAAAAACCCAATTCTCAGTAAATTTGCTGAAAGGGCTTTAATGAGAGACAGGACTGGGTCTGTATTTTATCAGTCCAGTGTAATGGCTTGGTCAAAACAGCTAAGCTCATATCCAAGAGCTGTCTCAGGTGCTCTCTGATGACAAGGTTTCCAATGCCCCTGGAGCCTCTGCTTTATGAACAGGTGCAGCTATGCACACAGTGGACCGAGGAGTCTTGTCCATGCTGTTTGCAGTGCCTTCCTGGGGTTTCAGAGCCCTCATGCCCATCTGAGGTTCTGTCTACATACCACAAGGGCTTTTGTCACTAACAAAAAGTTTTAAATTGGTGATGGTGCAGAAAATAGCTGCCCTGGATGCCATCACCTTGCTAAAGAATTTGAGTAAAATCACACTAAGTGAAGGTTTTGAAAATGATGGCAAATAAATGGGACAGCATCCAAAGGATTTAAGTTTGTAAGACTTAGGAGGTTGCTAGGGATTTACTCCTGCATGGAAACACAAATACAACCTCCAAGGCACAACTCTATCCCAGGGGTTTATTTTTCTTCCTTTCCTGTACATTGACTCCACAGGTCACAGCCTTCCACCTCTCACAGCCACAACCCACACACATCACAACACATGAACTCAACAGAACGGAAGTCAGTCTACAAACATACAAGCTGTTATATTCAGTGCCGTCTGTCCACCTCCAGGGGAGCTCTGAGGACTCTCTATGCAGCCCGATCCAGTGGTCATAATCCCCCTTGTATCTGTTCAGGAACTCCTGTCATAACACACAGAAAGCAGACACATCTGTCTCTCAGTTTCAGGTGAGCCTTGAATGTCTCCACTCCTCAGCTCCTCTTGGGATGACAGCAGGGATAACTGAGGGACACAGACTTTGGAGCTATAATAGCCCTCAGTCCTCAGTGGGTCCAGCTGAAGTCCATAATTCTAAAGTACCTCATCTGAATTTAATGACACACCCCTATGTGGCTGGATAGTCCTTGGTTAAGTTCTCCATGGAGTTATTAACAGTGCTTACCTTCGGGATGCAACACCTGCAAGCTAGAAGGAAAACTCTCATGATCACCACGAATCTAATAGTATATGTGACCTTGTAGACTGAGTATGACATGAGAGAATGTTTCTTGCATGTCTCAAGGCTCCAGTCAGAAGTGTTACTACCTGCAAATGGCACACACTCACTGTTCCCCGTGTCTCCATCTGTGTGAGATGGGACCCTTCCTTGTGCTTTAACTGTAAGCTTCCATCTCAAGGGAAGACATATTCAACAGAACAAACAACCAATCCCTGATCATTTCTCACCAGTTCCTCCAGGCTTTCAAATCGAACAAGTTGGGCTTCCAATGTCATGCAGGAAGTCTGGCTGGATGTCCAGTTTCTTGATTGTTCAGAAAAATAAAAACATTTATTTCCAAATCCAATCCAGTTTCTTGGACAGGTGGCATAGGTACTTTTATTGGTGATCTGGCCTGTGTTTAGACAACACACTGAATTATAACAAGCATGTCTATGTCTTGCATCTTTCTGGTATACCCTCCTTTGGGGGGCGATGTGCTGTATCTTCCTGCACACATTACTCTTCTGTCCTCACAACTCCTTGAAGTTTCTCCTTTGAGTTCTCCTCTGCTTTTTCTCTGCCTTGAGGCTTCCCCAGGTAGAAATGTGTCTTTGCATCACTATCTAAAGTCACTGACAGTCATCTTCCCAGGGCTGCTGAGTCTGGCCTCCTGTGCACACAACAGCCTGTGCTGTTCCTTCACTGCACCTTCCTGCTGCATCCTAAGTTCCTAGAGGACAGGAACTTCCAGTGTTTTCTCCCAAGCCCTTCTCACAGTGCCTGGCTGACAGTGGCTTAGGAAATAGTTACTGAGAGCATGAAAGTAGACAGAATTCTGTAGAGTTTGGAGAAAAAGTTGCTTACCTGACAAAGCAACAGAAAGCACAACTACAGCTACAATGAGGACGATGATGATTACACAGCAGCAGTAAAACTTAACAGGAGTCACAGAGAAGATGGTTCTGAAACATTTTCCTTTGAGCTTTTTACCTGAAAATATAAATATCAGAACCTCAATCTCAAGAACCTTTTAAGAAAAAAGATACATTTACTCCAGAGCCATCTATAGATTTGGCTTATACTCCTCCAGTGGAAACCCCCTTCACAGAAAGTCTTGGTTCATAAATGATGCTCTTGGCTCACAGAAGACTACAGGGAAGGGAAACAGAATATTTGTCACTGGAGTCTTCCAGTTAGTGAAATAAGGGCCAACGAAGGAGCAAGAACCAGAGTACAGATCAGGATGAAAGGAAACAACAAGAAGTGTCTACAGATTTAGTTCCATGAGAATAGACTTGCTTAGGAGTGAGGGAAACACTGGGTAGGTGGGGATCAGTAAGAGCTAGACAGGTGGCTGGGAGGTTATGTACTCCAAGAGAATAGGCTTTACTGGAAAAGCTCCCACTGACTTCAACCACTGTATTTGCTCATTTTCATACATCTCCAAAACAAAAGAGAGCTTGTGCTAAACTAACAAGGAAGGCAGCACATAGGATCAGAGGATTGTAAGCACTGAGTTCCTCTGGATTTTGGCTCTGTAAAAAATTCTCAACTTTCACTCTTTGTCGTTTTATATTAAACCAAAATGTCTGCAAAAACTCAATTATCATTGTTTTATTTTTTACATTATTACTGGGGCCTGGCTTGCACAGTGGTGACCCTGCCTTATACAAGGTGGATAGTTCAAGGACCAACACCCAAGGCTGTTCCCTGATCTCCACACTTGTTCCCCACCATCACCCCATCCCTCCCTCCATCTCCCCTTTGATATTTTATTTTATTTTTACAAAGGTGATTTGCAGAGCTTAATCTCCCCATTTGCCCTTTGGTTTCACTGGTCTCCTGAAAGTCTAGTCGCTGCTTGTACTTCCCTCTCTCCTCTTCTATTTTTTAACATTTAAAAATGAGATATTTGCTGTAGAAAATCACGAGCCTATACAAAAACAGAGAGGATAGCATGCTAATTCTCACATACTCACTACCTGGCTCCAATACGTGTCTGCATGTGAAGAACTATTTTTGTCAATATTCTGCTCCTCTTGTCACCCCACCCTCAAAATTACTTTTAAACAAATGTCAGATTTCTTAACACCTTCAAATTTGAAATGTCTAGGCTTCCCTGTGATTTTTAGGTTTAGCTCTGTGCTTAGAAATGTCTGCCAGTCTCTGAACGAATAATACATAATAACCCCTTCTTTTAGCTAATCCCTCTGTCTGATGAGCAGAGTTAGCCCTTCTATGACTGACTACCCATGTGCGGCCATCCTCTCTGACTGCTGCACAGTATTCCATTATACATGGAGTGTGACCATCATTCTCCTCATCCACCCCCTGACAGATGCAGGAGTTCCATGTGCTGCTATTGTGGACAGTGTTACAGCACACGCTCACGTACAAATGTCTCTTATCAGGAGCTGGGAGGGTAAAGAGGAAGTAGACAATTTTTATTATAAAGAGGTCTCAGCTCTGCATCAAAGGCACGGTAGGCTAACATTCACAATAATGCATATGTTCCTGAAAATTGCTGAAGGGTTTTGAATGTACTCACCATAAGGAAACGACAAAAGTGTGAGTTAATTGTAATGTGTAAACTGAAAAGAAAGAAGAGAAACTAAACTGGAGAGTTTGGGTCCTGTTAAGGAACAGTGCCTGATAACCTTCTAGAAGAGACTTAAGCATCTATCACCCAGGTTCCATCCAACAGAACTCCACACCAGACATTTCTTATACGTTATTATCAGCAAGGTTTACTGAAAATCCTCTGTATTTGCAGCAGTATAATTTCTGGTGCCATCTTTTTCACTTTGATACACAAATGTTAATTATTTTTCTTCTACCTTTCTTGTGCCATATACACAAGGGTCTCTGTCTAAATTAGAATGCCTACCATAGCACAGATGGAATATAACCTTAGCTTCTCTATTAGAAAGCACGTTAGAAATGATCGCTCATAAAAACAAAACAAAAAAAATAATTATTGTAAAAAATTAAAATTTTTATTTAAAAAATATTTATAATTGCTCTGTGAATGGAAAAAAAATTAAAGAAAAATTGACCTCTCCTAGGTTTAGGAGAATTCTAAGTGAAGGTCTACTGTATATATGAGAGAGAATTGATCCAGAACAGGAAGGGTACAAACTGAACATGGCCACGAGAGAAGGGTAAGGGGCGAGAGGATGAGAAAGGAAAGGGGCTTAAGAGGCCAGGAGCCCAGGAGATAGCATGTCGAGAATAGCTTGAGAAACAGCATGAGACTTTCTCAAAGAATCAATCATCACCATCAGTGCTAAAAATAATAATAATAATAATAATAATAATAATAATAATAATAATAATAATGGAAATCATAATTTTCGTTAGAAGAATGCTTGGTTTAAGTAGTAAGTATTAACCTTCATCATGAATCTTTGGTATTTTGCATTTTGGTAAGCATTAGTCTTCTTTTCTAAAGCCAATATTCTTTCCCTAAATTTAAAACTTAAAATAAAGGAAAAAGGGAGAAAAACAAAAAGAAAAGATTTTTTTAAATGAAATATAATGAAGCATAACATTTTCAAAACCAAGAGACAAAATTTGGTTGTCTGAAGACAAGTAGGAAACCCCATTATATTATTCCTTTTCCATAATTTACCATGAGCTCAAAATGCAAAGGATTTGCCCCACCCCTCAGCCTCCCACCCCCTGCCACCTCCTTCCATTTCTTTTGTAAAATACACTGGATCTCCAACACACAAGCCCCAGCTTCCCAGGCAACTGTTGTCAGTGTGCATATTGCAAAGCTGTTGCTGTGTAAATTTGCCTTCTCTCTGGGACATGTAGAGCAAACATGTTCTACAGCAACTTGGTGAAATTCACCAGAGTGTAATTTACCAGATCCCTGGGGAAAGAGTGGACTAGCAGGCAAAGTACAAAGAAAAAAGCTGTGGCTTCAGCTCTTGAAATTTTAATGGTAATCCCTGTTCATTTCCCAGCTCATTGCAGAACTATTCAAGTATTATATGTTCCAATAGAATAACTAATGGAACAGCCTCATAGCTAAACCCTCATGTGCATTCTCCCTTTCTTCAGAGACTCACTGTGACAGGCTGGCAGGCTGAGGTTCAGCTCCTCTACTGTCACCAGTGAGGCACTAAGAGCCTCTCTACTCTTTCAATTTAGTTCATATTGCTATGATAATACATACCAGTTTCTGCCTCGTGCAGGCAGTCTGCAAAAACCAGCATACCCACAGAAGCCTCTGCAGTCTTTTCAGAACTCATCTCAGGGCTGGGGAGTTGGGTCTCAAAAAAAGGAAGATTAAACTTATGTTTGTTCAGAAGAAGGAATACTCTTGTTTCATTAAGGGGCAGGGATGGGGCAGGAGGGAGAAAGGATGGGAGGTGCTGTGGTTCCAGAAGAGGAATTTCTGTAACACAGACAGCTTGTTCTTTCCTTCCCTACCAGTAGAACATTTACTAGCTCAGTACAGATTTGTGTGTTCCAGAAGAAACAGAATCACAAGATAAGAGAGGCACTGTGACATGGGATTAAGTAATTAAATAAACAAAACTGATAAATACTGTAGAATTTGACAACACATAATGCTTTTGACTTGGAGCAACTTCAGGGGCTGGAGGGTGGAATAATAGGGTCTGTCAGGTTGGCCTTTTGGACAGATAAGTAAGGAGTTTATAATGTGTTGGAAATATCTTTTTATCAGACTATCCAGCAATTTCAAATTTATTAGCATTACTTCATAAAGTTAGTGCTCTATCAAGTGATTGATACTTAATAATAGGATAGATAATAACATCAGCTAATTTTAAAAATAGAATACTTTTGTCTTTTGAATACTATTAATTTTTATGTAACTAAATATATTTGTTGATTTTGTTAATTTTTTGAAGCTCTTGTCAGCGGTGTGTTAGAGTGAAGTAAAGAACTTAGTACAACAGATGGGAAGGAGTGAGCATACTTAAACCAAAGGCTCGGAAGGCTTGTAATCCAGCCAATAGCACACCCGTTCTCCATGTACCCGCCTAACAACTTCAAGGTCTGATCTCTCTCCCTATTCCATGTGTTGTCTCTCTTCTCCCTCTCCCTTTCTGTCTCCTTTCTTCTCTCCTGTTTCTTCCTCTCTCCCTTCTTCTTCCTCCCCAGTGCCCGCTCCCCCCATTCCCTTTTCTCTTTCGACCTCCAGATACCAGGACTCCTTTACTGAGTGAGGCATTCTGAAGCCCTGTTGGAACAGGGCCTGGGACACCCTGCACCTCTGGAGATTCATGTTCCATTTACTGGTTTCCTTTGTGTTTCTAGGTTCTGCCTTACAAGTAAACTTTATAAGGGCAGACTGTTACTGAAGACCCAGGGACTCTCAACACTCCCCTAGCTGGAAGCCTCTTCCTCTAAATGCAAAATTTAAGTTCTGGGAACTGGGCAGTATGTCTGGGAACCAGACATAAGTTTCAGTCCCAGGCTTGACTCTGACACACAGAAAGAGGTCTATAACTTATCTCTGGCTCAATTGTGGTGGTCTTATTCTTGACCAGACTTGGGATTTTCAACTAAAACTCCCCCAAAACTCCCAGGTCAGCCAGAGTCCTGGAATTGTGAGGGTTTAAGGATTTTGTTTGCTGGGTTTTGTTTGGCTTGGTTTTAAGACAGCCCCAGGTTTTGAAACAGACAAGTTTTGTACCATCCACCCAAGGACTGTTTGGATTCTTTTTTTAATTTCTTTGCTAAGTTTATGGCAAAGGAGAAATGAGAGTAAATGCAAAGCCTTTCTCTTTAAAGGTAAGAAATCTGCCTATGCCTTTAATCCCAGCACTTGGAAGGGAGAAGCAGGCTAATCTCTGTGAGTTTGAGGCCAGCTTGGTCTACAAAGTGAGTTTCAGAACAGCCAGGACAGTTATACAGAGAAACTTTGTCTCAAAAAACAAAACAACAAGAAAAAGGTAGGAAATCTGGATATCTAACCAACTGCAAATACCCTTTAAAAGGAAGAGAAAGTAATGCTTGAGCCTGCAACATTAAAGGATTGTTTTTCTGTTTCTTTCTTTCGTTTTGAAATTCCAAAGGACAAGAGTCAGCAGTTTGATTGCAGGGACCTGCATGCTGGCCTTGCTTCTCAAATGTTTCACTAGGAAGGCCCACACAGGACCTGCCTACTATCTGTAATTAGGGAGGAGAGAGGGGTAGGGGGAAGTAGAGAGAATATGAGAATAAAGTATCTAGCACAGGTTGACCCATCTTGAAATTAAATAAATTAATAAATAATAAATAAATAAATAAATAATTGTAGGGCATCGAAGTACATCACCTATAGCCTCAGCACTGGGGAGATGCAGGCAGGAGGATCAATAGTTCAAGGACAACTCAGGCTATGTAAGACACTCAAAAATCTGAGAAAATATAATAATGAAAATCTCATCAGATTTTATTGATCTGTCTATGGTAACGCACACAGGTGTTGGAGACACAGAAGTTTTTATGCTCAAAGATAAGCACTAGGAGAACCAGGAATGTTAAGCAGGCAAGGTTGTCTGTTCAGAGATGTATAACCTGTTTTTAACCCAGAAGGCCTAGAATGGATGTTGTTTGACCAAGACCACACCAGATCCTCCCGTGACCTCTGAGATGTCACATGTAATCGATATATAGAACTCATCTGTAGCTGTTCATTTAATCTGATGATATGTTATTAGAACACATCATATGATATGCCTTCTAAAAGAGACTTAAGCATCTATTCACCCAGGTTCCATCCAACAGGACTCCACACTAGACATTTCTTATACATTATTATCATCAAGGTTTACTGATAATCCTCTGTATTTACAGCAGTATAATTTCTGGTACCTTCTTTTTCACTTTGATACACAAATGTTAATATTTTCTTCTACCTTTCTTGTGCCGTATACACAAGGGTCTCTGTCTAAATTAGAATGCCTACCATAGCAGTTGGAACATAACCTTAGTTTCTTTATTAGAAAGCATGTTAAAAATGATTGCTCATAAAAACAAAACAAAAAAATAATTTTTTAAAAAAAGTAAAATTTTTATTTAAAAAAATATTCAGAGCTGGTCTGTGAATAGAAAAAAAATGAGGGCATGACTGCTCCCAGGTTTAGGGGAATTCTAGGAGAAGGTCTACTGTAGACATGAGAGAGCATTGAGCCAGAGCAGGAAGGGTACAGACTGAACATGGTCATGAGAGAAGGCAAGGAGGGGAGAGAGGGCGAGAAGGGAGAGGGGGTTAAGAGGCCAGGGGCAGGCCAGGAGCCCAAGAGATAAAGTATCCAAAATCCCTGAGGCTATACTGGAAAGTAGCTGTGGGCAGGGAAGTGGAAGCCCCGCCCCCGGGAGGGAGGGGTTTAGGGAGGGGTGAAGTGGGGTGGGAAATGCTGGGGGAGCCTTAGATTCTGAGTGAGGCTGGCAGCCTGGCAGTTCCAGCTCTCTTATGCTAATATACACCTAGGTTAAGGGTTTGTCCCAGGTTCTTTGAGACCTAGCAGCCTGGTTGTTAGCTTTATTTAAAATAACAGTAATAAAAACAAAAGCTGCCTCGTTCACGGAACCAGTTATGGTTTCAAAAGCCCGAAACTGCGAGGTGCACAACAGCTGCACTTTGGACTTGAGAGCCTCATCCACACCAGGTGATGTTTCCACTGGGCAAATATTTGGTTTCCAAAGTCAACTTCTGGGGCAGAGGGAGAGAAATTTCGAGAATAGCTTGGGATACAGCATGAGACTTTCTCAAAGAATCAATCATCACCATCAGTGCTAAAAATAATAACAATAATAATGGAAATCATAATTTCAGTTAGAAGAATGCTTGGTTTAAATAGTAAGTATTAACATTCATCATGAATCTTTGGTATTTTGCATTTTGGTAAGCATTAGTCTTCTTTTCTCTAAAGCCAATATTCTTTCCCTAAATTTAAAATTTAAAATAAAGGAAAAAGGGAGAAAAACAAAAAGAAAAGATTTTTTTAAATGAAATATAATGAAGCATAACATTTTCAAAACCAAGAGACAAAATTTGGTTGTCTGAAGACAAGTAGGAAACCCCATTATATTATTCCTTTTCCATAATTTACCATGAGCTCAAAATGCAAAGGATTTGCCCCCCAACCTCAGCCTCCCACCCCCTGCCACCTCCTTCCATTTCTTTTGTAAAATACACTGGATCTCCAACACACAAGCCCCAGCTTCCCAGGCAACTGCTGTCAGTGTGCACATTGCAAAGCTGTTGCTGTTTAAATTTGCCTTCTCTCTGGGACATGTAGAACAAACATGTTCTACAGCAACTTGGAGAAATTCACCAGAGTGTAATTTACCAGATCTTTGGGGAAAGAGTGGACTAGCAAGTACAAAGAAAAAAGCTGTAGCTTCAGCTCTTGTAATTGTAACTGTAATCCCTGTTCATTTCCCAGCTCATTGCAGAACTGTTTAAGTATTATATGTTCCAATAGAATAACTAATGGAACAGCCTCATAGCTAAACCCTCATGTGCATTCTCCCCTTCTTCAGAGACCCACTGTGACAGGCTGGCAGGCCTGAGGTTCAGCTCCTCTACTGTCACCAGTGAGGCACTAAGAGCCTCTACTCTTTCAGTTTAGTTCAAATTGCAGTAAATACATACCAATTTCTGCCTCCAGCAGGTTGTCTGCGGAAACTAGCAAACCTACAGAAGCCTCTGCAGTCTTTTCAGAACTCATCTCAGGGCTGAGGAGTTGAGTCTCAGCAACAGGAAGATTGAAACTTACTTGTGTTGGGAGGAAGAAATACTCTTGATTCCCTTTGGGGCAGGGATTGGGCAGGAGGGAGGGAGGATGGGAGGAGCAGCAGTTCCAGAGAGTAACTTTTGTAACATAGCCAGCTTGTTCCATCCTTCCCTGGTCAATAGAACACTCACTAGGTCAGTACAGAGACTGTGTGTTCCAGAAGAAACAGAATCACAAGATAGGAAAGGCACTGTGACATGGGATTAAGTAATGAAATAAACAAAACTGCTAAATGCTGTAGAATTTGACAACACTAAATGCTTTTGACTTCGAGCAACTTCAGGGGCTGGAGGGTGGAATAATAGGGCCTGTCAGGTTGGCCTTTGGACAGATAAGTAAGGAGTTTATAATATGTTGGAAGTATCTTTTTATCAGAATATTCAGCAATTTCAAATTTATTAGCATTACTTCATAAGGTTAGTGCTCGATCAAGAGGTTGATACTCAATAATAGGATCAATAATAACAACTGCTAATTTTAAAAATAGAATACTTTTGTCTTTTAAATATTATTAATTTTTAAGTAACTAAATATATTTGTTGATTTTTTTAATTTTTTTGAGATCTTGTCTGTGGTGCCTTAGAGTGCACTAAGGAACTAAGTACAACAAGGGGAAGGAGTGAGCACACTTAAACCAAAGGCTAGGAAGGCTTGTAATCCAGCCAATAGCACACCCGTTCTCCATGTACCCGCCTAACAACTTCAAGGTCTGATCTCTCTCCCCATTGTACTTCTTGTCTCTCTTCTCCCTTTCCATCTCCTCTCTTCTATCCTGTTTCTTCTTCTCTCCCTTCTCCTTCCTCCCCAACGCCCCCCACCCATTTCCCTTTCTCTTTCAACCTCCAGATCACCAGGCCTCCTTTACTGAGTGAGGCATTCTGAAGCCCTGTTAGAACAGGGCCTGGGACATCCTGCACCTCTGGAGATTCATGTTCCATTTACTGGTTTACTTTGTGTTTCTAGGCTCTGCCTTACAAGTAAACTTTATATAGGCAGACTGTTACTGAGGCCCCAGGGACTTTCACCCCTCCCCCAGCTGGAGGCCTCTTCCTCTAAACCCAGAACTTCAGTTCTGGGAACTGGGACATATGTCTGGGAACCACATAAGTTATAGACCCAGACTTGACTCTGACACACAGAAAGAGGTCTATAACTTATCTCTGGCTCAGTTGTGGTGGTCTTATTCTTGACCAGACTTGGGATTTACAACCCAACTCCCCCAAAACTCCCAGGTCAACCAGAGTCCTGGAATTGTGAGGGTTTAGGGATTTTGTTTGCTGGGTTTCCTTTGACTTGGTTTTGAGACAGCCCCAGGTTTTGAAACAGACAAGTTTTGTACCATCCACCCATGGACTGTTTGGATACTTTGTTTCATTTCTCTGCTGAGTTTGTAGCAAAGGAGAAATGAGAGTAAACGCAAAGCCTTTCTCCTTAAAGGAAAGAAGTCTTCACATGCCTTTAATCCCAGTACTTGGAAGGCAGAGGCAGGCAGATCCCTGTGAGTCTGGTCTTTAAAATGAGTTCCAGACAGCCAGGACTATTATACAGAAAAACTCTGTCTCAAAAACAAAACAACAAAAAGGCAAGAAATCTGGATATCTAACCAACTCCAAATACCCTTTAAAAGGAAGAGAAAGGAATGACTGAGCCTGCAACATTAAAGGATTGTCTTTCTGTTTCTTTCTTTCTTTTTGGAATTCCAAAGGACAAGGGTCAGGAGTTTGATTGCATGGCCACCTTGCTTCTCAAATGTTTTACTAGGAAGACTCAGACAGAACCTGCCTATTATCTGTAATTAGGGATGCGGGGTGGGGGGAAGAAGGAGGAGGAGGAGGAGAAGAAGAAGAAGTGGAAGAAAAAGTAGAACAAGAAGAGAGGTCGAGAGAGAATATGAGAATAAAGTACCTAGCACAGGCTGACCCATCTTAAAATAAAATAAATAAATAAATAAATAAATAATAAATAATTGTAGGGCATGGAGATACAGCACCTATAGGCCCAGCACTGGGGAGATGGAGTTCAAGGACAACTCAGGCTATGTAAGACACTCAAAAATCTGAGAAAATATAACGATGAAAATCTCATCAGATTTTATTGATCTGTCTATGGTAACGCACACAGGTATTGGGGACACAGAAGTTTTTATGCTCAAAGATAAGCACTAGGAGAACCAGGAATGTTAAACAGGAAGGTTATCTCTTCAGAGATGTATAACCTGTTTTTAACCCAGAAGGCCTAGAATGGATGTTGTTTGACCGAGACCACACCAGATCCTCCCGTGACCTCTGAGATGTCACATGTAATCGATATATAGAACTCATCTGTAGCTGTTCATTTAACCTGGTGATATGTTAATAGAACACATCATCTGTGCTTACATTTAAGCCTGAAAGAGGTCAGCACAGCAACCTTTGTCCTCCAGCTCTAACTGCTCCTAGGTCCTAGCTGTTCACCATATCTTCTCTTATTTTAAGTCTATTTGCATGATCAAAGAGCTACAATGATTTTATCTCCCCCCCAACCTTTGGCCATCAGAGCATGTCCACAATTATGGTGGGCATTTACAGGTCAAGCCACACCAATGTTGCCTCTACCTGGTGGAATACCCAAGTGACCTTTTTATCCGCAACTCTGTTTCCATTGAGCTAAGAGAGGTCAGCTTTTATTTACCTTAGAAAGCAGGCCTTAGCTAGGCCATGGTGGTATTGGCCTTTAATCCCAGCACTCAGGATGCAGAGGCAGGTGGATATCTGTGAGTTTGAGGCCAGCCTGATTGATCTAGAGAGTGAGTTCTAGGACAGCCAGAGTAACAACCGAGAAACCCTGTCTTGAAAAATCAAAAAACAAAAAAAGAAAGAAATCAGGCCCTTTCAGCTGTAGAAATCACCCCTGCCAGGCTCTGGCTGCCAGTGCAATGATCATCTTACAAGATACTGCGGTGCACACAGAAATCAGTGCATGTAATGTCTGGAGATATGTTCAAACACACTTCAACCCTTGTCTGTGTGGGAGAAGTCACATGTACTTTCAAAGAGTTTTGATGTAGTCATGCCTTAAGTTTTATTGTGCACACAGGATTGAGTTAATTGCCCCCAGGAGACTTTTTCCCAAAATTGTGCTGTGTTTAAATAGCCTAAAATAAACTGCCTGTTGTCAGACTCTAGAAGTTGGAACCCACGCCGACTGCTGAGTCCTGCTGAGCCAGACCTTCCCTCACATCATCACTGCTCTGCCGGCCACGGTGGTCGCAGAGGCCTCCACACTCAGTTTCTCATCAATCACGGTAACAGCAGCTACAGTGTATCCATTTCTATTTTCCCGGAAAGTAACCTTACGGGAAGCATACTCCTCAGGACAGTGGAGCTCAGATAATGAAGTTGACAGAACATGGAGAGTAAATATTTGCACATTGAACACTGAGTTAATATTTTGCTAACAAATAAGCCAAGATCCAAGTCACGGAACAGAACGCAGATCAGTAAGGCAACAGCAAACATAACGGTGAATCAACACGGGGTAGGCTGCTGTGAGCCATGGGACACAGGGCACACTAACAGCTGACACAAAACGAGGTTATTTTCTCAGCATCGGTCCATGTATAAAAAGCTGAAATTCATGTACATCAGCTTTTCAATCTAGTGACAATCGATCACATAAAATTACAATGTCACCTGTTAGAATTGGTTCTCAATGAGTGTTTTGAACATAAAATTTAAGATGTCACCTTTTGTACCACTTTAATGATATTTTAAAATAATCCTAACCCTGATGAAAGTATCTCATAATGTTCTGTTTGTTTGTTTTTTGTTTGGGGGGATTTTTGTTTTTTGTTTTGTTTTGTTTTGTTTGTTTTTCAAGACAGAGTTTCTCTGATATAACTCTGTGTGTCCTGGAACTCACTATGTAGATTCAGGCTGGCCTCGAACTCACAGAGATCTGCATGCCTCTGCCTCCCGAGTGCTAGGAGTAAAGGTGTGTGCCATCATCACCGAGCACAATGTCTTCTTTTGTTCTCTAGAGTGTACGTCACTGAAACTAGCAACTCTTAAAAAGAACCACTGAATTAATATGGAGTTGGAGACATGGCTCTGTTAACTGCTAAGACTAAAAACCCAAAGGACTAGGGCTCAGTGCCCAGCATCCATGCTTGCCTCTCTAGTTTCCTCTTTGCCAGGCATGGTGGTAGATGCCAAATAAACAAATAAGTAAATGAATCAACAAATTAATAAGTAAGTATGTATACTCATGTTGATGTATACAGATATAGATGATAGATAGATAGATAGATAGATAGATAGATAGATAGATAGATGATAGACAGATAGATAGATAGGGGGGTGGAGAGTGAGAGGCATGGTGGCAAATGTGTTAGATCAGGATTGAAGCAGATAGTCTTTAAATTAGAACAAGAAAGATACCAGTCTCTCTGAAAAATTAGAGACTATGCCCAGCCACAGGGGCCTTGGTGCTTTGCAGGCAAAGAGGGAACATTTGGAGAGAAAGTTTAATCATTAGATGTGTTCTTTATTGTCAAGATTGAACGATGCCTGCAGGTGTTCTCGTTCCTCAGTTGGCTTTCTTGCTGGGCAAGTGTTGGTGTCAGTATGACACCATACTGTTATGCTGAGTTTCTCAGCTTCCTTGTTTTAGGTCATTACCCTTCATTCCAGGTCCTGAGAGCAGATCAAAGGAAATGGGGCAATGTATTCTCTCATTGGCTGCTTTCTGCTGGATGGGCAAAATGAAGTGGGGCAGGTTGGCTCTGCCCCCCGAATCTAAGGGTACACAGGTCAGATTGACTCCATGTAGCAGGAGGAGAGCTTTACCGTGATTGGCTGTGGTGGTTCCTATGACTGCTGTCAAGCACTTCTGGAGAAATATTTGAAAAGTTCATGAGACAGGGGCTCTAGTTGGTAGATGAGACCAAAGGTTAGAGGACCTGGCCATAGTAGTCATTGTCTTAATGTGGACCTAGTGGTGGTGATGATTTGATCCAGGGGGAAATTCATGAAAGAGTTGAAAAGACAGGATAAAAGCATAAGTCTGAAGGTAATAAGGAGGCAAGGAGTGATGACGGGGAGGAGCCTGGGTGGGAGGGAACCAAAAGCACATCCATAGGAGGAGGCTTGTCGTTGAAGTTTTGGTCTGGGCCTTAAGTCTCAAGCCAGTTTGGTCTTGGTGCAGAAGCAGCTTTGTTCCTGGAGGAGGGCACAAATCCCATTATCAGCAGTACCAGGAGACCTAGTCCTCTTTCATTTTGAATTATTGCATCAACCAAAGAGTCAATCTGAAATCTCTTCAAGGATTTCTGAGAGCTGGTGAGACAGAGAGATTAACTGATTCAAAGAAGCACTCGATCCACCTGTTTCTCAGTTCTGCACAGCCAGCTGGATGAAAGCATAACTCACACTGTTATATATAGCACACAACTCTTCATAAGTGTAATAAACACATTTCTGGCTTATGCATTTGCTGTACTGGCATCCATTAGTTGCTCGAAGTCAAAAGCATTATGTCTTGTCAAATTCTACAGCATTTAGCAGCTTTGTTCATTTCATTATTTAATCCCATGTCACAGCGCCTCTCCTATCTTGTGATTCTGTTTCTTCTGGAACACACAGTCTCTGTACTGAGCTAGTGAGTGTTCTATTGACCAGGGAGGGAAGGAACAAGCTGGCTATGTTACAGAAGTTACTCTCTGGAACTGCAGCTCCTCCCATCCTCCCTCCCTCCTGCCCAATCCCCACCCCAAAGGGAATCAAGAGTATTTCTTCCTCCCAACACAAGTAAGTTTCAATCTTCCTGTTGCTGAGACTCAACTCCCCAGCCCTGAGATGAGTTCTGAAAAGACTGCAGAGACTTCTGTGGGTTTGCTGGTTTTTGCAGACTGCCTGCACGAGGCAGAAACTGGTATGTATTTACAGCAATATGAACTAAACTGAAAGAGTAGAGGCTCTTAGTGCCTCACTGGTGACAGTAGAGGAGCTGAACCTCAGGCCTGCCAGCCTGTCACAGTGGGTCTCTGAAGAAGGGGAGAATCCACATGAGGGTTTAGCTATGAGGCTGTTCCATTAGTTATTCTATTGGAACATATAATACTTAAATAGTTCTGCAATGAGCTGGGAAATGAACAGGGATTACCATTACAATTACAAGAGCTGAAGCTACAGCTTTTTTCTTTGTACTTAGCTTGCTAGTCCACTCTTTCCCCAGGGATCTGGTAAATTACACTCTGGTGAATTTCTCCAAGTTGCTGTAGAACATGTTTGTTCTACATGTCCCAGAGAGAAGGCAAATTTACACAGCAACAGCTTTGCAATGTGCACACTGACAGCAGTTGCCTGGGAAGCTGGGGCTTGTGTGTTGGAGATCCAGTGTATTTTACAAAAGAAATGGAAGGAGGTGGCATGGGGTGGGAGGCTGAGGGGTTGGGCAAATCCTTTGCATTTTGAGCTCATGGTAAATTATGGGAAAGGAATAATATAATGGGGTTTCCTACTTGTCTTCAGACAACCAAATTTTGTGTCTTGGTTTTGAAAATGTTATGCTTCATTATATTCCATTTTTAAAAATCTTTTCTTTTTGTTTTTCTCCCTTGTTCCTTTATTTTAAATTTTAAATTTAGGGAAAGAATATTGGCTTTAGAGAAAAGAAGACTAATGCTTACCAAATACAAAATACCAAAAATTCATGTTGAAGGTTAATACTTACTACTTAAACCAAGCATTCTTCTAAGTGAAATTATGATTTCCATTACTATTGTTATTATTTTTAGCACTGATGGTGATGATTGATTCTTTGAGAAAGTCTCATGGTGTATCCCAAGCTATTCTCGAAATTTCTCTCCCTCTGCCCCAGAAGTTGACTTTGGAAACCAAATATTTGCCCAGTGGAAACATTACCTGGTGTGGATGTGGCTCTCAAGTCCAAAGTGCAGCTGTTGTGCACCTCGCAGTTTCAGGCTTTTGAAACCATAACTGGTTCCGTGAATGAGGCAGCTTTTGTTTTTATTACTGTTATTTTAAATAAAGCTAACAACCAGGCTGCTAGGTCTCAAAGAAACCTGGGACAAACCCCTAACCGAGGTGTATATTAGCATAAGAGAGCTGGAACTGCCAGGCTGCCAGCCTCACTCAGAATCTAAGGCTCCCCCAGCATTTCCCACCCCACTTCACCCCTCCCTAAACCCCTCCCTCCCGGGGGCGGGGCTTCCACTTCCCTGCCCACAGCTTCTTTCCAGTATAGCCTCAGGGATTTTGGACACTTTATCTCTTGGGCTCCTGGCCTGCCCCTGGCCTCTTAACCCCCTCTCCCTTCTTGTCCTCTCTCGCCCCCTCCCCTTCTCTCATGACCATGTTTAGTCTGTACCCTTCCTGCTCTGGCTCAATGCTCTCTCATGTCTACAGTAGACCTTCTCCTAGAATTCCCCTAAACCTGGGAGCAGTCATGTCCTCATTTTTTTTCCATTCACAGACCAGCTCTGAATATTTTTTTAAATAAAAATTTTACTTTTTTTAAAAAATTATTTTTTTGTTTTGTTTTTATGAGCAATCATTTTTAACATGCTTTCTAATAAAGTCACTAAGGTTATGTTCCAACTGTGCTATGGTAGGCATTCTAATTTAGACAGAGACCCTTGTGTATACGGCACAAAGAAGGTAGAAGAAAATATTAACATTTGTGTATCAAAGTGAAAAAGAAGGTACCAGAAATTATACTGCTGTAAATACAGAGGATTATCAGTAAACTTTGCTGATAATAATGTATAAGAAATGTCTAGTGTGGAGTCCTGTTGGATGGAACCTGGGTGATAGATGCTTAAGTCTCTTCTAGAAGGTTATCAGGCACTGCTCCTTAACAGGACCCAAACTCTGCAGTTTAGTTTCTCTTCTTTCTTTCAGTTTACACATTACAATTAACTCACACTTTTGTCGTTTCCTTATGGTGAGTACATTCAAAACCCCTTCAGCAATTTTCAGGAACATATGCATTATTGTGAATGTTAGCCTACCGTGCCTTTGATGCAGAGCTGAGACCTCTTTACAGTAAATATTGTCTACTTCCTCTTTACCCTCCCAGCTCCTGATAAGAGACATTTGTACGTGAGCGTGTGCTGTAACACTGTTCACAATAGCAGCACATGGAACTCCTGCATCTGTCAGGGGGTGGATGAAGAAAATGATGGTCACACTCCATGTATAATGGAATACTGTGCGGCAGTCAGAGAGGATGGCCGCACATGGGTGGCCTGGGGGGATGTTGAGTGAAATTAGTCACAGAAGGGCTAACACTGCTCATCAGTCAGAGGGATTCACTAAAAGAAGAGGTTATGTATTATTCATTCAGAGTTTGCAAGACATTCTAAGCACAAAGCTAACCCTGGAAATCATAGGTAAGCCTAGACATTTCAAATTTGAAGATGTTAAGAAATCTGACATTTGTTTTAAAGTAATCTTGGAGTGACAAGAGGAGCAGAAAATTGACCTAAATAGTTTCCTCACATGCAGACAGGTGTTGGAGCCAGGGAGGGAGTATGTGAGAATTAGCATGTTATCTTCTCTGTTTTTGTATAGGCTTGTGATTTTCTACAGCAAATGTCTTGTTTTTAAATGTTAAGAAACAGAAGAGGAGAGAGGGAAGCACAAGCAGTGACTAGACAAAAGGACTTTCTGGAGACCAGTGAAACAAATGGGTCTTTACCCATGGGGTAAATGGGGAGATTAAGCTCTGCAAATAACCTTAGTAAAATAAAATATCAAAGGAGAGACAGAGGAAGGGATGGGGGAGATGATGGGGAACAAGTGTGGAGATCAGGGAACAGCCTTGGGTGTTGGACCTTGAAATATCTGCCTCCTATAAGACAAGGTCTCCTGTTCAGCACTGTAGAAGCCACACCAGCCAGGCCCCATTAATATGTCAAAAATAGAAATAATGATAATTGCGTTTTTACAGACACTTTTGTTTAATTTAAAACGACAAAAAGTGAATGTTGAGAATTGTGTATGGAGCCAAAATCCAGAGGAACTCAGTGCTTACAATCCTCTGATCCTATGTACTGCCTTCCTTGTTAGTTTAAGCACAAGCTCTCTTTTGTTTTGGAGATGTATGAAAGTGAGCAAATATAGTGGTTAAAGTCAGTGGGAGCTTTTCCAAAAGCACAGTTTGTATTTAGTAAAGCCTATTCATTTGGAGTACATTTCTGAGTTTTAAGATATAATCATGACCTCTCCACCACAATGAAATATAGACCTAGAACCACATCTAAATCCTCTGAAGCCTGTTGCAGAATCTTCCTAGGCAGTCTCTTCCTCTGTTCCTAAACATCAGCCACCCCTTGACCAGACATTTGCTTTTCCAGAAGGTGTCACGTGGACTTCTGCAGTCTGATGGTCACCCACATGTGTCAGTTGTGTGTCAAATACAAATGGTTGGCCTTAGATTGGAAGAGACTGAGCTCCAAGCACTGTTGATACAAGAACAGCTCTGAATTCAGAAATATGAAAACATCTCAGAACATAGCACCTTCTTTTGTTTTGAAAAAAAAAAAAAAAGTCAACAGAAAACTTGTGGATTGGATTAGCACCAGCAGGAAACAAGCTGGAGACAGTTGGAGCTTATCAAAAGAAGCACAGCTCAGCTCTGTGGTCAGACTCTCACAATAAACGGCCAGGCAGCTATTTCTGTAATTCACTGCTCCAGAGCTCGCTGAGGACCTAAGTCTGAGAAACATTTGGCCAGTATGAGAGACGGTCACTAGCAAGTGTATGCTCCTGCCCAGTGCTCAGTACTATTCATTTACATTGTCAAAGATGGAGAATATTTGGTTTATTGAAAGATAGGAAGTTAAAAAATGTTTTTAGAAATCTCTAATAAAATTCTCCAGAGTTGCTATCAATACTCATATGTAGGTTTTATTTTTTAATGGAAATTCGGGTTCTCGGTTCTCTTGTGTGAATGTGTGCACAGCAGAGTCAGGGCATGCGGTAAATGTATTCTCATTTTAACAAGCTGATGATCTGTTTTCAACTGTCTTTTCCCAAACCAGGCAACACTGAACATATTTAAGGCAGGATCTCTGTTAGCCAGCGAATATTCAAGTGTTTGGCCCATGTTTACACATCCCTTCCCCCTCCACAGTGATTGAGTTCTCAGAACTCTCAAGATATTCTAGATACAACCTCTTCTTAATCTATGACTTGCAAAAACAAAAAATCATCTTTCCATTTCAAATTCCCTTTTACTGACTCAGAAAAGAGGATTTTGGTGTTATATCTGAGATATTTTTATTCAAGACAAGTTCACAGAGATTTTCTTTTCTCTTTTCCTCAAATGGTTTTCTAGTCCTAGGCTCCATGCTTGGGTCACCTTCCATAGAGGCAGGAGATGCAAGGTTTTAGCATGTGGATATCTATGTCTCAGCACTTGGTGCTGCAGACAGGAGGAAGGAGCAGGAAGGAGCAAGAGTGGGACCTGGGGGCAGGGTCAGCCTCTCAGGAAGATGACTTACAGCACCCTCTCCTCCCCAGCACTGTCTACCTCAGTTAAATGTAAGCCAAGCCCACACGTTTGATCTTGTTTCTCAAGTTGTTCTATTATTATTTCTATCTGCTATTTTGCCCACGTGTCTACTCTTTTGCCAAAACCATACTTCTGTCTTTGTTCCTGCCGCTCTGTGATGAAGCAGTGTCATTCTGCAAATGTTTCTTTTTTCTTTCTTTCAAAATTGTTCAGCTAGACTAATTCTTTTGCCTGATCATGCAATCTGAATTACCTTGTGCTGGAGAGATGGCATATGGTAGAGAGCACATACTTCCCTTGGAAAGGAGAGGGTATTGTAGAAGTTTGTTTTTAGTTGTGTTTGAAACGGTTTTGTGCACTGTTGGGTAAGGGGCAAATGCAAGTCTTGACATTTTTGTATTGTTTGCTGGTGCTAGATTTAAGTGGGAGGTGTTTGATTGCTCATGATCTGCACATGTTATCAATAGAATAACTGAGGAGTTCCTTATCAATAAAAACACCTGAGCTGGGACATTCAGGGTTCCACTGTCCAGGATGTTGCTGACCTGGATAGTGGTTCCATATGCTGAGGTCTAGCAGGGATTACATGTATGATTATGCGTCCTTGTCTTCTTGACTGAGTCACCCAGCAGCGTACAGCTATCAATGGCACCTGCAAAGTGGGGCACGACATCTCTCCAGTCACATCCAATGTGGAGACAAGAAGAATGAAAAAGAAACTCCAGACCTCCCAGAGTCTGTTTTGTTTTTTTTGAAAACCTATCCAGATACTGGTAAGGTGAGGCCGTCTCACAAGACACATCTGCTATGGTAATGAGAACTCTACCCCACAAAGAAACTCTTCCTGAAGACAAGGTCACCAGTTATTTTATCAGAAATCCAGACTTTTTCTTAAAATCTGGAAAGTGTTGGCATGCAGAAGCTGTCTTCCAGAACTGACTGAGATTGTATCTTGTGGTGCCAGCTGAACTTGGTACTGAAAGAGTCACCCAGGTAGTGATGGTTTCAAAGGCATGAAGCAGTCATGGTGAGCAACTGAGGCTTGGTACCATGAAGAGAGACCAGGAGGGGCTGTTGGTGAAGTACAGCTCAGTTGCAGCATAAGACCCCAGTGTTCTGAAGATGCCAGTATCATGGGACGATCCCAAGAACTCAGCAGCGGTGGAATAAAGCCAGCCAGACCCTGGAAGACAAACTGCGTCCTCTAGAAAGAAGTGAATCAAGCCCTTTGGAGGAGCTCATAAGATAATGAGTAATTTCCAGATGACTGGACATTGGTGTTTTTCTACAGACCAAAGATGTTGTGAAGAGTATGATAGATGTTTGGTATCATTTGGTCATGAGCATTAGCAACCCTTGTGATTGTTCCTCTTGTAAATGTTTTCGTTGGAGTAGTGTTAAATTGTGTTGTAGAGATAAAGCATTTTTTTATGGGTTCATACAGAAAAGGGAAATTGTACAAATTTATTTTTAGTTATATTTAAAATGGTTTTGTGCACTGTATCATGAAGGGCTCTTGGCATTCTGTATTTTATGCAGGTGTTAGGTTTCTGTGGGGGATGTTTGATTGCTCATGATCTGCATGTGCTTTCAATAGAATACCTGAGGAACTAGTTCAGTATCAATAAAAACACCTGAGCTGGAACTTTCAGGGTTCCACTCTTCAGTATTGCCTTTGCCGTGATGGTGGTTCCCTCTGCTGAGGTCTGGCAGTGTGTGCACCTATGAATATGCCTCTGTGTCATTCTTGGCTGAGCCCACACAGTAGGTGTACAGCTACACCCAGGTTAAGTTCTTAGCCCCCTCATGGACACACAACTGTCTGCAACTCCAGTTCCAGGGGATTCAATGCCTTTTTCTGGTGTCCTTGGTCATCAGGCATGCGCATTGTGCACAGATATATATGCAGACAAATCACCCATGTGCATAAAATAAAAATAAGTATAGAAGAATGCAATTACATTGTTGATCTCTGTGAATGCTCTATATCCATAAATGTGTTGGGAAGAGCTCCTTTGTTATTTTGGACTAGTATTAATTTTTTTCACATGGTTTTGGTAAACTTGTTAAAAATGCTCCCATTTCCTCCTTTAGTTATATTAATATTTTCTATTACACTTGTGTATGTTCATTAGTTTATCTACTTCTTGGGTTCTCTATGTAGTCCAGGTTGACCTCAGACTTCCTGTGTAGCCAAGATTGACCTTGTACTCCTTATTCTTCCAAATTTTTATCTCACTGGCACTGAAAATGCAGAAGTGCACCAAAATGTCTGTCTTCATTGACTAGGGTGGTGGGAGTTACACAGGTGACTGTTTGATGCTGGATGTGGGATTTGGGAACCAAACATGGGTCCTCAGGAAGAGCAGCAACTGTTCTTAACCTGTCACCCACCTCTCTAGCCTCTAACTGATCCCCACCCTACCCAGTGTTTCCCTCACTCCTAAGCAAGTCTATTTTCATGGAACTAAATCTACAGATACTTTGTTGTTGTTGTTCCTTTCATCTTGATCTGTACTCTGGTTCTTGCTCCTTTGTTGGCCCTTAGTTCAGTAACTGGATGACTCCAGTGACAAATACTATGATTCCCTTTCCTGTAGTCTTCTGTGAGCCAAGAGCATCATTTATGAACCAAGACTTTCTGTGAAGTGGGTTTCCAGTGGGGGAGTATAAGCCAAATCTATAGGTGATTCTGGCATAAATTTATCTTTTTTCCTAAAAAGTTCTTGAAGTTGAGATTCTGATATTTATGTTTTCAGGTAAAAAGCACAAAGGAAACTGTCCCAGGATCATCTCCCCTGTGACTCCTGTTAAGCTTTGCTGCTGCTATGTAATCATCACCGTCCTCACTGTAGCTGTGGTTGTGCTTTCTGTTGCTTTGTCAGGTAAGCGACTTATTCTCAAAATTGCACAGAATTCTGTCCATATTCACAATGTCAGTAAAATACTTACTGAACCACTGTTAGCCGGGCACTGTGAGAAGGGCTCTAGAGGAAACACTGGAAGTTCCTGTCCTCTAGGAACTTAGGATGCAGCAAGAAGGTGCAGTGAAGGAATAGCACAAGCTGTGGCATGCACAGGAGGCCAGACTCAGCAGTCCTGGGAAGATGACAGTCAGCGACTTCTAGATAGAGATGTAGAGACATATGTCTATCTGGGGGAGCATCAAAGCAGAGAACAAGCAGAGGAGAAATGAAAGTAGAAACCTCAAGGAGTTGTCAGGACAGAGAATAGTAATATGTGCAGGAAGATACAGCACATCGTCCCAAAGGAGTGTATACCAGAAAGAGGCAAGACATAGATATGCTTGTTATAATTCAGTGTGTTGTCTAAATTTTAGTACTAAAAGCAGACTGGATCACCATCAGAAGTACCTATGCCATCTGTCCAAGAAACTGGATTGGATTTGGGAATAAATGTTTTTATTTTTCTGAACAATCAAGAAACTGGTCATCCAGCCAGACCTTCTGCATGGCACTGGAAGCCCAACTGGCCCGATTTGAAAGCCTGGAGGAGCTGGTAAGACATGATCAGGGATTGATTGTTTGTTCTGTTGAATATGTCTTCCCTTGAGATGGAAGCTTAGTGTTAAAGCATAAGGAAGGGTCCCACCCCACACAGATGGAGACATGGGGAACTCTGTGCCATTTGCAGGTAGTAACACTTCTGAATGGAGCCTTGAGACATTCAAGAAACATTCTCTCATGTCATACTCAGTCAGTCTACAAGGACAGATATACTATTAGATTTGTGGTGATCATAGGAGTTTTCCTTTTAGCTTGCAGGTGTTGCATACTGAAGGTAAGCACTGTTAATAATTGCATGGAGAACTTAGTCAAGGAGTATCCCAGCCACAGAGGGGTGTATCATTAAATTCAGATGAGCAACTTTAGAATTATAGACTTCAGCTGGAGCCACTGAGGACTGAGGGCTATTATGGCTCCAAAGTCTGTGTCCCTCAGTTGTCCCTGCTGTCATCACTAGAGGAAGCTGTGGAGTGGAGACACTCAAGTCTCATCTGAAACTGAAAGACACATGTGTCTGCTTTCTGTGTGTTATGACAGGAGTTCCTGAAGCGATACAAGGGGCCTTCTGACCACTGGATCGGGCTGCACAGAGAGTCCTCAGAGCACCCCTGGAGGTGGACAGACGGCACTGAATATAACAGCTTGTACGTTTTAGACTGATTTCAGTTCTATTGAGTTCATCTGTTGTGATGTGTGTGGGTTGTGGCTGTGAGAGATGGAAGGCTGTGACCTGTGGAGTCAATGTACAGGAAAGGAAGAAAAAATATCCTCCTGGGCTGGAGGTGTGCCTAGGAGGTAGCCTTTGTGCTTCCAGGCAGGAGTCAATCCCTAGTAACCTCCTCGGCCTCACAGACTTAAATCCTTTGGATGCTTTCCCACTTCTTGGCCATCATTTTCAAAATCTTCACTTAATGTGATTTTACTCAAATTCTTTAGCGTGATGATGGCATCCAGGGCAGCTATTTTCTGCACCATCACCAATTTAAAACTTTTTGTTACTGACAAATGCCCTTGTGGGACATAGACAGAACCTCAGATGGGCAGTGAGGGCTCTGAAACCCAGGAAGGCACTGCAAACTGCATGGACAAGACTCCTCAGTCCACTGTGTGCATAGCTGCACCTGTTCATAAAAGCAGAGATTCCAGATCATTGGAAACCTTGTCATTAGAAAGCTCCTGAGACAGCTGTTGGATATTATCTTAGCTGTTTTGAGCAAGCCATTACACTGGAGTGGTAAAATACTGAGAAGTGGGTTTTTCCATATATAAAACACTTCAAAACAGAGTTGAAAATCATCCTCAGTGAGACTGCGCATGGCTGGAGGTCATTTGAACATGACCCAGTCAGATGTCTTATATACATGGAGTTCAGCACTGATGAATGACAAATTGAACTTTGGGGATGTAAAAGACACTAGGTGCAAAGCTAGGCAGGTGATTCCTGATGGACTCTGCCTTTTTTTATTCAACTTACAAATAAGCCAAAGAGACAATAGGATTTCATTGCAGGAGCAAATGCACATGCTGGCCTCTGCAGATTTACTGGTTTGTTTTTTTTGTTGATGTTGTTTTTGTTGTTTATTTACAGGGTTTCCATCCAAGGAGTGGAAGAACATGCCTACCTGAACAACAATGGGATCAGCAGTTCCAGGGACTATGCAGAAAGGAGATGGATCTGCAGCAAGCCCAACATCTACACTCTCCAGTGCCAAAGCCCTTCTGCTTCTTTTTAGACTTTCCTTTTCTTTTTTTTTATCCCAATTCCACTCTTCCCCTGCTTCCACTCCTCCCAGCTCCCTGTCTGCAACTTTTCCTTTTCTTTCGAAGAGAATCAGAGGTGCTTTGTAGCCTGTTATCTACAGTTGTTAAACTTAACATCTACAGATGTGTGCTCAGGGGATTAGGAGGACACAGTTTTGTCTAAATTAAGTAGATGTTTGGTATGATGAGTTGGCACTCATACCTAACTCAATTAAGCCTAAAGAACAACACATTAATCTTAGTGAACCCCACTTTTACAACATGGGGTTTTGTACATAGACAGTTCTCCTTTTGAATTTATAAGAACACAGAAATGGAGCCAGGTGGTGGTGGCACATGCCTTTAATCCCAGCACTGGGAGGCAGAGGCAGGCAGATCTCTGTGAGCTCAAGGCCAGCCTTGTCTCCAGAGTGAGTTCCAGGACAGCCAGAGTTACAACAGAGAAACCCTGTCTTGAAAAAAAAAACTAGTTAAATGATAATAATAAATAAAAAGGAACAGAGAAATGAATCAAATGCACTTGGATGTCAGTAATGAAAAGCAGCATGGCAGGTCTAGTGACACACCTATAATCCCAGTTACTCAAGAGTTGAAACAGGAGGGTCACAGGTTCATGAGTGGAGACTAAATGTATGGGAATGCTTTAATAATCATGAGGAAGATGAGAATCCATCTGCGGCCTCCCATAATTTTGGGGAATACATTGAACACTCATTTCAAAATGCATGCCAACATGCAGAAGAATTTTAAAAAGTGTATAAAACTTAAATTTACTTTATACTCTGCAATTTAAAATGTTAGTGACATTGTTAAAATGTTTCTGTACTTTGGTTTTCAATTTTTCTGTTTCCAGTTATAGTGCTCTAAGCACATCTTATAAACAAATGCCATTTTAATGGATAAATTTCTCATAAAAAGACAGTTAGCTACTTAATCTCCTTAATAATTCAATACCAGTCTTGAAATAGGGTGGATTTTATTGAGTCCTAAGAATAAAGTATTTAAAATTTTTATAGAATTAGCTCCAATGACTGGGCTGTGGTAGCTGCACACATTTAATCTCAGCATTTGGGAGACAGAGGCAGACAGCTCTCTGTGAGTTCAAGGCCAGCCTGGTCTGCAGAGTGAGTTCCAGGACAGCCAGGACTGTTATACTAAGAAACCCTGACTTGAAAAACCAATACCCAAACTCACAACAAAAAAGAAAAAGAAAAACAAAAACCAAAAGCAACCAACCAGCCAAACAAACAAACAAATAATCAAGAATCCCAAGAGTTTAACTGCGCTGTACTGATGAGTCCCAAAAAGGACGAAATAGCAGGTTACAGAGCATCTCTTGATCTCTTCATCCCCTGCGGTCTAGATTCATACCCCTCTCTTTACTTATTAATACTTTTATATCTACTTCTTTTAGCTCTTTTCTTAGAGGAAGCAAAGGT
The DNA here is from genome assembly GCA_026225945.1 of Cricetomys ansorgei. NCBI lineage: Eukaryota > Metazoa > Chordata > Mammalia > Rodentia > Nesomyidae > Cricetomys > Cricetomys ansorgei. Next base: position 1,330,583 of record JAMJFZ010002137.1, read on the forward strand.
GGGGGGAGGGGGAGGGGAGAGTAGGGACCTGGAAGACGTGGAATGAGGGAAGACTAGTGTTGGGATGTATTATAACTAATTAGAAAAAATAATTCAAAAAAGAAAAAAGTATTTGCTTGCATGTATATATACGCAGCACCTGTGCTTGAAGACATCAGAAGCCTCAGCTCCTGGACCTGGAGTTACAGACTGACATGAGTGGCAATAGGGTGACCAGAATGGAACCTGGGTCTTCTGCAAGAACAGCAAGCACTCTTAACCGCTGAGCCGTCTCTCCAGCCTTCTCATCCTCCTGTTCTTCTTCTCTGGCACGGTGCTGGAAAAGCTTTGTAAAAGCAGCCTGTATCTCCAGCAGATTTTGCAAATTTTATTTTTGTTGTTTAAGGTCTTGCTATGCAACCCAGGCTGACCCTGAACCTGTGACCTTAAGTATCTGGGATTACAGGTGTGTGTCACCAAACCTGTCAACTGCTTTTCATTGTTAAAGTCAAGTGCATTTTCAGTAATACATTGTGCTTATTTAAGGCTGTGTTTTATTATTTATTACATAAACACAAACATATTTCATTTCAGTCTGAAAATGTCTTTCTCAGCCCTCCCCACCGTTTGAACCATTTAGATACTGGGTCAGGGTGCTCTCAGTTCTTTCACTACTGGGCCAGTTTTTTCTCTTCACAGCTTTGCTCTGGTTGTAATCTATGTTGTCCTTCAGGTTTCCATTCAAGAAAATGGTTTCTGGGATAATAATCACCTTGAGGGCAGACAAATGTTCCAGTCTCTTGATTTGGGGTCATGGGTTATAGTGTTGAGGAAATTCTCATTGTTATTCTCAACCTTCATTTTCTTACACCATTTCAAGAAGTCCCATCCCCAAAAAAACTCTTGCTAGGCTTGAACACAAGGAAAAGAAAACATGCTTCTTCCTATGGGCACATGCTGGCTCACTCGAATCCTCCTAGCAGTCCCAAAACTTCCACATTCCTCTGACCTGATGTGAAGATGAAAATGAGGCTGATTTGATGAATCTAAGATGTTTTCTGGAATTGGAAGTTTTATAATTTAGTAGTCCTGATCAGAATTCCTAAAATATGATAATCCCACACTTTTCACAATTATGAAAATATGAGGATACTGCAAGGGCCACCTGGAAGAGTCCAGAGAAGAAGGAGAAAGTGGTAGAGTAAACATGGCCAGCAGACTTATCTGGGCCATGAGAGGAGAGAGAGAAGGGGAGAGCAAGAGAAAAGACAAAGAGAGGAAGACAAAAGGAAGGACCAGGAGGGAGGGGTGAGGGGAGGGGCCAAGAGAGAGCATGGCTAGAATAGCAGGGTCACATAGGGATCAGAAGGTGAGGGAGGGAGTCCCATAGATGGAGAGTTCAGGATGGGAGTGTGAGAAGAGCTGAGAAGGGCCTTGGGACTGAGTGAGTCTTGCCCTTTGGTGTGCTAGTAGGCACCATAGTCAGTCATTAGTTTCTTTTGGACCTGGCAGCTCTTATAGTTTCTTTCCTTACCTTCTGTTTTTAAATTTCAACTTCTGATCCAATGTTTATTATGGAAAATCACAACCATATTCAAGGATAGAGGAAATAGTATGATAAATTCCCTGCCTGGACAACCTTGTCTCAAAGAACTGTGGGACATGTGTGTGTCTGTGCGGAGAACAAAAATGGTTTCAGTTATGGGAATATTTGACTAAGCTGAAAAACACGTACATTCTTACAAACTTCCTTTCTGGGTAAGTATGGACACCATATTCCAGGAAACCCAATACTGTTTCACTAAAACAAACAAGCAAGCCAACAAAAATTAATGTAAGGAAGAAGGAAGAAAGGAATAAAAATAATGAAACCGGCTGTCTCCAAATACAGAAGACAGTTTCCTTTCTGAGACTGAGACAGAAATCCCACAGGACTCTTCCTCCTACAATTTACCAGGCAGCAGAAATGTCAGAGGATTAGCTGGGGGTGGCCTATGGGAAGTCATTCTCCCACTGTCCCTGCCCTGTCTACATGGCTTTTGAATCCCACTGCATCTGCAAACCACAAGCCCCAGCACCACAGGTAACTTCCTCAGCTGTGCTCCTTGCAAAGCTGTGGTTGTTAATCTTGACATCACACTGGACATAAGGAGCATGTTCTACAGAAACTTCCTGTAATTCACCAGACGGCAAATTATCTGATCAAGAGTGGAGTAGAAAGATAAACACACACACACACACACACACACACACACAATTAAACAAAAGATCAAACATAAAGGGGAAAAAATAATAACCCCCCAAAATAAACACCAACGATAAAATATATGCCTTAGGCTTTTTTGATTAACTCATTGTTCATTTGTCTTCTCCAGAAATACTTGAGTATTTTGTACTCTGAAGTAGTAGAGTAACTAGTGTAACAGAGGTCTCCGAGCCTGTCCACTTCTACAGAGACTCACCATGGCAGGCTAACAGGCAGGAGGTTCAGCTCCTCACCAGTCCCTGGCGAAGCTCTTCTCTACTCTTTTAGTTTTTTTTTTTCCAAATTGCATTAAATACACACCCATTTCTACTCGTAGGCTGTGTTGGTAGACAGTTCTGTCTTTAGCATTCCAATGGAAGCGTCTTCAGCCTCTGTAGCAGGTTCTCTGGCTTGAGAGGAAGAGACTTTCCTGAATTTAGGAGGGTAGTTCAAAAGGATTTGTTTCTCTGTGTGAATCATGAACCACTTCTCACCAGTTCTGAACATTTCACCTCTCAGCACATGCTGGGCCTGCAAAATAGCTCTAGTAGACACTGAGATATACATATGGCATTTAAAGCAGCTTATTTCCATGAGTTATATGCTGACATATCAGGTCCAGTCAACCAAAAAAACATGGCGGCAGGGAAATGTGGCTACGTGGGCCTTTTAAACCAAACAGGTAGAGGCTAGGGGATCTGTCTGATTGGTCAGGATCTGAATACTGGATTGGCTCCTTAAATCTCATGGGAAAACAAAGGAGCTTCTGGAAAGAGGAGGATTTTATGGGGAAGCAGAAAGCCCAGGTCTGTGCTGTTGCCACTAAGGGGTGCTGGTCCTCTCATTGGCCCCTTGAAATATATTACCATGATCAAATCTTTGAGACATTTTTAAGTATTGATCTGGCTCACTGGCTACGGAGTTTTGTTTTTTTTTTTAATCAGAACATTCCAACCTGTTGGGGAAAGGGACAATGCATTTTCTTCTATATCTACTTCCGGTTGAACTAGGGCACAATATTCTGGGAGTCCAGGAAGGCTGGAATGTAATGGGGCATTAGTCAAATGCATCTGGCTTCAGCTGGGACACCAGATGAAGGAGCCACCACATCGGCTGGACTGGCCTATAGAAGATCCAGGGCTCACAGTCTAGTCTGCAGCTGATTCCTGGATGCTGTTAGTTAGATTGAAATCTGCTGAGACAGATAAAGACTAGAGGGAAGAGTTAAAGTACATTGTGGCTTACATTTGAAACTTTTAGCACTGAAATCCACATCATAGAAACAGCAGCTGACAGGTATCTGCTAAAAGGCTGTCTAGACTCAAACCCTCAAGCACTCTCCAAAGCTGTGGCTTTTGGGTTAAAGCATGAACATTTATTTCTCTAACCAGAAAGCCAGATACATTAGTTGGATGGAGGTAATTTTAGCCAATGATAAGCACCTCAAGTCTATATTTAGACAATAAGGAAAGGAAATTTAAATTCCTGACCTTGTGACTGCTAACAGCAGTGTCAGCTTATCAGAACTCCATAGGAACATGTATCCAGAATTTTAATGTTGCAACTCTGGGCCTTTGAAGTCTTTAAATTACTCTCTTCTATCCATATATGTAAAATCACCTTTTTAGACCTCAGAACTTCCTTAGGCTTTTACATTCTCAGACCTTTAAAGTTTTACATCTCAACAGTTTGTAGACACTCACGACTTAAATTACTTTTTTAGACCTCTATATTTTGAACCTCCAGTTTGTTTTTAATCTAGCCATTTACCTGAGACATGAGTAGCTATTACTGAGAGCAGTCATTGCAAGGCAAGTTTCTCCAAATAAAGGAACAGTAAAAAAGTTACATCTGAAACCTGTTTACTTTCACTATGGAGCTTGTTAGCAAGACAAACCTGTTTCCCTTTCTCAAAGAGGCTGCTAGTAGCTCCATTAGCTGTAGCCTTGGAGGGAGGAGATGGTTGTCTGCTGCTGTTAAACTAACAAGACTATAGTTAGTCATCAAAGCCATCAGAGGTCTGGGAATATTAAATTATAGCAGAATGCATTACTCAATTAGCCTGTCCCAATTAAAATAACAGAGCCTTACTCATTCCTGGACAGGTGCCCCTGGGCTCCTGTGTTCTCTGTGACCTTATTGGGGTTCAGGGGCCTCAAAGCAGTGACAGATTGTCAAGCCAGAAGGTATGTGTCTGTGGAAAAGGGACTTAGAAGGACTGACCTCTGCTCTGTCCAGCAAAAGCAAGGTGATCCATTCTCCAGTTTTCTGTTTTATCCACAGCTTAGACAGGTCTGTGGTAGGTGAGGCATTGGGAAGTTTTGCCTAGTGGTTAGCATTGCCACAATCCAGATAAGGTTGCTCTGTTCCCATCTATGTTCTTGTGGGCTGAAGAAGCAGTAGAAGCTGCTGGGATGTGCCTCCACTCCCTGCAAAGGTGAGAGGAAAGAGCACACAGCAGGTTCCTCTTCATATGCCGGGACAGAATATTGTGAGTTGCCTGCTTCTCGGACGCAGAAGGAACATGCTTGTCTCCACTGCACCTGAATCCATTCATTAGGTAGATGCCTTTCTCTCCTGCCTCAGGTACCCCCACCCGCCCCTATGCTAATTAGGCTTCCCCACTCAAAATACCAGGACCCACCTCCTCTGGGAAAGTTACTTAACAGGGAAAAGGCTGCTAATAGACTTGAGTTTCGCGTCCAGCAGACTCAGCTTCCGAGGGGCTCTTTTTGCCCCTCTCTACTCTCTACTCTCAGGGTCAGGCAAGCAATAGGCACTGTGAATTACTTCAGTCAAAGTTCACATCACCCCTCCATGAAGACACTATATCACCATGGTTTATGCCTGAGAGGACAGCCATAAAAAGGTCAAGGACTCATGGAAAGTCATACGGATTATAAGAATTGGCTCTGCGAACTGCATCGAAGCTGTGTGACTTGACATCTATGATCTTAGGCACCTGGCCATGCTGCCTCAGATCTCTGGTGCACATGATCCCTCACAGGCAGCTATTAAGAGAAAAAGTAGAATAGTTGATTGTTTTAATGAACATGTTGTACAGTTTTCTTTGTCCTGAATTAATAAATAGAAAGAAAACATAAAATGAATCCTTTGTCATTTATTATGTTTTCATGACATAAGACACCATTAACTGGGTCCCAGCATGTATTAATTAAGCAACTACTGTATGCAGTTGATTGTGGTGCAGCAGGAATGGGGCAGAAATAGAACATGTCTTCTTTCTTTTAGGGAGTTCAGTCATACCCAAGTGCCCAAAAGATTGGCATCCATACTGGCATAAATGCTTGTTTATTTCTCAAAAACCCAAATCTTGGGGTGAAGTTTGAAAGGACTGCATATTGGGCACTAGGCTAACTTCAAATTTGCTGCTCAGGCCCCAGGGGCTCCATGAAGTTAGAACAGATGCAAAGAGACAGCTGCCAGGGAGCCCTGCCTCCTGCCTACTGTATGAAGCCCTCTGCTAGAGACAGACCAGTCTTGGACTCACCCACCCTTTTATTTACCCAGAAGTCTCCTGTGTCAATGTTTGACTTCTCGTCTAGTTCCCCTTGCAGCTTCGCCCAGGAAGCCTTTGTGTGGAACTAGTGTGATGAAGCCAAGAAACCCCTGCCTCCTGCCTGAGAAAGGAAGGTGCCTGAATCTGCTCCACAAGAGCTGAGGCTCTTTTCCTTTCTGCATCCTATTCTGGAGACCCACTGTGTGCCCTGTGTATGCTGAATACATTTACTGAGACCCCACTGTGTGTTGTCATAGATCAATGCCTTCCCCAAACATTAGCTGGTTATACCCTATATATTTAAGGAAACTGAAGTTTGACAAATTGAAGATGCTTTTCACTGGATCACATGACACTAGTAGCAGAATGTTTGCTGCTGTGTGTTTACTATGCTTACACACTACGTATTCTACAGCACTGTCAAAAGTTCCAAGAAAAGTAAATGGCTGATGTGATAATTGTAAGGAAATCCTAAAGACTAAGAGCAGCTCTTCTTTACTCTCCAGATTATGAGTCACTGGCTTGGAGGGAGAAAACACAGATCTGCCATCTCACAAGCAGAAGTGTTTTCTGCATCCTGTTCTTCAGACCACATTTGGATGTGCCAAAAGAAGCTGAAACATGTCCAAAATTATGTGTCCTGACTCCTGCCTGCGAATCCCACCTGCATTACTTTACCATCCTCACCAGGTCTGTGCATGGGACTGTCTACACTGTCGGCCCTTGCAGTGTATAGTTAGTGGCACCAGGCAGGGACTCTAAAACCACTGTGACTCACAGATGCTCACTTCACATTTCTTTGTTCTGTAAAGGGGACACAGACACAGATGTGCCATTCTTAGAGTGGTGTTTTAAAGCAGGAGGCTCAGTCAGTAGGGGGCTCTGATCTCTGAGCTTGAGGTCATCTGCAGAACAGCTGCAGAAAACTGTTTGCAAAGTCCTGATCTCTATACCCACCACAAGCCATCTCACATCTGTGCTGTAGAACCTCCATTAAAGTCTTTGATTTTGACTCTGACACCAGAGCCCATAGTTAAGAAGATTTGGAAGGGAAGTTTGTTTTGGTTGACACCTCCAGATTAGTCATTCATTAATCACTGACTAACACTGTGATATTGAGAGTGGTTCTGGGTAAACTGAGCTCTGTCCACGTGATGTACCAGCAGACCATGGGGAGATGCTGGCATTGGCACTGGGCTTCTCAGCCTCCAGAGCTGTGAGACAGGAGGGTCTCTTCTCCAGTTTCTTATTATGGGACCATAAATGGACTGACACATGGCCTCAACTCTTCCCACCATTCCATGGGCCTTCCCGTTTTAATTTTCTCATAACTTCTTTCTTCCACACCTCTCTATCACTTATGGCTCATGCACAAAGTATGCAGTTATTGGTTCTTTTAATAAATGACATCTTTTAAATTCTTCAGTTGAAGGAATTAAAATAATAAAAAGTATTTATTTTAATAAATCTCTCAGATGTCTACTTTTCTCTAAGAAATGCCAAATTTCCCATAGTAATCAAAAGAGTAAGAAGATTGAATTTACTTTATACGGAGACATAATAAAATCTCTGGTAGAATCAACATCTACATACCCTAATCACTCAATGTCAGATTTAATTACTTAAAATGAAGTATATACTAAAATCGAAATAAATTTCTGCTGGGGTCCAGTGTGAGGTGGGATCCCCTGTACTGGAGAGGTGTGCTTGGCAGCACTGAGGATATAGGAGTCAGGAGTAGAACTGGTGCAACCTGACAGCCAGTAGAAACTGCATCAGACCTTTCTCACCATCTCAATATCTAGTCTTTTATTTTTATACACAGAGAAGTTTCATGATCAGCAGGGCAGATCAGGCACACAGATTCATAAGTTACAACTTTTGCATGAGTTCAAAAGAAAAATATTCTTTGAAAAGTACATTAGCTTTTGCTTTCCATATAACATAGTGAATATCAGCTAGAGGCTTACTCTGCTTAACTCTAGACAGTGGTGACTTATTTTCAGAACTGTTGAGTGCCAAGCCCTTTGGTATCATAAGCAAAATCAATTATATGCAAAAGGCAAGAGACAGAACTCTTGGGAAAATATAGATTGTCTGGACTAAGCTCCTTTTGCTAATTCTTTCTTATATTCTCTTATACAGTCTTTTTTTCTTTTGACACCTCTGGTGGGTCTGTAAGCCGCCTGAAGATTTTCCCCAGTGACTGTATAACCGTTAGTCATAAACATTTCCCTAGCCATGACTGCCTGTCGATGCTCTTCCACTGAATTACTGACACAGTCCACACCCTCTGTGAGGTCCTTAGCCGATTTCCTTGTCCACGTCTCATAACCCCAATGGTCTTAATATACTTCCTTATAGCTTCCTTACTCGGTTGAGCAGTTCTGTCTCCATTGCCAACCAGCATTTCATTAGAATTTAATTTCACAGAATAAACAGTGAGGAAGACTAAGAAACAGAGCAGAAAGAACGGGGTGCAGTGTTGAATTGTCATGAGCATCCAGTTCCATGTCGCACCACCAGACAAACGCCATTTCACAGAATCATGGGAGTCTGGAAATTTGTCAGACAGCCTTCGACCAGGACTCTGAATTTTTTACCTGCCAAATTTGATTTAAAATTAATTTTAAATAAAAAATTATTATTTTGTGGGTGTGGATGTTCTGCTTACATGTATATCTGTGTTTCATGTGCATGCAGTGCCCTTGGAATCAAGAAAACAGCATTATAATCTTCCAGGATCACAGTTATAGATGGTTCCAAGCTGTAGTGTGGGTGTGGGATCATACCTGGGTCCTCTGCAAGATAAATCAATGCTCCTAACCACTGAGCAATCATAAAATCTCAATGTCCTTATTGTCAGAAATAAATACTTACATTGTTGTTCATGACAATTTCACAAACATCAAAGAATAATTCATTTGGTGAAAATTCTTAGGCAAGGAATTCCCTAAGAAAACCTTTCAGAGAAAACTAGCAATATACATAAATGGTTGACAACAGCAATATTTTGGCCAGGGCCTGTAACTGTTAAGAGCATGTAGCTAAGCAGATGAGCAGGAGGGAGGCAGGTGTCTCATGTAAGCACACCTGTAGGTGGAAGTAAAGCTTGCTGAAGAACCAGCTGCCAGGATTTAAAACAGGGGCAATGGTGCACAGATGTGAAAGCTGATACCTAGGAACAGATGACATCACGAGAGCCAACCAGCAATGGACATTTCACCAAGATCGTGCTCAAGAATGAATGGGAGCGGGATGGGGAACGATGTGGGATCATAGGGGGTATAAAGTGTGCCTTTTGTCCTGAACAAAGAGAGTTTGCTTGTCCATGCATCTCCCGGAGTCTGGTCTCTTGTTTCCCCCCTGGCTCATCCATCACCAGGGCAGCAATGGTGAAGACAGGGCCAGAGGTTCCAGGCAGTAGGTAGGAGTGCCCCCTAGGGTGCCACCCAAAGCTACAACACCTTTTTCTAGTCAGGTACATCCTGACCAGGGAGGCAATCAAGGGGACTATGGCTATGTCTTGGTTGCTGTGTCTCCTGAGTCTGCAATGCTCCTTTGTGGTTAGACACTCTCAAAGCTGCAGGTGGGCTCCTCCTGGATGTAAGAAGTGAAGACACTGGGGATTTCCCAATGAGCATGCACACCAGCAGTGAATGTGCTGGTGAACAGGGAAGGAAAAACTGTGGGACAATTTCCTTAACATAGGAGAGAGGGTTTCCAAAGAGGGGACCTTAACAGTGACATCACAGAGTTGGGACCATAAGAAACTTCTGTAAATTCCACCACGCAGAGCTCAGGTGGCTAAGTGTTGCCTTCAGACCAGCCTGCTCCAGTCTCACTCTGGAGTGAACATTCACTTGGAGTTATTTTGTTTTGTTAGACAAACTTCTGCTCAAATTGTGTTCTAGGCAGATTCTTTCTGTGAGAAGACCAGAATAGAGGACAAACTGTCATGTTTAACAATGACACCGTCAGAAGATAAATCAGAAGGGCGTATTCGCATAACACCTCCTCTTAGGATGGTGTTGTTGGCAGCCTTCTGATGCTGTTTAAGATGAGCTGAGTCCTTCTTGATGGGTCATGATCCATCTCACATGGGTGTTAGATCTGAAGTCAGGTAACCCTAAAGGTACATTGGTAGGAGTGCTTTCCCATGACACCTACCCAAGAAAGTGAAGTGCCTGTTGCTGTCACTTCCAGTACAGCATTAACTTACTGCTGGACAGGATGCTACTGAGATCATCCCTGGAACTCAAGCTATGAAGGTTAAATTTCATCAGGAAGTCATGTCTCACTAGAGCTCAACAGACTACATACACCAGGTCTGGTCGAGGTTATTACAGGTGTGCACAGTGACCTGGCAGATCTAATCAGTGTTTATTGATACACCTGACTGTGACTAGAAGCCACCACAAAAGTCCATGGCTAGTCTGGTGTCTAAATCCTGTCCTCTGCCAGTTACCAAACAGGACAAGATATGACAAAGTAGAGCAGGATGTGGAGCAAAGGAAAACAGCCCACCCTGGTGGGAATGCAAACTAGCATGGGTGCCATGAAAAACAGCCAGGGACTACTCCTCAATAATCAGATAACCTCACTCTGAGTGTATATCCTGATGAAGAAAAATCCTTAGATACTCTAAAATTTAATTGTGAAAGTTGGAGGATTGAGAAGGTTTACAATTTCCACCATTTTATCCTATGGTAGTGTCAGTCTGTGATGTTGAGAGGTGTTTCTTGGAGCAGTGAATAGGCAGGCACCATCTTTTAATCCAATCTGCCAGTTTGTTTTCTTTGACTGGGGAATGAGGACCATTAATAGTCAAGTTATTATTGAAAGATGTTTGTTAACTCCTGTAATTGTGTCTTGCTTGATTTTCCCCATTCCTTCATTAACTATTTTCAAGAATGATTTTATTCTTCTCTGTGGCCTCATGGGTGTATTTGTCTTTTAAAAAAATTTTTAATAATTTTTAAAAAATATTTCTTTAGTGGAGCTCATTTGGTAGCTGTAAATTTCTTTCTTTTTTTTTCATATTCCTCAGGAACAATTTCAGGATTAATGAATTAAAAGTAATACATGGTTATTACTGCCTTATTTCAATTTGTTATTTGGGGCGTAAGGAATGATTTGGTTACATTAATTAAACAGAGTGTCTTGTTAACAGCAGTCAAGAAGCACATTCAGATTTACAGTGTAAACAGCTCATCAACATCCTTCTTTGCCTATTTTTCAATCAATGTACCCTAACAGTCGGGGAAAGGGGTGTCAGTGTTGGAGCTCAGCAAATACAAATAAATGCGGACTTGAAGAGGGTTGTAAGACTCATGTGGACAGCTTTAGCTGGAGAAGGCTCACAGGGATGTGAGTGTCTGTCCATGTTGTTTTTCTTCCCATATCACTCTTTTCTCCTCCGCCCCGTGGGGATTTTAGTACTTGTTTAGAAATCCAGCTCTAGGGATGGAGCAGTGGCCCTGGCTCTCCTAGTGCTTATCTGTGAGCATTGAAACCTCTGTGTCCGCACAGCAGTGTGTGCTACCATCATACATACATCAATAAAGCCAATGAGGCTTTATTATTTCATTTTCTCAGGTTTTTCAGTGTCTTACATAGCCTGAGTTGTCCTTGAACTATTGATCCTCCTGCCTCCACCTCCCCAGTGCTGGGCCTGGAGCTGTTGCACCTCTATGCCCTGATACTTTTTATTTATTTACTTATTTGATTTCAAGATGGATCAATCTGTGCTAGGTAATTTATTCTCTCTAAGTCTCTCTCATTCTCTCTCTCTCTCTCTCTCTCTCTCTCTCTCTCTCTCTCTATCTATCTACCTATCTATCTATCTACCTATCTATTTCCTCCCTAACAAGAGATAATAGGCAGGTCCTCTCTGGACCTTCCCAGTGAAACATTTGAGAAGCAAGGCCAGCATGCAGGGCCATGTAATTAATCTCCTGACCCTTGTCCTTTGTAATTTCAAAAAGAAAGAAACAGAAAAACAACCCCTTAATGTTGCAGGCTCAATCATTCCTTTCTCTTCCTTTTAAAAGGCATTTAGAGTTGGTTAGATATCCGGATTTCTAACCTTTTTGTTTTTGAGACAGAGTTCTTCTGTGTAATTGTTCTGGCTGTTCTGGAATTCATTTTATAGACCAGGCTCACAGAGATCTGCCTGCCTCTCCCTTCCAAGTGCTGGGAGTAAAGGCGTGGGCAGGTTTCTTACCTTTAAAGAGAAAGGCATTGCATTTACCCTCATTTCTCCTTTGCCAGAAGCTCAGCACAGAAATGAAACACAAAGAATCCAACCAGTCTTTAGGTAGATGATACAAAAATTGTCTGTTTCAAATCCTGGGGCTGACGCAAAACCAACCAAGCCAAACCAAACCAAACCAAACTGATAAAATCTCTAAACCCTCAAAATTTCTGGACTCTGGCTGAATGGGGAATTTAGGGGGAGTTGGGCTGTAAATCTCAGATCAGGTCAAGAATAAGACCACCACGATTGAGTCAAATTTTAATCAAGCAAGCTTTAATTAAATTAATTGAATACTGGCCAGAAATATGGACTCTGACCCGGTCCATTCTGAAGTACCCATGGAGTGAACCTGTTACCTCCAGAGTTCCCACAGAAAGGCCTGGAATCATTAAAAAGGCAGCCACCCATAAAGCTAAGCAATTCCCACCAGGTCCAACCAGTGTCAAGCATCTATCCTGGTGTACTTCCTGTCTGGGTTATCTCCCGCCTACAAGCAACTAGGCACATCCAGCGCATGGAGCACATCTGGTACTGTAGGGTCTACTTGGGATCTAGTCACTTCAAGACTCTCTACCCTGAACAGCCTGTCTAACACTCTAGGATGTTATGTCCTTGTTCCATAGAATTCCTTAGGAAGAGTAATTAAAATTTGAAGCATAACTTTTGCTATTATAGAGCAGCAATAGGGATAGGATGGGAGGGGATAACCAAGAATTTTTAAGGAGCTCTTATTTCCTCCCTCCCTCCTTCCCCCTCCCTCCCTTCCTTCCTTCCTTCCTTATTTACTTAAAATTTTATGTGTATGTGTGTACGGGTGCCCACAGAGCCCAGAGGCGGCAGATCCCTGGAGCTGCAGTTATATGCGGTTATGAGACACACAGTGTGGGTCCTGGGAACAGAACTCAGGTAAATTATCTTTACTGCCAGCCCAGAAAGTCCCAGTTCTAAAAACAGTAATTTGTACGTGGAACTTGAAAACTTGCTAATAAACCATAAAGAAACAGTCACTACTATATTTATATACATTAAATAAAGAGGAGGCAGCTTTCTTCCAAATCTGCAACCAAAACAGAAAATAAGAACTAAGTTACTGCTTTTATTTTTTTTAAAGGAGATGGGCCAGGAAGATGGTTCAGGGCTTAAACGTTCTTCCCACTAAGCCTGACCACCTGACCTGGATCCCAGGAACCCGAGGAAACAGTAGTGAACTGAATCCTGTGACCACATGAGACATGGATGTGCCCCACCCCAGTAGGAAGTAAAATAATTTTTAATGTGACAGTGGGTGACTCTCATGTTTCAAATAGGAGAGTATGACAATTGGATATAATAATTCATTGTACAGAAAAATTCGTTCTTCAAGGAATAAAGTTGGCTCTTAACACAACTGTTTTTCCTACAGCTCCTGAGAGTCAAGCCAGACAAACTGCTACACTATGCTACTTCTCCAGCGGAAGTAAGGCCCTGTAAGGGGAATATCCAGGTCGGGAACAGAAAGCTTGACCTGCCTGGAGACTCCATATTCCAGCAATTACAGTATCCCACAAAATACTCTGTCTTCCTTCCTGCCTTTAAAAAAGCTACTTTTAAAAAGTAGACTTTAAGATTAGTTCCAGCATCACAGGAGAATTGGGCGGAAAATGGGGAGATTCCATATTTCTCTAAAGTCAACGCCCTACACTGGACAGGACACTTGTTACAATATTATAATAAGTGTTGACTCTGCTGTGACCCCGAGCCGACTCCCAGACTTTGGATAGAAGGAGACCCAAGGCACTTACCACTGGGACAGGGTTCTCTCTGTCCTTATCACTGGCTCAGGCTGGACTCTGACTCAGAAGCGGTCTATAACTTATCTCTGGTTCCTGTTTCTGGGTTTAGAGGAAGAGGCCTCCAGCTAGGGGAGGGGTCAGAGTCCCTGGGCCTCAGTAACTGTCTGCCCACATAAAGTTTACTTCTAAGGCTGAGCTTAGAAACACAAGTAAACAAGTAAATGGAAAGTCAGTCTTTAGAGGTGCAGCATGTCCCTGGCCCTGTTCCAACAGGGCTTTAGAATGGCTCACGCAGTAAAGGGGGGCTGGTGATCTGGAGGTTGAAAGAGAAAGGGGAATGGGGGGGTCACTGGGGAGGAAGAAGAAGGGAGAGAGGAAGAAACAGGAGAAGAAAGGAGATAGAAAGGGAGAAGGAGAAGAGAGGCAAGACATGGAATGGGGAGAGAGATCAGACCTTGAAGTTGTTAGGCAGGTACATGGAGAATGGGTGTGCTATTGGCTGGATTACAAGCCTTCCAAGCCTTTGGTTTAAGTGTGCTCACTCCTTCCCCTGTTGTACTTAGTTCTTTACTGCACTCTACACACTGCTGACAAGATCTCAAAAAATTAAAAAAATCAACAATTAACTTTAGTTACATAAAAATTAATAATCAGTATTCAAAAGACAAATGTATTCGATTTTTAAAATTAGCAGATATTATTATTGATCCTATTATTGAGTATCAATCTCTTGATCAATCACTAACTTTATGTAGTAATGCTAATAAATTTGACATTGCTGGATATTCTGATAAAAAAGATATTTCCAACATATCATAAACTCCTTACTGTCTAAAAGTCCAACCTGACAGTCTCTATTATTCCACCCTCCAGCCCCTGAAGTTGCTTGAAGTTAAAAGCCTTATGTGTTGTCAAATTCTACAGCATTTAGTCGTTTTGAACATTTCATTACTTAATCCCATGTCACAGTGCCTCTCCTATCTTGTGTTTCTGTTTCTTCTGGAACACACAATCTCTATACTGAGCTAGTAAGCATTCTATTGGCCAAGGAAGGAATGAACAAGCTGGGTGTGTTACATAAGTTACTCTCTGGTATTTCTTCCTCCCAACGCATAAGTTTCAATCTTCCTGTAGCTAAGACTCAGCTCCCCAGCCCTGAGATGGATTCTGCAAAGACTGCAGAGGCTTCTGTGGGTATGCTGGTTTCTGCAGACTGCCTGCAGGAGGGAGAAAGGGGTATGTATTTATAGCAATTTGAACTAAACTGAAAGAGTAGAGAAGCTCTTAGCACCTTACTGGTTACAGTAGAGGAGCAGAACCTCAGCTTGCCAGCCTGTCACAGTGGGTCTCTGAAGGAAGGGGAGAATGCAGATAAGGGTTTAGCTATGAGGCTGTTCCATTAGTTATTCAATTGGAACATATAACACTTAAATAGTTCTCCTGCCAGAGAAATGATCAGGGATTACAATTACAATTACAAGCGCAGAAGCCACAGCTTTTTTCCTTGTACTTAGCTTGCTAGTCCACTCTTTTCCCCAGGGATCTGGTAAATTACACTCTGGTGAATTTCTCCAAGTTGCTGTAGAACATGTTTGCTCTACATGTCCCAGAGAGAAGGCAAATTTAAACAGCAGCAGCTTTGCAATGTGCACACTGACAGCAGTTGCCTGGGAAGCTGGGGCTTGTGTGTTGGAGATCCAGTGTATTTTACAAAAGAAATGTGAGGAGGTGGCATGGGGTGGGAGGCTGAGGGGTGGGGCAAATCCTTTGCATTTGGAGCTCATGGTAAATTATGGAAAAGGAATAATTATAATGGTTTTTGTCTTCAGTCTTCAGAAAGGAAAACAAAATTTTGTCTCTTGTGTTTTGAAAATGTTATGCTTCATTACATTTCATTTTTTAAAATCTTTTTTTTTGTTCTCCCTTGTTTCTTTATTTTAATTTTTTTCATATTAGGGGAATAATATTGGCTTTACAGAAAAGAACACTAATGCTTACCAAAATACAAAATACCAAGAATTCATGATGAATTAGTTAATGCTTACATCTTAAACCAATATTCTCCTAACTGAAATTATTATTTCTATCATTATAGCATTATTTTTATTATGGACCATGGTGATGATTGATTCTTTGAGAAAGTCTCATACTGTATAGAAAGCTTTCCTGGACCTTCCTCTCCCTCTGCCCCAGCAGTTGACATCTGAAACCAAATAGTTGCCCAATGGGAACACTACCTGGTGCAGATGTGTCTCTTAAGTCTAAACTGCAGCTATTGCTTATGTTGTGCCCAAGTTCAGATCTCACATGATAAGGCTGATTGTTTAACTGGAGAGAGGACACTCCTTCAGATAACCTTGACTTCCCTGAAACCAGCCTCTCTCGGGCAGTTATAATATTTTGTGACTCAGTTATGCTCAAAAGATCTCCCAATAATGGAATTAGGCAATATTATCCAGAGGCACACAGCAGAGTCTAGGTCCACAGTCTGAAGGGCTTACCACACGGGGTAAATGGGGAGATTAAGCTCTGCAAATCACCTGAGTGAAAATAAAGTAAAATATCAAAGGGGAGATAGAGGGAGGGATGGGGTGATGGTGGGGAACAAGTGTGGAGATCAGGGCACAGCCTTGGGTGTTGGTCCTTGAACTATCTGCCTTGCATAAGACAGGATCTCTGTTCACCACTGTGCAAGCCAGGCCAGCCAGGCCCCAATAAAAATGTACAAAATACAAATAATGATGACTGAGTTTCTAAAGACATTTTTGTCTAATATAAAAAGACAAAAAGTGAAAGTTGAGAATTTTATAAGGAGCCAAAACCCAGAGGAACTCAGTGCTTACAATCCTCTGATCCTGTGTACTGCCTTCCTTGTTAGTTTAAGCACAAGCTCTCTTCTGTTTTGGAGATGTATGAAAATGAGCAAACACAGTGATTGAAGTCAGTGGGAGCTTTTCCAAAAGCACAGTTTATATTCAATAAAACCTATTCGCTTGGAGTACATTTCTGAGTTTTGAAGACATAGTCATGACCTCTCCATCACAATGAAATATAGACCTAGAACCACATCCAGATCCTCTGAAGCCTGCTGCAGAATCTTCCTAGACAGTCTCTTCCTCTGTTCCTAACATAGGCCATCCTTGACCAGACATTTGCTTTTCCAGAAGGTGTCACATGGACTTCTGCAGTCTGATAGTCACCCACATGTGTCAGTTGTGTGTCAAATAAGGATAGTTGGCCTTAGATTGGAAGAGACTGAGCTCCAAGCACTGTTGATACAAGAACAGCTCTGAATTCAGAAATATGAAAACAGCTCAGAATACAGCATTTGCTTTTGTTTTGCAAAAAAAAAAAAAAGTCATTGGAAAACTGTGGGTTGGATTAGCACCAGCAGGAAACAAGCTGGAGACAGTTGGAGCTTATCAAAGAAAGCACAGCTCTGTGGTCAGACTCTCACAATAAACCACCAGGCAGCTATTTCTGTAATTCACTGCTCCAGAGCTCTCTGAGGACCTAAGTCTCAGAAACGTTTGGCCAGTATGAGAGACGGTCACTAGCAAGCATGTAGTCCAATTGTTCCTTGTAATTTTCCCTACCCAGTGCTCAGTACTATTGATTTACATTGTCAAAGTTGGAGGATATTTGGATGTTGCAAGATAAGAATTTGAAAAATATTTTAAATTTTTTTTAATAAAAACCTGCAGAGTTGCTGTCAATACTCACATGTAGGTTTTATTTTTTAATGGAACACAGGTTCTCGTTTCTCTTCTGTGAATGTGTGCATACCAGAGCCAGGGCATATGGGAAATGTATTCTCATTTTAACAAATCAATGATCTCTTTTCAACTGTCATTTCCCAGCCCAGCAACCCTGAACATATTTAAGGCAGGATCTTTGTTAGCCAGCGTATATTCAAGTGTTTGGCCCATTTTTACTTCCCTCCCCCCAGTCATTGAAATCTCAGAACTCTCAGATATTCTAGATACAACTGCTTTTTAATCTATGTCTTGCAACAACAACAACAACAAAAATTATCTTTCAGTTTCGAATTCCCTTTCCCTGATTCAGAAAAGAGGGTTTTAATTAGGCCAAAGTCCAAATGTTCCATTTTCTCCAGTGTGGAAAAGGATTTGGTGTTATACCTGAGAAATTTTTACTCAAGACAAGTTCACAGAGATTTTTCTTTTCTCTTTTCCTCAAATGGTTTTCTAGTCCTAGGATCCATGCTTGGGTCACCTTCCATAGGAGGCAGGAGATGCAGGGTTTTAGCATATGGATGCCTATGTCTCAGCACTTGGTGCTGCAAAGACAGGAGGAAGGAACAGGAAGGAGCAAGAGTGGGACCTGGGGGTCAGGGTCAGCCTCCTGGGAAGATGACTTACAGCACCCTCTCCTCCCCAGATCTGTCCACCTCAGTTAAATGTAAGCCAGGCCCACGTGTTTGATCTTGTTTCTCAAGTTGTGTTATTACTATTTCTGTCTGTTCTTATGCCCATGTGTCTACTCTTTTGCCAGATCTATACTTCTGTCTTTGTTCCTGCCACTCTGTGATGAGGCAGTGTCATTTCTGCAAATGTTTCTTTTTTCTTTCTTTCAAAATTGTTCAGCTAGACTAATACTTTTGCCTTTTCATGCAGTTTGAATTACCTTCAGCTGTAGAGATGGGAAATGGTTGAGAGCACAGGCTGCTCTTGCAGAGGACCCAGGTGTTATATAAGTTCATTTTTAGCTATGTATGAAATGGTTTTGCACACTGTTGGGTGAGGGGCTACCTAGATCTTAGTATTCTGTATTGTTTGCCAGTGTTGGATTTATGTGGGGGATGTTTGATTGATCATGGTCTGCATGTGCTATAAATAGAACACCTGAGGAGTTCTGTATCAATAAAAACACCTGAGCTGTGATGCTCAGGGTTGCACTGTTCAGTATGACACTTCCGTGATGGTGGTTCCCTTTGCTGAGGTCTAGCAGTGTATGTATCTATGAATATGCCTCCGTGTCATTCTTGGCTGAGCCCACACAGTAGGTGTACAGCTACATCCAAGTTCAGTTCCTAGTACCCTCAAGGACTCACAACTGTCTATTACTCCAGTTCCAGGGGGTTTGATGCCTTCTTCTGGTCTCCTCGCACATCAGGCATGCACATTGTGCACAGACGCATATGCAGGCAAATCACCCATGTGCATATAATAAAATAAAGTTTAGAAGAATGTAATTACCTTGTTGATTTCTGTGAATGCCCTATATCCATAAATGTGTTGGGAAGAGTTCCTTCAATTACTAACTTGTTGAGAGTTTTTTGCTATTTTGTTATTATAATATTAATTTTTTTTCACATGGTTTTGCTAAACTTGTTTATAAATGCTGCCATATTTCCTCCTTTAATTACATTAATGTGTTCTATCACATCTATGTATATGTTCATTAATTTATGCACTTCCTGGGTTCTTTATGCAGTCCAGGTTGACCCCAGACGTCCTGTGTAGCATGGTTGGCTTTGTACTCCTTATTCTTCCAGCTTTTGTCTCACTGGCACTGAAAGGACAGGAGTGCACCAAAATGTCTGTCTTCATTGGCTGGGGTGGAGGGAGTTACACAGGTGACTGTTCTATGCTGGATGTGGGATTTGGGAACCAAACCTGGGTCCTGAGGAAGAGCAGCAACTGTTCATAACCTCCCAGCCACCTCTCTAGCTCTTACTGATCCCCACTATGCAGTGTTTCCCTCACTCCTAAGCAAGTCTATTCTCTTGGAACTAAATCTACAAATACTTTGTTGTTGCTGTTTCCTTTCATCCTGGTCTGTACTCTGTGTCTTGCTCCTTCCTTGGCCCTTAGTTCACTAACTGGAAGACTCCACTGACAAAACTTCTGATTCCCTTTCCTGTGGTCTTCTGTGAGCCAATGGCATCATTTATTAACCAAGACTTTCTGTGAAGTGGGTTTCCAGTGTGGGAGTATAAACCAAATCTATAGGTGATTCTGGCATAAATTTATCTTTTTTCCTAAAAAGTTCTTGAAGTTGAGATTCTGATATTTATGTTTTCAGGTAAAAAGCTCCAAGGAAAATGTTTAAAGATCATCTCCTCTGTGACTCCTGTTAAGCTTTACTGCTGCTATGTAATCATCACCGTCCTCACTGTAGCTGTAGCTGTGCTTTCTGTTGCTTTGTCAGGTAAGCGACTTATTCTCAGAAATGCGCAGAATTCTGTCCACATTCACGCTGTCAGTAAACATTTCCTGAGCCATTGGGAGCCGGGCACTGTGAGAAGGGTTCTGGAGAAAACACTGGAAGTTCCTGACCTCTGAGATCCTAGGTTGCAGCAGGAAGGTGCAGTGAAGGAACAGCACAGGCTGTGGTGTGCACAGGAGGCCAGACCCAGCATCCCTGGGAAGATGACAGTCAGAGATGGCTAGAGGAAGAATCAGAGGCACATTTCTACCTGGGGGAGCTTCAAGACAGAGAACAGGGAGAGGAGATCTCAAAGGAGAAACCTCAAGGAGCTGTGAGAACAGAGAAGAGTAATGTGTTCAGGAAGATACAGCACATTGCCCCCAAGGAGGGTATACCAGAAAGAGACAATACATAGACATGCTTGTGTTAATTCAGTGTATTGTCTAAATTTTAGTACGAAAAGCAGACTGGATCACCATCAGAAGTACCTATGCCATCTGTCCAAGAAACTGGATTGGATTTGAAAATAAATGCTTTCATTTTTCTGAACAATCAAGAAACTGGACATCCAGCCAGACCTTCTGCATGTCACTGGAAGCCCAACTTGCTCAATTTGAAAGCCTGGAGGAGCTGGTGAGAAATGATCAGGGATTGGTTGTTTTTTCTGTTGAATATGTCTTGCCTTGAGATGGAAGCTTAGAGTTAAAACATAAGGAAGGGTCTCACCCTACACAGACGAAGACATTGGGGACTATGAGTGTGTGCCATTTGAGGTAGTAACACTTCTGACTGGAGCCTTGAGACATTCAAGAAACATTCTCTCATGTCATACTCAGTCTACAAGGTCAGATATACTATTAGATTCATGGTGATCATGGGAGTTTTCCTTTTAGCTTGCAGGTGTTGCATCCCGAAGGTAGGCACTGTTAATTGCAAGGAGAACTTAACCCAGGATTATTCCAGCCACATAGGGGTATTTCATTAAATTTAGGTGAGGCACTTTAGAATTATAGACTTCAGCTGGACCCACTGAGGACTGAGGGCTATTATGGCTACAAAGTCTGTGTCCCTCAGTTGTCCCTGCTGTCATCCCAAGAGGATCTGAGGAGTGGAGAGATTTAAGGCTCACCTGAAACTGAGAGACACATGTGTTTGCTTTCTGTGTTTTATGACAGGAGTTCCTGAGGCGATACAAGGGGCCTTATGACCACTGGATCGGGCTGCACAGAGAGTCCTCAGAGCACCCCTGGAGGTGGACAGACGGCACTGAATATAACAGCTTGTACGTTTTAGACTGATTTCTGTTCTATTGAGTTCATCTGTTGTGATGTGTGTGGGTTGTGGCTGTGAGAGGTGGAAGGCTGTGACCTGTGGAGTCAATGTACAGGAAAGGAAGAAAAATAACCCCCTGGGCTGGAGGTGTGCCTAGGAGTTAGCTTTTGTGTTCAAGGCAGGAGTCAATCCCTAGCAACCTCCTCGGCCTCACAAACTTAAATCCTTTGGTTGCTGTCCTATTTATTGGCCATCATTTTCAGAACCTTCACTTAGTGTGATTTTACTCAAAATTTTTAGCATGATGATGGCATCCAGGGCAGCTATTTTCTGCACCATCACCAATTTTAAACTTTTTGTTACTTATAAAAGCCCTTGTGGTACGTACACAGAACCTCAGATGGGCAATGAGGGCTCTGAAACACCAGTAAGGCACTGCAAACTGCATGGATAAGACTCCTAAGTCTACTGTTTGTGTAGCTGCACCTGTTCATAAAGCAGAGGCTCCAGGGGCATTGGAAACCTTGTCGTCAGAGAGCACCTGAGACAGCTCTTGGATATGAACATAGCTGTTTTGACCAAGCCATTACACTGGAGTGATAAAATACTGACCCAGTCCTGTCCCTCATTAAAGCCCTTTCAGCAAATTTACTGAGAAGTGGATTTTTCCATATGTTAGTTCTTCAAAATAGAGTTGAAAATCATCCTCAGTGAGACTACCCAGGGCTGCAGGTCATTTGAACATGACCCAGTCAGATGTCTTATACACATGGAGTTCAGCACTGATGAATGACAAATTGAACCTTGGGAATGTAAAAGACACTAGGTGCAAAGCTAGGCAGGTGATTCCTGATGGACTCTGCCTTTCTTTGATTCAGTTTACAAATAAGCAGAAGAGACCGCAGAATTTCACTGCAGGAGCGATCGCACATGCTGTTTTTTTTGGTTTATTTTTAGGGTTTCCATCCAAGGAGCAGAAGAGCATGCCTACCTGAACAACAATGGGATCATCAGTGCCAAGGACCATGCAGAAATGAGATGGATCTGCAGCAAGCTCAGCCACCATACTCTCCAGTGCTAAAGCCCTTCTGCTTCTTTTTAGACTTTTCTTTTCTTTTTTTTTTTTATCTCAATGCACCTCCTTCCCTCGGTGGTTGATATTGCTGTGGGTGAAAGGACAAGATCAAAGCAGCCAAACTTTAGTCAGGCTTCTAGAGACACCAAGTCAGGGGCAATGTGACTCAGAACAATTCCCAGAACTAGAGTAAGAAAAACAATTTATAAGACAAACAAGATATGGACAGCTGACTAAGGACCTTGGGCTAAGGATCTCCCCCCACCCACATTGACTAAAACCCTAAATTTACATTTTCTAGGAGCCTACAACCTTGCTATATGCCAGCACCCATCAATTGAAAGGTTAGTCCTCACATCACTATGTAACCAATAGAAGCATGCCTGATAATCTGTTGCTAAGTTCTGCCTTTTAAATTCCTATATAAGCAAAACTTAGAGTGTGCTCAAGGTCGCCCTGTTAGGGTGGACCCCAATGCATTGGGCCACTCTCACCTGCCTCACTTGAGGCATCTGTGAGGGTGGACCCTAACATGTTGGATATAAACCTCTTGCTTTTGCATCGATCTCGAGTCCTGGTGATTTCTCGGGGGTCTCCTTCCGTCTGCCCCTAACATTTGGTTCCCTGACCAGGAAGTTGAGACCCTCCCAATCACCAGGAGAGGACCCTCGAGTCGGAGGTAACTATTGCTAGCGTAGGGAGTGTACATGAAAACTGACAAAGACTATTCATCTGTATGAGTGAGTAGAGAGGAATTTCTTTGTACTTTCATTTCTGATACACTGGTGTTCCAGGGGAATGCTGGTCCTAGTTCTGAAAACGGCAAGACGTAGTGGGCAGACTTGCCTCGACACTACAGCCGTGGGAGGTCTGAGAGGACACTCCAGACTCCCGCTTGGGGTCATGACCTGCTTGGACTTGGGGTGATAGGACCCATTTGTATTAGGGGGTCTTGAAGACCCAACTTGGGAAATTCGGAGTTGTTTTGAGGCCATGGAGGCCTTTCCACTGACAGACTCTCTGGCCAAGAGCTCTGGGTGGATGGTGGTGCCAAGTGCTTTCTTGACACATTTCTTGAAGCACCAAAGGGTGCACATCTGTTTCTGTGTGATTCTGTGTGTATGTGTGTGCGGTTGGACTCGGACTGACTTTGTTTTTGGACATGGGACAAACTCCATCTGGACTTCTCAGCATAATTATGTCTCATTTTAAGGGAATCAAGGACAAAGCAACTTATCAGTCAGTTGACGTAGAAAAAGGAAAAAGGAATACTTTTTGTTCCTAGGCACCTGGGAACTTCTGAGAAAGTGCTGCTCCCCTGTGCACACCTCAGCGGGGCCAGCCAGGCATGTGAGCCACACTGTAAGCAAGGGAGGCAAGGGAGTGCCAGCTGTGGGAGAGGGGGGCTGCATCGAGCAGATCTCTGGGGCCTGCCCCAGCCAGAGCTGCCAGTTTCAACTCAGCAGCCTTGGTTTGGGGCTCTCAGCCACAGGAGGGAAAGGGTTAATGAGGCAAAGCAACCAAAAAGTGGCAGCAGTGGTGGAGACTACAACTGCTGCTGATAAGGTGCAGGGCCAGGGCTCCCAGTTCCCTCTGCTTGGGTGGAACGCACCCACTTCTGAGATAACAGCCAAACTTTCTCGTGTAAAAATCACTCAAATGGTATTTTAAAATGTATATATGGTTTGGGTAAAGAAACCTAATGGTTTTAAAGATTCAGGTGCCCTGTAATGATTGCCACTGAGATAAAGCTTGCTAAAAACTAGAAGACAGGCTGCTGCTTAGGGAGGGACAGGAGGAATGTACATTTGGAATTTTATTTACTGCCGTCTCAGCCGCTGCCCGTGCAGTGAAAGTGATAGCCCAGTTGTTGCTCTTGCTAATTCGGCTCAGTTAAAACCTGTTCCACCTGAACTAATTGGCAAAGTGTTTTAAAATGTTTTGAGGTTTATAGGTCTGAGGGTGTGAAAGCCTAAGTAAATGGTAAGGGTCTAAAAAAATGATTTAAAATGTATAGATAAATTCTGGCTGTAAAGTTCTGATAAGCTGATCCTACTATTGACAGGCACAAGTTCAAGATTTTAAATGTCATCTGGTATATTAATTTTTGTCTTGAGGATCACCAGTGTCAATTTTCTGGTGTAAAATATAAAAGGAGAGCATTAAGTTAAGATAGATTTTTCTATGGTGTCTTTTGTATGTTAAACTAAGTTTTATAAAGTTAGGATTTTAAAGAAGAATGTTTAATAAGATATCAAAAGCTATATTTATTTCTGTGTATTTTTATACAGGAATAAACCTTTTGCTGACAACCTAATTTTTCAGTTTAAGAGTAAAGTGTTTGAAACAAAACAAACAAAATAACTGAAGTTTGTAAAAGAACCTGCAGTTTTAAAATTGAGGGGCCCTGTGATATCTGAGCTCTAGTGTAACAGCTGGCTTTGGCCCAAAAGACAGAATGCTGCTGAGGAAAAAAAAAATGTGCATTACACTATGGGATATTACAAGCACAAAGTTGGAAGGTTTTAAACTACTTTAAGAAAATTTTAGACTTTTACAAAAAACCTAAAAGTTAAAGCTAGCTGTTTTTAGAAACAGCATTTAGATATTTAAATTCACAAGGGACAGTTTAAGTTAAAACAGTGTTTACAATGACCTGAATAGTACAGCAAAGCAGTAAAAAAAATATGGGCAAAGTTTTGTTAACATAGAGATACTTAGAGACAACATAAGAGACACTTAATATAGATAGCCATCACCCCTCAGAGATCTGTTGATTATGACTTTTAATTGGAGTTACAAATAGAGAACTCAGATCCTAACAGTGACCCCAACACCTACAGAGAAGACAGATGGGGGGGGAAACAATGCAACCTCACCTGGATTGTGATAATGCACCACTGGGCAAAACTTCCCAGTGCCTCAACTGCCAAGGATCTGCCTAAACCGTAGACAAATAAGACACTAGAGAATAGATCACCCTGCTTTGGATAGACAGAGCGGGGGGCCGATCCCTCTAAGTCTTTCCCACGGAAAGATACCTACTAGTCTGGCAACTAAAGACTGGCCTGGCAACGGAAGATCGCTATTGCCTTGAGACCTCTGTTCCCCATAAGTCACAGAGAACATGGAGAGTCCAGGGTCATCTGTCTAGGTATGCGTAAGTCTCTGTCATTTTAATTGAGTTACACTTTTTGCTATAATTTAGTATTCCCAGATCTCTGGTGGTGTTGATGGCTAACTGTAATTCTGTTAGTTTAACAGCAATGGACAACCAGTTCCTCTCTCTGAGGCTACTAGAGTCTCTTTCTGAATAAGACAACCAGGATTGTCTTGCTAACAGGCTCTCTGTTAAAAGATAAATAGGTTTTTGATGTAACTTTTACTATCCCTTTATTTGAAAAAAATTTTTGCCTGAAACTGACTGCTCTTGGTAATAACAACACATGTTTCTGGTGAGAAGTCAGATTAAAAGAAAGTTTAAAGGCTAGGAAAAAATATTAGCGTTAAAAAGAATGTTACAAGGTTTAAAATATAGAGGTCTAAGAAAGTGGTTTAAGTTTTGAGTGTCTGAAAAAATGTTAAAATGTAAAGGTTTAAAAGTCTGCAGGTATGGAAGCCTAGGTAAGTTGTGAAGGTCTGAGATAGTGACTTTAAGTGAGAAGGTGGTTTGAGATAAAAGATAAAAGGTATAAGAGAGCAATGCAAACTTTAAAGGTTCAGAGTTGTAACACTGAAATCCTGAATACATGTTCTGATAAGCTGGTATATTTGTTTTTGTCTAGATTATTCCAGGTCTAGAGGCTTGCTTGGCTCTCCCATTCTCTTCTAGATATATAAAATCATACTTCATTGCTAAAAAAAGCCAAGAACCATCCTCTACATTTAAAAATGACAGATTTTGTCTTAATGGTGTATAACCTGGTTTTGGTTACTTAAACACTTTTTATGATACTGTACTCTGTAAACAAATATTAATTGACTAAAATACAGATTCTGTGTTGTATAAATCATGGACCACTTTAAAGTCCCTAAAAATATATGTTTTAAATGCCTAAATAGGCTCAAGTCTAAGGTGATTCTCATTGGCTGTTTAACAGACACTTGTTAGCTGTTCTTTCTACAATGTGAATTACAATGATAAAAAGTTAAACTTTAACTTCTGCCTCTAGTTTTTATCCATCTCAACAGATCACCACTTTGCTAACAGACACCATCCAGAAATCAAATTGCTTCAACTACTGTGAAGTCCTAGACTTGCTGAAAGCTGACGGCCAGTCCAGCTGATGTGACCACCCCGTCCACTCGCTGGATCAGTGAACCAGATGTACCCCACTGCCTAACCTCCCCCCCCCCCAGCTTTTGACTAATACCAGCCTGTTTGGGGCCCCTGAAAACGACGTCCTCTCTCAGCAGGAAGCAGTCTAAGAGATTACAACATCCCATTTCCACAGGCTGGAACTTTTACTCAAAAGAAAACTCCCTAAGACTGGAGACATGGCGTGTATAGTGCCTATTGGCACACCTAAACATTACCTGTTGAGGTCACATAGACTCAGGTTCATTAAGCTGACAATATGATAAAACACCCACTTAAAGCAAAAAAGAAACCTTTACCAGTTCTCACTGTGTCATTCCTATTAGGGGTGGGGCAACAGGAGTTGCCACAAGAACCGCCTCCCTGTTTCTACAGGGACAACAGCACCAGAATCTGCGAGCTGCCATTGATATAGACATAGAAAGAATAAAAGAATTCTATTTCCCACTTACAAGAGTCATTAACCTCATTCTCAGAGGTTGTGCTACAGAGCAGGAGAGGTTTAAATTTACTTTTTCTCCAACAAGAAAGACTTTATACCACTTTAGGTAAAGAATGTTGTTTTTATATAGATCACTCTGGAGTAGTCAAAGACTCCATGGCAAAAATCAGAGAAAGACTCCCAAAAAGAAAGCGAGAACGAGAGCAAAATCAGAGCTGGTTTGAGTCCTGGTTCAATTCATCCCCATGGATGACAGCTTTAATATCTACACTACTGGCACCCTTGGTAATGTTATTGTTGGCTCTAACCTTTGGGCCCTGCATTTTAAGCAAACTAATAGCTTTTGTTAGAGAAGAGAATCAGTGCGGTACAGATTATGGTTCTCAGACAACAGTACCAGTTTCTTAAAAATTCTCCAGGGAGTGACTATGAACTAACCAATGCTAGTGATCAGGAGCTAGAAACAGCAGTTCCATGACTGGAACAGTCCCAAGTAAAAGGGGGGGGGATGAAAGGACAAGACCAAAGCAGCCAAACTTTACTCAGGCTTCTAAGAGCACCAAAATTGTGTAGGCCCAAGTCAGGGGCAATGTGACTCAGAACTGTTCCCAAAACTGAAGTAAGAGTAACAATTTCTGTAAGAAAAACAATTTCTAAGGCAAACAAGACATAGACCTCTGACTAATGGCCTAGGCTAAGGATCTCCCCCCACCCACATTGACTAAGACCCTAAGTTTACATTTTCTAGTGCCCGCGACCTTGCTATATGTCAGCACCAATCAGTTTAAAGGTTAATACTCACATCACTATAGACTCAGGTCTGATGATCTGTTGCTATGCTCTGCCTTTGAAAACATATATAAAATCATACACAGAATGTGCTAATTGGTCACTCCCACCTGCCTCGCTTGAGGAATGCGTTGGAAATAAACCTCCTGCTTTTGCATCGATCTCGAGTCCTGGTGATTTCTTGGGGGTCTCCTTCCATCTGCCCCTAACATTTTATATCTTATTTTTCTAACCTGGCTTTGGTTACTTGAAACTTTTAATGATACTGTACTCTGTAAACAAATATTAATTGACTAAAATACAGATTCTGTGTTGTGTACATCATGGCCCACTTTAAAGTCTCTAAAACATGTTTTTTGAGTGCCAAAATAGGCTCGAGTCTGAGGTGGTTCTCATTGGCTGTTTAACACCAATGGCCTCTCATGACCTCTCACAGTGCCAAACCTCAGCTGCTCTCCAAAGACCCCTTCATGCCTTCAAAAGCAGCATCAGCTGGGTGACTCTTACAGTACCAAGTTCGGCTACCAGCATGAGATACAACCTCAGGCACTTCTGGAAGACAGCTTCTGTGTGCTGACCATGAGGAAACACCCTCCAGATTTTAAGATAGAGTCTGGTTTGCTGGAAAAACAACTAGTCTTTGTCTGCAGGAAGGGTTCCCTCGTGGGTAGAATTCTCATCACCATCATCAGTGCCTGGACCATTTGTCTTTCTTTTAGTCAGGTTTTCTGAAAAATCAATAAACAAAAAAACAAAATGAAACAAACAAACAAAAAACCAAAAAACAAAACTGGCCATTTTAAGTGGCATTTTTGGTTCTAAGCCACAGGGGTTCCTGGATCAGTAGGAAGAATCTCCAGTTTAAAATTCTGGCAGTTTGGCATTCTTTTTCACCACCGCTATGAGGAAACATTCCCCCTTCTTCATAGATCTCAAACACATCATCTTGAGCTTCACACACATACAGCGCAGCTATCAGAAAACACAGTTCATGAGACAGCATGCTACCACCAGCGGGCAGGAGCAGGCATCAGCTCAATAATGATGAAAAGCAGTAAGAACCTTGCTTTTCCCTGCTCCCAGATGAATCTTTTTATCTCTAAGGGCCTCCATTCTGTGGCTCTCAACTCGGAGCTTTTTTTCCTTATTAATTTATCAATTTCACAGCCTTTTCTCTTCATAGAGGCTTTTGTCCTTTCTCTCCTCTTCCTTCAGGAGACTTCTACTCATTATTTTTGCATATATATAATCTCTTTCCTCTAGGAGCTGTCCTGAGAATCCTTTACTGGACTCTGAGGTCTGCAGTTTCTTTCTCCTCTCCCTTATTTCCACGTTGGATTAGCTGGCATGACATCGTGCCCCATGTTGGTACACCATTTGTAGTTGTAGTTGCTGTCGGGTCTCACCAAGAAGACACAGAGGCATTTTCATAGGTGGAAGCCCTGCCAGACCTCAGCAGAGGGAACCATCATCATGGCAAGCACCATCCTCAACAGTGGAACCCCGAGGTTTTCAGCTCTTCTTTCAGGCCTCCTCAGGTATTCTACTGATACCATGTGCAGATCATGAGCAATCAACGTCCCCCACATACATCCAGCACCTACAAACAATACAGAACACCCTAGGCAGCCCCTCACCCAACAGTGCATAACCCAATTATTTTATATATAACTAAAAATAAACTTCTGCAACACCCCTCCTTCCACTCCTCCCAGCTCCCTGTCCCCGACTTTTCTTTTTCTTTCGAAGAGAATCAGAGCAGCTTTGTAGCCTGTTATCTACAGTTGTTAAACTTAACATCTACAGATGTGCGCTCAGGGGATTAGAACACAGTTGTGTCTTAATTGTATAGGTATTTGTGTATGATGAGTTGGCATTCACAATTAAGTAAGCCTAAAATACAATACATTAATCTTAGTGAACCCCACTTTTCCAACATGAGATTTTGTACAAAGACACTTCTCCTTTTGAATTCACAAGAACACAGGGATTGAGCGAGATGGTAGTGGCACATGCCTTTTATCCCAGCATTTGAGAGGCAGAGGCGGGTGGATCTCTGTGAGTTCAAGGCCAGTCTGGTCTCCAGAGTGAGTTCTAGGACAGCCAGAGTTACAACAGAGAAACTCTGTCTTGAAAAAACCAAAATAATAAAAAAAAATAATAATAATAATAATAATAATAGCAACAATAATAATAATAAATAAGAAAGAACACAGAGATGATTCAAATGCACTTGGACGTCAGTAATGAAAAGCAATATGGCAGGTGTGGTGACACATCTATAATCCCAGCTACTCAAGAGTCGAAACAGGAGGGTCACAGGTTCACGAGTGGTGACTGAAAGTACAGGAATGCTTTAATAATCATAACAAAGACAAGAATCCATCTGCAGCCTCCCATAATTTTGGGGAACCCATTTAACATTCTTTTCAAAATGCATGGCAACATACAGAAGAATCTTAAAAAGTGTATAAAACTAAAATTTATTTTGTGCTCTGCAATTTAAAATGTTAGTGACATTGTCAAAATGTTTCCCTACTTTGGTTTTCAACTTTTCTGTTTCCAGTTATAGTGCTCTAAGCACATCTTTTAAACAAATGCCATTTTAATGGATTTATTTCACATCAAATTTCAGCTACTTAAACTCCTTAATAATTCAATACCAATCTTGCAATAGTGTACATTTTATTGAGTCCTAAGAATAAAGTATTTAAAATTTTTATAGAATTAGCTCCACTGGCTGGGTGGAGGTGGCACACACCTTTAATCCCAGCACTTGGGAGGCAGAGGCAGGCAGATGACTGAAGTTCAAGGCCAGCCTGGTCTACAGAGTGAGTTCCAGGACAGCCAGGACAGTTATACTGAGAAACCCTGTCAAGAGATCTCTTGATCTCTTCCATCCCCTGCTCTCAAGATTCCTGTTTTTTTTTTGTGTTTGTTTTTTGCTTTTTATGCTTTTCATATCTACTCCTTTTAGCTCTTTTCTGAGGGGGAAGCAAAGTTGTGGGGAGGGGGAGGGAGAGTAGGTAACCTCGAGGAGTGGAGGGAGGAAAGACTAGGATTGAGGAGTGGAGGAGGAAAGACCAGGATTGGGATGTATTATAACTGATAAGAAAAACATCATCTAAAAAAAATTTGCTTGCATGTATATATACGCAGCACCTGTGCTTGAAGACATCAGAAGCCTCAGCTCCTGGACCTGGAGTTACAGACTGACATGAGTGGCCATAGGGTGACGGGAATGGAACCTGGGTCTTCTGCAAGAACAGCAAGCACTCTTAACCGCTGAGCCTTCTCTCCAGCCTTCTCATCTTCCTGTTTTTCTTCTTTGGCACGGTACTGGAAAAGCTTTGTAAAAGCAGCCTGTATCTCCAGCAGATTTTGTAAATTTTATTTTTGTATTTGGTCTGGCTATGCAACCCAGGCTGACCCTGAACCTGTGGCCTTAAGTATCTGGGATTACAGGTGTGTGTCACCAAACCTGCCAACTGCTTTTCATTGTCAAAGTCCAAGTGCATTTTCAGAAATACATTGTGCTTATTTTAAGGCAATATTTTATTATTTATTAGATGAATACAAACATATTTCATTTCATTCTGGAAATGTCTTTCTCAGCCCTCCCCACGGTTTGAACCATTTAGATGCTGGGTCAGGGTGCTTTCAGTTCTTTCACTACTGGGCCAGTGTTTTCTCTTCACAGCTTTGCTCTGGTTTTATTCTATGTTGTCCTTCAGGTTTCCATTCAAGAAAATGGTTTGTGGGATAATAATCACCTTGAGGGCAGACAAATGTTCTAGTCTCTTGATTTGGGATTATGGGGCAGAGTGTGGAGGAAAGTCTCAATGTCATCTCCACCTTCATTTTCTTACACCATCTCGAGAAGCTCTCTCCCCCCAAAAAAACTCTTGCTAGGCTTGAACACAAGGAAAAGAAACATGCTTCTTCCTATGGGCTCATACTGGCTCACTCGAATCCTCCTAGCAGTCCCAAAACTTCCACATACCCCTGACCTGATGAAGCTGATTTGATGAATCTAAGATGCTTTCTGGATTGGAAGTTTTATAATTTCATATTATAAATTCCTAATCAAAATTCCTAAAATATGATAATCCCTCACTTTTCACAATTATGAAAATAAGAAGGATACAGCAAGGGCCACCTGGAAGAGTCCAGAGCAGAAGGAGAAAGTCGTAGAGTAAACATGGCCAGCAGACTTATCTGGGCCATGAGAGGAGAGAGAGAAGGGGAGAGCAAGAGAGGACACAAAGAGAGGAAGACAAAAGGAAGGAACAGGAGGGAGGGGTGAGGGGAGGGGCCAAGAGAGAGCATGGCTAGAATAGCAGGGTCACATAAGAATCAGAAGGTGAGGGAGGGAGTCCCATGGATGGAGAGTTCAGGATGGGAGTGTGAGAAGAGCTGAGAAGGGCCAAGGGACTGAGTGAGTCTTGCCCTTTGGTGTGCTAGTAGGCACCATAGTCAGTCATTAGTTTCTTTTGGACCTGACAGCTCTTATTGTTTCTTTCCTTACTTTCTGTTTTTTAAATTTAAACTTCTAATCCAATGTTTATTATGGAAAATCGCAGCCATATTCAAGGATAGAGGAAATAGTATGATGAATTCCCTGCCTGGACAACCTTGTCTCAAAGAACTGTGGGCACGCGTGTGTCTGTGCGGAGAAAAAAAATGGTTTCAGTTATGAGAATATTTGACTAAGCTGAAAAACAAGTACATTCTTACAAACTTCCTTTCTGGGTAAGTATGGACGCCATATTCCAGGAAACCC
Organism: Cricetomys ansorgei; assembly: GCA_026225945.1. Lineage (NCBI taxonomy): Eukaryota > Metazoa > Chordata > Mammalia > Rodentia > Nesomyidae > Cricetomys > Cricetomys ansorgei. The sequence continues at coordinate 1,363,211 of JAMJFZ010002137.1, forward strand.
AACACTGTTTCACTAAAACAAACAAGCAAGCAAACAAAAATTAAAGTAAGGGAAGAGGGAAGAAGGAATAAAAATAATGGAACCGGCAGTCTCCAAATACAAAAGACAGTTTCCTTTCTGAAGACTGAGACAGAAATCCCACAGGACTTTCCTCCTACAATTTACCAGGCAGCAGAAATGTCAGAGGATTAGCTGGGGGTGGCTGATGGGAAGTCCATCCTCCCACTGCCCCTGCCCTGTCTACATGTCTTTTGAATCCCAGTGCATCTGCAAACCACAAGCCCCAGCACCACAGGTAACTTCCTCAGCTGTGCTCCTTGCAAAGCTGTGGCTGTTAAATCTTGACTTCACTCTGGACATAAGGAGCATGTTCTACAGAAACTTCCTGCAATTCGCCAGAGGGCAAATTATCTCATCAAGAGTGGAGTAGCAAGATAAACACACACACACACACACACACACACACACACACACACACACACACAATTAAACAAAAGAAGAAACATAAAGGGGTAAAAATCAATACCCCCAAAACCAAACACCAACAACAGGAATCTCAGGTTTTTATGACTAATTCATTGTTCATTTGTCTTCTCCAGAAATACTTGAGTATTGTGTGCTCTGAAGGAATAGAGTAGCTAGTATGACAGAGACCTCCCAGTCTGTCCACTTCTACAGAGACTCACCATGGCAGGCTAACAGGCAGGAGGTTCAGCTCCTCACCAATCCCTGGCGAAGCTCTTCTCTACTCTTTTAGTTTTTTTTTTCCAAATTGCATTAAATACACACCCATTTCTACTTGTAGGCTGTGTTAGAGAGACAGTTCTGTCTTTAGCATTCCCATGGAAGCCTCTTCAGCCTCTGTATCAGGTTCTCTGGCTTGAGAGGAAGAGACTTTCCTGAATTTAGGAGGGTAGTTCAAACGGATTTGTTTCTCTGTTTGACTCATGAACCACTTCTCACCAGTTCTGAACATTTCACCTCTCAACACATGTTGGGCCTGCAAAATAGCTCTAGTAGACACTGAGATATACATATGGTATTTAAAGCTGTTTATTTCCTCAGGATATATTCTGACATATCAGGTGCAGTCAACTAAAAAATCATGGTGGTAGGGAAAAGTGGCTATTCGGGCCTTTTAAAAAACAGGTAGACAGGGGATCTGTCTGAGTGGTCGGGATCTGAATACTGGATTGGCTCCTTAAATCTCATGGGGAAGCAAGGGGGCTTCTGGAAAAAGGAAGCACTTTATGGGGAAGCAGAAAGTCCAGGTCTGTGCTGTTGCCACTAAGGGGCGCTGGTCCTCTCATTCGCCCCTTGAAATATGTTACCAGGATCAAATCTTTGAGACATTTTTAAGTATTGATCTGGCTCACTGGCTAGGGAGGTTTTTTTTTTGTGTTTTTGTTTTTTTTTTTTTATCAGAACATTGCAACCTTATTGGGTAAAGGGACAATGCATTTTCTTCTATAGCTACTTCCGGTTGAACTAGGGCACAATATTCTGGGGGTCCAGGAAGGCTGGAATGTAATGGGGCATTAGTCAAATGCATCTGGCTTCAGCTGGGACACCAGCTGAAGGAGCCATCACATCAGCTGGACTGGCCTATAGAAGATCCAGGACTTACAGTCTAGTCTGCAGCTGATTCCTGGATGCTGTTAGTTAGATTGAAATCTGCTGAGACAGATAAAGACTAGAGGGAAGAGTTAAAGTACATTGTGGCTTACATTTGAAACTTTTAGCACTGAAATCCACATCATAGAAACAGCAGCTGACAGGTATCTGCTAAAAGGCTGTCTAGACTCAAGCCCTCAAGCACTCTCCAAAGCTGTGGCTTTTGGGTTAAAGCATGAACATTTATTTCTCTAACCAGAAAGCCAGATACATAAGTTGGATGGAGGTAATTTTAGCCAATGATGATGCACCTCAAGTCTATATTTAGACAATAACCAAAGGAAATTTAAATTCCTGACCTTGTGACTGCTAACAGCAGTGTCAGCTTATCAGAACTCCATAGGAACATGTATCCAGAATTTTAATGTTGCAACTCTGGGCCTTTGAAGTCCTTAAATTACTCTCTTCTATCCATATATGTAAAATCACCTTTTTAGAGCCTCACAACGTCCTTAGGCTTTTACATCTTCAGACCTTTAAACTATTTACATCTCAACAGTTTGTAGACACTCACGACTTAAATCACATTTTTAGACCTCTGTATTTTAAACCTCCTAACTGTTTGTTTTTAATCTAACCATTTACCTGAGACATGAATAGCTATTACTGAGAGCAGTCATTGCAAGGCAAGTTTCTCCAAATAAAGGAACAGTAAAAAAGTTACATCTGAATCCTGTTTACTTTTACTATGGAGCCTGTTAGCAAGACAAACCTGTTTCCCTTTCTCAAAGGGGTGCTAGTAGCTCCATTAGCTGTAGCCTTGGAGGGAGGAGATGGTTGTCTGCTGCTGTTAAACTAACAAGAATACAGTTAGTCATCAAAGCCATCAGAGGTCTGGGAATACTAAATTATAGCAGAATGCATTACTCAATTAGCTGTGCCAATTAAAATTACAGAGCCTTACTCATACCTGGATTGGTGCCCTGGGCTCCTGTGTTCTCTGTGACCTTACTGGGGAACAGGGGCCTTAAAGCAGTGCCAGATTGTCAATTGCCAGGCCAGAAGATACCTGTATCTGTGGAAAAGGGACTTAGAAGGACTGGCCTCTGCTCTGTCCAGCCAAAGCAGGGTGATCCATTCTCCAGTTTTCTGTTTTATCCACAGCTTAGACAGGTCTGTGGTAGGTGAGGCATTGGGCAGTTTTGCCTAGTAGTTAGCATTGCCACAATCCAGGTGAGGTTGCTCTGTTCCCATCTATGTTCTTGTGGGCTGAAGAAGCAGTACAAGCTGCTGGGATGTGCCTCCACTCCCTGCAAAGGTGAGAGGAAAGAGCACACAGCAGGTTCCTCTTCTCATGCCGGGACAGAATATTGTGGGTTGCCTGCTTCTCGGAAGCAGAAGGAACATGCTTGTCTCCACTGCACCTGAATCCATTCATTAGGTAGATGCCTTTCTCTCCTGCCTTTGGTGCCCCCACCCTGCCCTATGCTAATTAGGCTTCCCCACCCAAAATACCAGGACCCGCCTCCTCTGGGAAAGTTACTTAACAGGGAAAAGGCTGCTAATAGACTTGAGTTTCAAGTCCAGCAGACTCGGCTTCCGAGGGGCTCTTTTTGCCCCTCTCTATTCTCAGGGTCGCAAATGGACAGATTTGTGAGAAGCCACCAGACCCCTGCCTCGGGTCCCCACCTTTCCGCCGCTTAAGTCTGAACCCCAGTTCTCCTGGCCAGAGAGCAGAGCCGGACCAGTACGTGCGGGATATCCAGCCGCTGTCCAGCAGAGTGCATGGGAGCCGGGGAAAAGAGACTAACGTTCTCTTGAGATTTTGGGGTCACTGTTAGGATTTGGGGATCTCTGTCATAGTAAGCTTTGTAAAAACTTACTGAAGGCCTTGAGAACCCGCATTTTTGAAGAATCTCAATATCTGAACTGATCAAACTGTCTTTCTTTCTAGATACCTGTCTCAGGCTCAACAGAGGAAACATATAAGCAGAGACATATTTTAAGCCATTGGTTTTAGGGCTTTTACACGGGGCTTGGATTACCTCTTTGGCTCTGTGGCTGCAGCATACAGCACTGCTTGTCCTCTGGGCTTTGGCTGGTTTTACTCCATTACTGTTCTTGGTAGTTATCTCATGATGCTGGCATATTTAGAGCAGCTGGGGTCCCTGTCTGCAACTGCGCTGCACTTTCACCAGTCAGAGTGCTAAGCCTCACTTGCTCTTTTTGACCTTTCCATGTCTTTTAAACCAGAACCCCTGGGTTAACTCTTACAATACCCAGATCAGCTATCAGCACAAGATACAACCCCAGCCAGTTTTTAAAAACAGCTTTTGTAGCAGCAGCTAAAATTGTCAGATTTTTCTCTTTATTTTTTACTATGTCTTTTTTGGATAGGAAATCTTTCCCTGGGTTTTGTAGTGGGTAGGGGTCCTCCCATGTGGAATAGTCCAGAGGGCCAAATTTTATTTACCCACCTAGGAGCCCCAGGCCCTCTTGTATCTGTTGCCCTCCTGTTTTTACCTGAGGTCTCCTGTCCCCTCTCTTCCAGCTGGAGTGCCTGTAGATCCCACCAGCTCATCACCTTTGATCATAGGAAAGCACGCAGGAGGCTAGACCTCTTCCAGGCAAGTTAGTGTGTCTGCCCAGAGATCAACCCTGACCCATGCAGACTTGTCCAGTGAGTAGGCAAGCTCAATGGCTGTCATGACAGGAAGCCTGGCCTGCCCAGGGGCATGTGGACCATGAGACTGAGACAGGAGTCTGGGGAAGGGAGCGATTCCTAAGGGCCTGTTGACTAGTGGGGGCATCTCAGCACAAGAGCCTGTGAATGATAAAACATGTCGGGAGTGACTGTGCCCTATGTCTGGAGAGAGGTTGAGGGGAAAGGAGAGGGGAAGGAGGATGGGGAAACCCACCAGGTGCAGTAAGAATGACACCAGGTCTTGGTGCTAGGTGAAGCACAGCATGCAAGGGAAGATAAATGCATGGGCCCTATGTAGGATGAGGGGCAGGCGGCCTGTGGGGGACATGCATCTCTTTTGCTGGACATTTCCCATAGCCTCACACTGAAATTAATGTTGGTTCAAAGAACTCCAAGGACCCGTACCCCACAGAACATAGATCGTGGAGACACAACACAGAAGTGCAGTATTTGTAATTTTCAAATATGTCACCACCAGGAATTTTCTTGCTTCAAGCTGAGCTTAATGGAAATTAACTTGATTCTTTAAAGGAAACTAAGTAGAATCAGGTTAGGAGTAAAAGTTCAAATAAATTAAATTAAATCAAATAAATTAAAAGTTTCAAGTACGTTAAAAATGTGAATAGTGTTTCTGTCTTTTTTCTGTTAATGATCTTAATTGTCTTTGTTCTGAAGTATGCACAAGCTTTGAAGGAAATAAGGCAATAGGAAGCCAGAGAGACAGCTGTGGGAACCAAATCTTAGTGTTTTGGATGCGAACTGTCTCTACAACCTCCCGTGCCCAGCATCTCTCCAATCTTTCTCTGATGTCTGTAAGATCTCTTGTGAAACAACATTTTTTGTTGGAAACATTGACATTCTGTTCTCAGAGGAACTATTCGCCTGAGTCGACGTAAAATCTACACTAGAAACGTTCCACATCTTGGCAGTGATCATTTCTGGTCTGGGCGATGGCTGCTTGCTGCTTCTCACATGCAGGGATGGCAGAGAAGGAACCCAAAGGTCTTGAGGGCTGAGGATCACACAGATGAGAGGGAAGGGAGCATGAGAGGAGAGGATTGTGGAGTGAGGGCATGGGTAGGTGTGGAGGTCCCGCCTCTGCTTCTGGGCATGGCCCAGGGCTTGGAGCAGGAGCCTGTGTGATGAGGAGTTGGTGCAAGCTGGGTGCCAGTAGCCAAGGGAGGGGTTGCTGTGGAAGGAGGGGCATTGTGGCTGTTGCAGAGATGCTTTGGAGTGGTGTGTGACCATGGATTCATACTTCCATATTGAAAATGTGTGAGAAAGAAAATACAAAAGCTCATCCCTAACTGTCCTTTTGCTTCTGATCCTCCTCCCTCTGCCTCTTCAGCACTTCATACTGTGTACATCTCAACCAAAGGAAGCAAAGGCCATCAGAGGTCTAGATGACTAAGGTACCATTGATGTCATGGGACCCGCCTTGAAGGGAGGAGCACAGAGCTTGGACTGCAGGAAGCCTTGATCACCCTCCTCAAACCCATGCTCTCTGCAGGACTCAAGCCTCTCATCCAGGGCACCAGATATGCACAAGCCCCAGAGTCCCTTCCTATGACATGTAAGGCTCCTGCCAGCCATTCTGGCAGTTCTCAGGCCTGGTAGCTCTCTGTACAACCCACACCTGCTATTCATCCATACTTTCTATCCCTCTGCCCTGCCGCCCTCCACATCCACAGCAGAAATTCCATGCCCAGTGGAAGGCCCCACACAGAGGTGGCTGACTGAAAGAGAAACAAGAAGGAAAAGGTGCTGTGGGGAAGAAAGTTTATTGTAGACAAAAGGAGAGGATGGCCAGAGGCAGAGACATCTGGGGGAGTCCAGGGTGGACATGATCTATCTGAGCTGCCCAGCCATGTGAGGAGGCCAGGAGGGGAAAAGAGAGAGAGGAGAAAGCAGGCAAGCAGGAGACCAAGAGACCAGAGGTCAAAAGAGAGAGGTGAACAAAAAGGCTGGAATTACATAGGGAGTGCAGCCTAGCCCCTGGGCATAAGAGATCAGGGTGGGGGCAGGGTATTAAGCCAGGGGACCCTGCAACAGGTAGGCCTGAAGGATGCTGGGAGAACCTGGTGACCAGGATCACTTTGGTATGATAAATAGGTATCTCAGCCAGCAGTTTGTCCTGAGTTTGAGCCCAAACAGTGGCCTTCCTCAGTGGTGACTGACTGGACTCAAAACTCCATCTTAGGGTGGCCTGCTGGAGCCACTAGCCCTTGGTCTCTTGACACTGACTTCCAAGTACGGGACCCCCTTTCCAGCTCAGCTCTCCCAGAGACCTGACTTAGAGAGTGTGATGTAAAGTAACAACTGTGGGCTGAGGAGATGGCTCAGTGCAGAAAAGCACTTGCCACAAACCTTGCTGACCTGAGATGGGATCCCCAGAACCCATGTAAGAGCTATGCAGAGTACAACCATCTGTAACTCCAGCATGGCCCTTGGAGAGAAGGGAGTCTGGGACAGGACAAACTTTAGAAGGTCCTGGGCCTGTTACTCTGGCTAATGGAGCAGCAAAAGGACAGTGTTTGAAACAAGGTGGAAAGTGAGAACTGAAGCCCAAAGGTTGTCCTCCAACCTCTACATACAAGTCTGTGCCTACACTTAAGACTAAAGAACAAGTACACACACACACATCCATCACACACACACACACATACAAACACACACATCACACACACACACACACACACACACACACATACAAACACACATCCATCACACACACACACATACACACACACAAACATATTCATCCATCACACACACATACAACACACACACATACATATATCACACATACACACACCCGCAGAGACAGGGGGAGATAGAGACTGGGACAGAAAGACACAGAAAGGTAGAGAGAGACATGGTCAGAGACCGCAAAAAAGCGACACAGAGAGAGCATTTGTTATGTTAAATGGCTAAGTTTGGTTGAGCTGTTGGGAGTAATGACAAGGAGAAGAGAAACCTCAGCTGCTTGCTGCGGGAGGAGCCTTGGAGAGCTTTCAGATATTCATCAACAAGAGTCTCAGACCTGGGGCTGAGAGCTGTAACACAGGCTCTGCCAAGGGCTAAGGTCCAGAGCCCTGCTGTCTGAACTCCAGAAGGCTCAAGTCCCTGATCATCAAGGTCTGCACAAGGACTGAACACTAGAGGGCGCCAATTGCCTCTGATTCCCAGACTGCACCTGTGGCTCACTTCTGCAAACACTGAAGGAGACCAGGGAAGCAAAACTGCCAGGACCAGAAATGGAAGACCTTCTGTTCCCCAGGTGGAAGCAAAGAACCTTCAGCCAGCTGGCTACTGACTTTACCATACAAAGTATGGAATTACAAGAATCACTTGCTGGGGACTTTGTATAGACACGGCTCTGACATTCCTTTACCACACACTGCATCAGAATCTGGGGAGACAAATCTGAACGCTGAGGAAGAATTTACATTCAGATAAACATTTTAGGATAAATAAGATAAATTCATATGGAAGTCTATTAATACTTCAATAACTTAGAGACAACTTCAGTAAAAGGACACCTAGCAACCTAAATTAAGATAATAAAGCACGATGGTGAGGGAGGGAATGAGTTGGCAGCAGTTCACAGAGGCACGAAAGACAATGCAGACTAGAGAAAGAAGTCTATGTTAGAAACGTCAATAAGAAGTTGATCCTGCCAAGTTAAAGCAATGCAAAGTGTCATTGTTGCAAGAATTTAGAGATCTTCTATGTGAAAGTTGATATTCCTGAAAATAGACAGCACAAAAAGAAGCTGAACATTAATACAGAAAAAATATAAGGAAAAGCAAATAAGTGTGAGCGATCCAGCCTCATGAAATTCCTCATTTTCTCTGTGAAGAGCCAGTGAATTGAGACCAGTGTAAACACTAGACATAGTTCAGACTCTGTCACAGCTACATCAATGGCTAGAAATTAAAGTCTAGTCAGAATGTGTCCTCTCTGTCAGTGAGCAAGTCTCCTTCTTATGTAGCTGCACTCGTGGTGGACGCTCAGCAAGGAGGACATGGAGGCACTCTCATATATGTGATCCCTGCCAGACTTCAGCAAAGGGAACCACTCTCATGGCAAGCGCCATACTGGACAGTGGAACCCTGGGGTGTGAGCTCAGGTGGTTTTATTGACACAGCACTCCACAAGTCTTCTACTGATGGCAGGTGCAGTTCATGAGGAAATTTATATAAAGCCAACTTCACTAAGCTGTCACCATATAGGAACATGGCATTTGGGGTATCTTGTATCTGTGTAACTTGGCCAGAGGAACTTGTGTTTGGCCCTAGACTAAACTGCCTTCTTGCCCTTTGGTGTCTAGTGAGGACTTTCTTGGCCACTGCACATGGTAGAAGGGGATGAAAAGGCAG